>CM042838.1:138587603-138895103 GCA_023653725.1 Bungarus multicinctus
CTCTGTTGCTGAAGTCGTATTTCCTGAAATCAAATTTGGTGCAGTTAACCTTGAGTTTGTATCTGTGTGCTCTCGTGTTTTTATGGTTGAAGCTGAAGTATTCATTGACAGGTAAGTCATTGCAATGTATGATTTTATATACTATATTTAGATCAGACTGAAGATGGTGTAATTCAAGGTTTTCTAGGTCTAGAATTTCAAGTCAGGTGGCATAAGATATTCTGCAATGAGTAGAGGAGTGGAGAATTCTTCTTGTGAAATATTTCTGGACTTTCTTAACTGTGCTATTATCAGAAACGTAATGTGGGTTCCAGACTGATGAACTGTATTCGAGTATTGGTCTAGCAAATGTTTTGTATGCTCTAGTTAGTAGCGTGATATTACCAGAGAAAAAGCTACATAGGATTAGGTTAACAATTCTTAATTCCTTTTTGGCTATTTATTTATTTATTTTTACACATTTATATACCGCCCTTCTCCCGAAGGACTCAGGGCGGTGTACAGCCAACTATAACACACTACACTTTACAAAAGTTAAAAAAAGATTAAATATCCTAAGGCTGCCACTAAAATTTATGCCCAACCCCAATAAATTAACAATAAAAACCCCGAATTTAAAACCCTGGAATTTAAAACGCAAATTCTAAAATTACTCTTTAAAACTCCCATTTCAGTCCAGGCCGGCCTGCTCGAAGAGCCAAGTTTTCAGCGCACATCTGAATGCTCTCAGGTTGGAGTTGTTCCGTAGGTCAGGAGGCAGCCCATTCCAGAGGGTGGGTGCCCCCACAGAGAAGGCCCTATTCCTTGGGGTCACCAGGCGGCACATAGATGCCGTCAGGACCCGAAGGAGGCCCTCCCTGTGGGAGCGCACAGGTAGGTGGGAGACTACCGGCAGAACACGGTCTTGCAGATAGCCTGGTCCAATGCCATGGATCGCTTTAAAGATCAAAACCAGAATCTTAAAGCGAACCCGGAAGGCCACCGGCAACCAATGCAGCTCGCGCAGGAGAGGCGTCACATGGAAGTTTCTTGACGTCCCCATAACCACCTGCGCGGCAGCATTTTGCACCAGTTGAAGCCTCCGGGTGCTCACCACAGGGAGCCCCATGTAGAGAGCGTTACAATAGTCCAGGTGGGAGGTGACAAGGGCATGAGTGACCATGCGTAAGGCATCCCGATCCAGAAAGGGCCGCAACTGGCAAATCAGGTGAACCTGATAAAAAGCCCCCCTGGAGACGGCCGTAATATGATCTTCTAAAGAAGCCGTGCATCCAGGAAGACATCCAAATTGTGAGCCCTCTCTGTGGGGGTTAAGATCGCTCCCCCAATAGCCAGCGACGGAGTCAGCTGACTATATTGGGGTGCCAGAAACCACAGCCACTCAGTCTTGGAAGGGTTGAGCTGAAGCCTGTTTCTACCCATCCAAATCTGCACGGGCTCCAGACACCGGGACATAGCCTCCACAGCATCGTTGGGGTGGTTTGGGGTGGAGATGTAAAGCTGAGTATCATCAGCATAAAGATGACACTGCACCACAAGACTATGGATGATCTCCCCCAGCGGCTTCACATAAATGTTGAACAAAAGAGGGGAGAGGACCGACCCCTGAGGCACCCCACAAATGAGGGGCCAAGGGGTGGATCTCTCCCCCCCCTGTCAACACAAATTGTGAGCGGTTAGAGAGGAAGGAGGAGAACCACTGTAAGACAGTTCCTCCAATTCCTAACCCCTCCAACCGCCGCAATAGGATACTATGGTCGATAGTAGCAAAAGCCACCGAGAGATCTAACAGGACCAGGACAGAGGAATAACCCCTGTCACGGGCCCTCCAGAGATCATCAACCAATGCGACCAATGCTGTTTCGGTACTATGCCCAGGCCTGAAGCCCGATTGGAAAGGATCAAGGTAAGTCGCTCCCTCCAGGTACTGAGGGAGCTGACGCGCCACCACACTCTCAACAACCTTCGCCACAAAGGGAAGGTTGGAGACTGGATGATAGTTATTTAAAACAGCCGGGGCAGGCTTCTTGAGGAGGGGTCGCACCACCACTGTTTTCAAGGCAATAGGAAGCGATCCCTCTCTCAACGAAGCATTGACAATCCCCTGGAGCCAGCCTCATGTCACCTCCCTGGAGGTTGAAACCAACCAGGAGGGACACGGGTCCAACAAACATGTGGTATTCAGCCCCCCCAGCAACCTGTCCACACCCTCAGCGGTCACAGGGTCAAACTCCTCCCAGATAACAGTCTCAAGACTTGCCCCGGACACCTCCCCTGGGACCATCCAACTGGAGTCCAGCCCACCCCGAATCCAAGCAATTTTGTCGTGCAGAAATCGGGAAAACTCCTCTGCCCTGCCCTGCAAGAGGTCCTCCCATGCTCTCGGCTCAAGCAGGGAGTGGGTCACTCTAAACAGAGCGGAAAGCTGATTTTCTGCTGACACAATAAGGGTGGAGAAATACGAACGTTTTGCCGCCTCTATCGCCACAAGATCGGCCCTAATATGGGACCTCACCTGTGTCCGGTCGGACTCGGCGTGACTAGTCCTCCAAACACTCTCCAGATGTCTTTTCCGGCACTTCATCTCCCTCAGATCCTCCGTAAACCACAGAGCTGGATGGGATCTATGCCGGGTCAGAGGTCGCAAAGGCACAACTCAGTCCAGAGCCTCGGTGGCCAACCTGTCCCAGGTGGCCACCAAGTCTCCAACCGAGTTATGAGCCAGAGTCTCAGGAAATGGCCCAAGCTCCCTCTGGAACCGCTCAGGGTCCATCAGGCACCTGGGGCGGAACCATCTGCATGGCTCCACCTCCCTGCGGTGGGGGGTGGCGGTACAGAAGTCGAGCCTAAGAAGAGAATGATCTGACCATGACAAGGGTTTTATGACTAAGTCCCCAAAGCTACAGTCATTCAACCACTGACCAGAGACAAAAATCAGGTCCAGCATTTGTCCCCCCATGTGAGTGGGGCCAGAAGCTAGTTGGGTCAGGTCCATGGCTGCCATGGAAGCCGTGAACTCCCGAACCACCCAAGAAATTTCCCCGAGCGAAGGCAGGTTGAAATCCCCCATGACTAAAAGCCTAGGGGTCTTAACCGCCAGCCCGGCTATCACCTCGAGGAGTCCGGGCAGGGCCAATGATATGTGGCAGGGAGCCAGGTACACTATGAAAAGGCCCATCTGAACCTCCTGCCCCCACTTCACTGAGAGAGACTCACAACCAGCCGTCTGAGGAACAGTGGCCTCCTTAGCACAAAAGACTTCTCTGATAATCACCACCACCTGTAGTTACAGTGGACTCTAGCACTTAGATCATTAGAGATGAGTATTCCAAGATCCTTTACAGAGCTTGGATCATCGACAAAGTCTTGACTATTCAGCTTGTATTTTATTTTCTGAAATTTTTTTGCCAATATGTAAGACAGAGCATTTATTTGTTGAGATTTGAAGTTGCCTTTTGTTTGACCATTCTGATACATAGTCAAGATCTTTTTGAAGGGTAGCAGTATTGTCTGTGGTATTGAACAGCCTTACATCATCAGTGAAGAGAACGCAGTTGCTCTTAATATGATCACAGAGGTCATTTATGTAGAGTATGAAGAGAATTGGTCCTAGAACACTGCCTTGGGGGACACCACTATTGATAGGTACAGAATTTGATAGGACACTCCCAATTTTGACCATTTGTTGTCTATTTATTTATTTATTTATTTATTTATTTATTTATTTATTTATTTATTTATTTATTTGATTTATATACCGCCCCCTCTCCCCGAAGGGACTCGGGGCGGTGAACAGCCAATAAAAACACATATACAAGGTATAAAATATGAGACAACATAAAATATTAAAATTTAAAAACTGAAATACAATATGGCTCTAATAAAATATAAGCAAGTATTAAAAAGATTAAAACCTGATTAAAATTTAAAAACCCCTAGGCCAGTCCGGCCTGCCGAAATAAATGCGTTTTGAGCAACCGACGGAAGGCCATGAGATCGGGGGCGGCCCTTACCTCCGGGGGTAATTCATTCCAGAGAGGGGGTGCTCCCAATGAGAAGGCCCGCGCCCTCGGGGTCGCCAGCCGTCCAGCCGGTGGCACCCCGAGGAGGCCCACTCTATGGGAGTGTACCGGTCGGTGGGAAGCTGATGGTGGCAGGAGGCGGTCTCGCAAGTAACCTGGTCCCGAGCCATGGAGCGCTTTAAAGATAGTGACCAAGACCTTGAAGCGCACCCGAAGGGCCACCGGGAGCCAATGCAGCGCGCGTAGAAGTGGCATAACATGGGAGCCCCTAGGTGCCCCCATTACCACCCTCGCGGCTGCATTCTGCACCAACTGGAGCCTCCGGATGTTCTTCAAAGGCAGCCCCATGTAGAGAGCATTGGCATAGTCTAGGCGGGAGATCACCATTCCTGTTTGACAGGAATGCTTCTATCCAGTTACGCAGTTGTCCAGAGATACCATAAGATTTTGGTTTTAGGAGTAGTTTATCATGTACCACTGAATCAAAGGCTTTACAGAAGTCTATGTAGATTGCGTCTATTGCTTTTCCCTAATCGAGTTGTGTAGTCCATATGTTTTTGCAGTGTAATAGTTGCAGATTACAGGATAGTTTTTTTCTGAAACCAAAGTGTTTATTAGAGAGTAGGTTGTTTGTCTCTAAGTGGAGGATAATGGATTGGTTGATAATTGACTCCCTGACTTTACAGGTGATGCAGCATAAGGAGATTGGTCTGTAATTTTCAACTAGGCTGGAGTCTCCCTTTTTGAAGATGGGGATCACCGTGGCTTATGACCATAGTTTTGGCAAGGAGCTGGTCCTGAAAGATTTTTCAAAGATTATGCTTAGAGGTTCTGCTATGGCAGTGGATAACTTTTTTAAGAAGTAGGCACATTTTCCGTCTGGTCCAATAGATAGGGATGGTTTTAGATTTAGGTTTTAGATAGTGCTTTTTCAACATTGTCTTCTGTAAAATCAATATGTATTAGATCATTGTAGTTTTCTGTGGTTCAGCTAGGAAATACTGGGCATGATCCATTGCTGTTTACAAATACTGAGCCAAAGAATGTGTTAAAGATGTTGGATTTAATGTTATCATTGTTGCAGTCTTTACCATTAGGTCCTATCAGGGGTGGGATGGACCTTGAGTCTTTTAGTTTGTTGTTTACAAAATTGTAAAAAGCATTGGTGGAATTGGTACATAGAAGGTTTTCCTCTTGTTTAATGTGATAATTGGTGCATTCAGTCTTTATCCGGTGGCATAAATTTTTGTATTGGCTTTTGAAGTTGGCAACGTGATCAGATTTGTTTTTCTGCCAGAAAAGTTTGAAGGTTGAACTTTCTTTATTGTTATGGGTAATCTTTTTTTTGTTTTTGTTTTGTTTTGGGAGTTGTTATTGGTACATATAGTTTGATGACTCTTTTGACTTCAAGTAAAAATATGTTGTAATGGTCTTCAACCATTCCCGTGAATAGAGATTACCAATCAAGGGATGAGAGATCGTTGTCTATAAGATCATAGTTGTGTTTTTTGAAGTTTTAATTGGAGATTACGTCATTGTGATGATTTTTGTGTGGGTGTATGTTGAGACAATAGTCAATCATATTGTGGTCACTGTTGGAAAAGCGTTCTTTAGTTTGTATTCTATAAATTAAATCCAAACTATTGCAGAAGATGAGGTCGAGGTAGTTGTTAAATCTAGTATTGTTGGTTACTAGTTGTTCCAATCCCAGATTTGTAACAGCATTGTAGAAGGTTGCATGTATGGGTTCAGTTGTACATTCATTTAGGGTCCAGTTAATATGAGGTAGATTGAAGTCACCAAGAAAGATAAAAGCATGTGGGCAGGATGTTGCCCATGTTAGTAGTGAATTTAGCTTGTTTACATGTTCGATGTCATAATTAGGTGCTCTGTAACATAGTAAGAATTGAAATGTGATATTTAAGGACAATTCACAGGTGATGGTCTCAGGAAGAGCAAGCTCCTGGGTAACTTGGATGTTTTTTAGATGTAAGGACTTTTTATAGAAGATAGCAACACCATCTCCTCTACAAATTTCACGATCTGATCGGTAAACATGATAGTCTCTTACTGTGGTAATGGAATCAGGGAGAGATGCATTGAGCCACGTTTCACAGTCAAATATGATGTTGAATTTAGCCACATTTAGTAAGAGGAGAAATTCAGGTATTTTATTCACAAGGCTTCTTGCATTGAGGCTAGCTGTAGTTGGAATTGAGGTAGTTAGGGGCATGCGTGCCTAGTCTTGGGTGATGATGGATTGGTTGAAGTAGAGTTGTGGTTGAAGGTTAAAGCTGAGTTGTGGGTTGTGTGACTTACCTTTGATACAGTCAGCATGGTAGTCAATGTCCAGGTCCTTCTCTCCATTGTCTAGATATTTTTTGAGTTCTGTGTGGAGTACACAGGAGCGGGCCCATTGCTGTATGGTTAGGTCAGGGCAAGAATGGAGGTTCTCATGGTTGGTGTTGCTTTGGGCAAGTGAATTTATAGTATAAATGAATTTACGTTTGCTTGATTCATTTTTGAAAATGACCCTGCAGAAGCATGGGGCCACAAAGCCATCTCTGTTTCTGAGCTCTCGGCCAATGCGGGAATTATACTTATTATACTTTTATAATTATACTTATTATACATCTACTGGCTGTTTTTACATTGTTACAGTGATATGTTAATTGTTCATTGGTAAGCTACTTTGACAATTTCTGAAAGGAAAAGTAGCCAAAGCATCTAAATATTCTATCATATATCTCTCTGTCTCTCCCTCCCTCTCTCCACACACAACCTAGAACTAAGGAGAAATTTCCTGACAGTAAGAACAATTAATCAGTGGAACAACTTGCCTCCAGAAGTTGTGAATGCTCTAACACTGGAAGTTTTTAATAAGAGATTGGACAACCATTTGTCTGAGGTGGTATAGGGTTTCCTGCTTGAGCAGGGGGGGCAGACTAGAAGACTCCCAAAGTCCCTTCCAACTCTGTTATTCTGTTATATATTACATATATTCTGAAAAGACAGATGCACAAAATGGGTGCTGCTAGAAAGGGCCTTGGGCTTGCTTAGCCCATGGTAACAATGTGGCGCTACAGACATTTTCCTTGGTGTCAATTAAGCTCCATTCCCATTCAACTGTAAAATCTCAACTGATTTGTCATCTTTACAAGAATATTTATCAAGCCCCTAAAAGCACAACACAACCCAGAAAAAAAAAAGATTGATTATGAGTCTCATTCATTAGATCTATAGTTAATAAGATAAGGGGTTAATCTACAGAATTTGAAAAGTTGAATAGGATTCAACTCCAAAAATCATTTATTAGTGAATGTATTAATGTGGGATCTCTGAGAATCATTTAAACCTCTTTCTCAGAATGCGAGACCAAAGGACTAGCCATCCTTTTTCCAGATAAGATTGACTCTGAAATGTCCTTCTGCTTTGTCCTTAATAAGGACATTTGAGACATTCCCATTTCTTTTCCAACTATACAGTCAGCTTTAGAGATGACACTTCTGAGCTCCCACATGGCTCTCTATTATGATAAATAATTTCAGTCTTGTACTTAGTGCAAAAAGGTGTTCACCTGCCCAGGAAAAAAATAAACATAAGCTATTGATCTCAGCTGGATGTCCTTCTGAGTATAAAAGTGTAGGATTATGCCATCAGCCCCTTTCAAAGGTAGAAGAAATAGAATAAATTTTATTAAAACATACAGAAATGTTAAGAGTGTTCACTGGTATTCTGAAAATGGTTAATTTTGTGAAATTTCTTAGTATTTCCCTCCTGAAGGTAGAATTTTAAAGACCCTTTTAAATTAATTCAAAGTTGAATTTCAGTGGCATTCTTTTTATAAACATCATACACAATAATTTTTTAAATGCCACTTCTTCCAAAAAGCCAATTTCAAGGTGTCTGTTATTTCCTTCTCCTACACAAAATTAGACTGCTTGGATGTATCAAAAAAAACCTCAGTTACCATTTATTCATGGCACTCTAATCAGGATTTATCAATAACTTTGTAGGGAAGGCCAGGGGTCTCCACATTTGCGAGGATGTATGTTAAAAAATCAAAAGTGGAAGCCATGACTATGCAATCAAAGTCCTATCCCACCCTTTAAAAAATACATTTCACAAAAAATATAAAAAGGGGCAGCGTTTTGTGTTAGTTGCTGCTGCTTGGCTTTTTTGTTACTTCCACACAGACATCCCTGGCTGGGGTCTTTCTGTGAAGCAGTTTTATTTTATTACAGATCATAGAAATGTGTTAATACATCTGGGTGTACAGCAAAATGTTGTCAGCCAAGTCCTGTTTGGGATGCATTCAATTAGTCAGTCTGTCTCCAAGTTAATCTATCCCTCTTTCTCCTTTCCTCTCTGTTTTTTTTTTTAAAGCTGCTTTAAATACTAGGTTACATTCCAGGATCATATGATCAGTATGGTTTGTATATTATTCCTTTAAGAGGGTTGTGTGTATGCTGAAAAGAGGAGATGGTTTGCTATTTATGAAAGTTATGTTGTATAAAGATATTCCCAGATTTAATAAAGAAGGCTGTTTGTTTTACCAACTGGTTTCTGTCATTGCTAAGAGGAAAACAGATCCCACTAGGGATATAATCCATGTGAGTTTATTTTCTGTAGACTCACTGTAGGGGAACAATGTTTCATGGTGTCATAAGTGGACCTGTTTCTCATCTTAGCTACTACAAAGCTACTCCAGTTCCTTGTGACTTATGGGATATTTTGTACCTCCAACAGGCGAGCAATTTGCAGGCAATCTGGGAGAAAATTGGAGGAGATAGGAACTGAATTTTAAATAGTGCCTCACAGTCTCAGTGAAAGAGTTTGAAGACTGTACAACTGTAGTCATGCATCACTGCATTGAGGACAAAGCTCTGCAGATTAAGAACAGCAAATAGGATGTATCTGCACACCCTCACCAAATAAAGCTCTTGTAATTTTTTTTGTGTGGCTTTCAAAAACTTCAGCAAGTGGAGGAAAAACCCTGCGTCTGAAAAACATCAGTCTGGGAAAATGGAGTATTTATTGAGTTGATAATTTAAACTGCCTCAATCCAATTGGACTGGTTCACAACATACATGATAAACTAACAATATTACAGACAATACTAACTTTATCATATGTTATCGATGTATATCTGTAATCAAAGCTAATATGATAAGGTTGCCACTCAACATGATATGATAAGGTTGCTGCTATACTGCCTCAGCAGGGTGTTCCTGAAAGGAATGAGGAGAGAACATTAGGCATATATGACAAGAGTATATAATCTCAGTGGGGTCACCCAAGTGTAATGTTTATCTCAGTTGGCCAACTTAAAACAAGCAGACATCTATATTGGGCAGCTATTAGATAGTAAAATGGAAATAAGTGGATGCTCACTGTATTGACAATAGCACAAATTCCTCTCATACTGCATGAAATAAAGAATAGTACACTATTATTTTACCAAAAAAACTGCATGGATAGACCATTTTGTGACTGGTGATATAGCAAAGGATGGTAAACTGCTCAGGTTGGATGGCACTCAACAAGGCTAAAGAGGAAAAGGTAAGGATCTTTCAGAATACTAATTGTGTTTATCATACTGTTAAAGTCTTTGAGACATGTAGTTGCTGACATTGCTACCTAGGAAAAGAAATTCCAAAACTACAAAGGTAGAATTACACTTAGGACATGGAACGTAAGAATCAAGTTACAATGATTTGAAATTTTATATATTAACAAATTGAAATTGACAGAAACTGGACACTTTTCATCTGGAGATCATATCTTTTGCTACTTAGGACATGAAAAACAGTGAAGAAATATTGGTGCTTTCATAGTCAGAAGGATATGTCAAAGTCAATATTTGGTTATAATGTCATCAATAACAAAATAATATGAATTAGATTTTGTGGACTGAACATAGCATTACATGATTTCATAACATCTTTAATCTTACATACTAGTAAAATAGTGCTTAGAATCAGGAGTGGGATTCAATTTTTTTAACAACTGGTTCTGTGGGTGTGGCTTAGTTGGTAGGCATGGCTTAGTGGTCATGTGACTGGGTGGACATGGCTCGGTGGTCATGTTATTGGCTGGGTGTGGCCAACTCAATATAACTCACTTCGAGGCACCATCTCCTCACCTGGCCTCTCATGACTGTGGGGATGCTGCAACAGTTGTAAGTATGAAAAATGGTCATAAGTCACTTTTTCAGTGCCATTGTAACTTTGAATGGTCACTCCACACAAGCAAAGTAAGAACAAAGGAGGGTAAAAAAACTCCAGAGAAGTTCCAGAGACAGGAAATCTGGTCCTGCCAAGTATGTAATAAGGGTTAACTGAGAGGCAGTTTCTGTAAGTAACATCAGAATGTTTCCTTCCTGCCTTCCTTACAGGATTAGGCCAGTAATTTCTTCTAACAACTGGTTCTTTGAACTGCTTAGAATGTTAACAACCGATTCTAGCAAATAGGTGTGAACTGCTGGAATCCCACCCCTGCTTAGTATTATCCACTGCAGGCGACTTCCAGTTTGGGGTTCTTTGGCGACGGACTGAAATCTGTGATAGTGTGTGGTTTCGATCCATGCTCACCACTGGAGCACCCTGAGCCGGCTGGATTCAGGGTTAAGCCACCCTGCAGAGGTGGTGAAGAGGGGGGAGACCCCCAGCAGGGTTGAGGAGAGCCACATCTCTCCTCCCCAGCTGGCCATTACTCCCTTTCCTGAAGGTGGTTGCAGCGGTGGTCAGAAATGGCCACCTCAAAGAAGAACCCGACTGGAAAAGATTGTGCAGGAGGAAGATAAGAAGGGAAAGCTTTGACTGACTGGGTTGAACTGAAAAAAGCAACAACATAAGGTACCCTGGTATTTGAATTATAAAAACATTGTTCCCAAAGAAGATTTTTGAAGCAGTGAAGGAGAGAGAGAAGGGAAAAGATTCGGGCTTTTTTTCTTTCCTTCCCCGTACTGACAGCTAAGAGACTTAAGTAAGAAATTGAAAAAAATTCACTTTGACATTAATAGGCATTTAAGCTGAAAATAAAATGTCAAAGGGATAATAAAGATTTCTTGGATATTTAAAAAATTTTAAAAGAAGGAAAGGAGAGAAAAGGAAAAAACAAAAGGGTGGGATCTGGAAAAATGGAGGAGACCACCTGGAACTAAAAGGAATTAACAGTGAAACCTTAACAAGATTCCTAAAAAATACATTCTAACTGAAACTTTGTAACAAGATGATAGAACCCCAGGAAAAGAAAGTGGAAAAAAGAAGAAACAGCTTTGGACTATTTGGATTACTTGGTGATTTTTGAACTTTTGGTTATTGGATTTAAATGACTAAAATCAATTGGGTGGTTGTTTAAAAGTGTTTAAAATGGCATCATTCTTGGAAGAACTGAAAATGGAACTTTAAAAATGGAAAGAAGATGCACAAGAAGGAACAGGTTTTTTTTGGCTTTGTATTTCAATCTTTAGAAATTGAGATCTTGAACTACGAGAAACAACAAGAAATGCTTGAAGAACAAGAAGGTTGGGACAAAGAAGAAGCCATCTTTAATGATCAATAATTCTATGTGTGGAAAAAAAGGAAAGGGGGGGAAAGAGAGTGAAAATTTTAAGATTTGAAAAAACAACCAAAAAAAAGAACAGTTTAAAAAGCAGTTACAATATTAGGAAGAAACAGAAGAGAGGATTACAGAAGAAAGAATTAGAGAGACAAGGGGTCAAAAAGGGGAGGGAGAAGAAGAGGGGGAAGAAGGAAAGGAAAAGAAGTTATAAAGGACAGAAACAGGATATAGAGAAACAGAGAAAACGTACAAGGATTAAAGGTATAAGCCTATTTAGAAGACATAGAAATAATGGGTGAAAATTTAATTGAAAGAGAGGATTCTGCAAGGGTAAATAAGATAGCATTGTTATATTAGAAATAGAAATGAATTTGGACAATATGAGACAATGTATGATTAAAATGGTGGATAAAATACTTATTGTAATGTAATGGAATGTTTGTTAATAAATAAATGAAATAAAGAGAATGAGAGAATGAAATTAGGATAATGGGAACATTTTAATTGTTATTAATGATTTATAAAAATTTAAGTGAAGAGAAATATGAAAGAAATATGAAAAATATATGGAAATATTACAAGTTCCTAAGAATGTATGATATTTAATAGAAAAGAAATGTTAAAGATGTTAATTAATATTAATGAAAGATTGTTCTATTAACATTAATGGTTGAGCCGAATTGGAATAGAATGAGTATTTTATATATTAGTGATATATATATATATATAATCTTTAAGAACTTAGTATGTATATTAAAAATATACCAAGCAGAATTCGATTGGCAAAAGTCAAATTATAGCATGTTGGGAGGTGGGGAGAGAGAAGATTCCAGAATATCTCATCATCCTCATATAAATATATACAGAGGGACACTGGCTTGGAAAAAGATGAGTTTCATTTTCAGATAGGAAGATAAAACATCAGTAACCTGTGCTATGCTGTTGCCACAATTCTATGGTGAATGGTAAAGTCAAATAATGAAAATCAAGGAGCAAAAATATGAATAAAATTAAATACAAGGAAGCTCAAACTAAAGATATTGATTAAAGTAATTATCTTTAGAATTGACAGTGAAGATACTGAATTGGTTAACTTCAAACAACTTTCAGAAACTGTTTTACAGTTTCAGGCATTAAGCACCAGTTGTCCAAGAATGTCAGAAAATGTCTTTACAATCCCTGACCCAGTGAGATATATTATCATCATAAACATACAACAGACATGCACCGACCAACAGTCATGGCTTAGTCAAGTATCATTAGGACAAAGTTTAGTTTTTCATACAGATGGAGGATATTGAAAAAGGCAGCAAAAGCTGTTCATAATCTTTGGTATAAGGGATGATTATTGTCAGGTGAAGTTAGATAAAGAATCTGCTGAGCTATACCATATCATAGTGATAATGTCACTTCAAATGTCTTCCTGAAGGACATCAAATCAGTTACTGGTAGTAAAGTATTCCACCAATAAGAAAGAAATACTTTGGACTGTCGTATTAGGTATCTTAATAGTTCAGATTATGATTATTCTAGTCACCATCCTGGAGGAACTTGATGTCATTGTCAAAAATGGAAAGGGTACGCTTACCCAAAGGATGAGACAAATTCATTAAGGAGAAAACCTAATTACTAGTGGAGGGATATATTTCCAGTATGTTGTATCAGGCCAGATGCTAATGCAGTCAAACTTATCAACTGCATGCCCTCTCTGGAAGAAAAGAAAGACCTTCAGAGACTCTTAAAAATCAGTTCTTGGCACAATATATTCCAAATTAAGTTTGACAGCACCTCTGACAATACTGTTGAGGAATGATATATTCTGGCAATGAAAATTGGATTAGCAGAATGCCCTGGCTAAACTCATCACTATCATTCCCAGGAGACTAACTAAAAATCCAGGGTGATGATTAGGTGCATGCCTTCTTTAAAAAAGTGACCAACTAACATGTATTGAGAGGCTGACTCAAGCTGAATAAAATACTGTATAACTTGAAAGGAAACTTTGGGACTTTTTGCCACCAATGGTGAGTGTATGGCATTTAAGTGAGGGTCAAATCAGATCACAATCTGCTAAAAGCAAATTTTGCAAAGCTCGTTAGGAAGGCATCAATGTACCTACAGAGGTGAGGCAAGGCAAAGCTAGGGTAGGCTAGAACAGAACAAAACAGAATAAACAGGATATTATTACAACTCCAGTATGACATTCAGACCCAAAGGCAAAGATATACTGTATTAGGGGCAAATACATTTTCAAGAGTTTCACTAATCTCTTCACGTGAAGTTCTAGTACCACTTTACAAAACCTTAGTAAAACCACACTTGGAATACTGCATCCAATTTTGATTCCAAAGTACAAAAAGATGTTGAGACTCTGGAAAGAGTACAGAGAAGAACAACAAAAATGATGAGAGGACTGGAAGCTAAAATGTATGAAGAATGATTACAGGAATTCAGTATGTTTAGTCTTATGAAAAGAAGGACTTGGGATGAAATAATATTCCAATATTTGAGGGGCTCCTACAAAGATGAATGGGCTAAACTATTTCCCAAAGCACCAATAGGCAAGTCAAGAAATGGTTGGAAACTAACCAAAGAGAGAACCTAGAATGAAGGAGACATTTCCTAAATGTGAGAACAATTAATAATTTGCCTTCAGAAGTTGTGGGTGCTCCATCACTGAAGATTTTCAAAAAGAGACTGGATAACTTTGTCTGGGCAATGACCCCCAACCTTTTGGGCACCAGGGATTGGTTCCAGGAAGAGAGATTTGTCCATAGACTGGAGAGGGCATGGCTTTGCGTGCTGCTTGCACCCCACAGACGGGGCTTCACTTGTTTGTCCGGCCCAATTTCTGGCCTGAACCTGGGTCAGTCCACAGACTGAGGGTTGGAGATCTCTGATATAGTGTCTCCTGCTTGAGCAGGGGATTGGACTAGAACACTTTTGAGATCCCTGCCAACTCTATTTTATGTTCTAGATTGACCTGAGTCTCTTTTATGTTAAAAGGGCAAACTACAGTCTGCCAGAAACAGTGACATTCAACGACTGCTTATTGAGGGCCATTTGACCTTAGTGTAACAGTAGTTGGCCACCTTACTTGAAGCAAGTCAAATAAGAAATCAAACTTTGGTTTGAGGTAGCAACAGCTGCTATTTCAATGTAATGGCTGAAGATTAGAGCCCAACATGTCAGGCAATAAATAGCTTGGCAGAATTGAATCTGCCTGTCTAGTCAGATCTTTGAGATGACCGGCTGAAAATTCATATCCTTTTGAGGTTTAAGATGACAAACCTTACTCTGTAAGAGATCCCACAAAAAATGTTAATTGAAACAACCCTTAAGAAAGTGAAATAAAATTTTGTAAATTATATAAAGATATAAGATATAAGAATAGTATAAGAATAGTATTCAGATTTTTCTTTTTGTTTGATATTTCATGCCATCCAGAAGTGTTGAATTAAAAATGTGGTAGTTTGGATACATTTACCACATGGCGCTATGCCAACTTTGTTATTACCTACTCTGAAAAATCATACCCTGTGAATTGGAAAGTACAGTGATTAGCCCCAAAGAGCAACTTGTCTGAAGGATGAGGAAGAAGGTCTAGTACAACTTAGATTTAAACCTGATAGAAACAAACGAACAAAAATACATAAATAACCCATCAGTGCAGACCCATAGCACCTATAGCCACATCCTGATTTTACACTGTGGGTTATTACCAGATGCAAAGTAAATTCTTCAACAACATTATCAAAAAGCTACCCAGAGCCCTTTGGGATTGAGATGGGTTATAAGTACTGTAAAATAAATAAATAAGCAAACAAACAACTCAGTCAGTAATATAACTGTAAGTTGTGAATTATGCAATTTGTTAGGAGCTCCAGCCTATTACATATAATGACTAGCCAAATCACACACACACACACTACCTATAGAGGCTAGACCAGTGTTTCTCAACCATGGCAACTTCAAAATGGGTGCCTTAAATACCTTCATTTTGATTTGTTTCTATACTTTAAAAAAATATTCAAAAGGCCCACATTTTTATTCCCATCAATTTTAAAGTACTCTGGCATTATCAGCCTTGCAAGGTTGTTCAGGCAGGCAACACACCTAGGTGAATTAATTCTATTTTATAGTAAGGTTGCATTAACATAATCTTGTAAGTCTGAAAGTCCAGTTACCTCCTGAAAAAACATCTTTGGGACAACCATGATCTGGATGACTAAGAATCTCTACAGACTTTTAGCTATACAATTTGGGACGAACACCCTTTGAATGGTATGGGAGTAGGAATGGATTTCCAGAGGGGAAAAAATTGAAGACTACAGGAACCAGGTGCACTATTCAGGTGACCCCGAGGACACAGATAAAACTCCAAGTGCTTCAAGGACCCTCTAAAAGGATGCAAATGACCAGCTATCTGCAAGGAACATAAATCCTTCCATTCCCCACTATCCTGTCAGACTGAAAAAGCTTCTTGGATGAGAAGTGAAATATCTTCAAAGAAAAAACAGAAAAATCCAAGTTGCCTCCTGAACAACCATGACCTGGATGACTGAGAATCTCTACAGACTGTAAGTCTCAAAGTACATTTCTCCACCATCACCTTTTCATCCCAAAGAACTAGGAAGGGTCTACATTCTTGTTATGTGGTAAGCTGCTTCTTATCACATTGTTGTCCTGATTGTGACTCTCCTCTTGTCTCCTACAGTCATTCCTCCATATCATTACAGGAGGGCCCCAGGCAACACTTTTTGGTCCCCATTCCCCCAGTCCTAGTACTTTCTGCCAGCAGCAACAAGAGAAGCAACCAACCTATCAATTTTACTTTCTCTGTTTAAATGACATGGTTGACTGGGGAAGTTAATTTAGCTCCCAGTAGCTCTAGACCATTTTCGAGATAAAATTACATGCCCTAGCCCCCAGTTTATTGTATTCACATGTAACAATTATCCTTCACAAGCAATCAGATACTCCAAGGTCCAAAGGAGTCCTGACTATATTTCATAACAATCTTTCAATATAGCAGAAATATTGACATGGGTGACAGATTTAATGACTTGTACACCATGGTGATCATGGTCAAGACCTTTTGATTATTTTTATCTCTTTCCTCTCTTTCCCAAAGGTTTATTTTTGTCTTTCCCAATTTTTCTGTATTGGGTTTTCTACAGACCACAGAAGCTTTCCTTTTGTCTATAGATAGCTTATACAAGGATGACCAGCCACAGAAAGTTCTTTGTTAATTCATAGCAGTGTAGGATAATTTTGATTCTATCAAGGATAGCTAAAACTTGAGTTATGTTTGAAAATAACAGCACATACTGATGATGAATAGATCTAAAGCTAAATCTCCTTACTTCCATGATCTCTTTCTCCTCCTCTCTGTAATTAAACTAAGAGTTGTACGAAAAATTAGTCAACACACATGTGTATACTAGGAAGAGATGGATAAATGAGGATGGGAAGGAAGTGGAGGAGGAGGGAAAATGGAAAGAAACTGTTGAAAAGATCACCCCAATCTATAACATATTTCCTGAAAATGCTTTGAAAATGTTGATACAATTTGTTTTTGTTTCTTTTATCCCTACAAATTTAATAAAATTTGTTTTATTTAAATTTATTTTTAAGCATTATTTTTCCTAAAAGAGGACTTCAACATTAATATAAATGTTAACAATGAAGTAAACCTCAGATATGATGAGTTGTGGGATCCAATTGCTTTCTCTGTCATTCATATTTCCAGAAAGACTTGATTGAAATTAGTCAATTCTTCATGTGTCCTGGCTTTTTTCTCAATTGGCCATACAATTGTCATTGTTGTAAAGAAATTTCATCAGATTTTTAACTGCCTGTAGCCCCTTTCACACTCTGAATGAGTTCTTTGCAGAGGCTGAATGAACCCCAGTTTAACTGGGGAGGTGATGGAAGGAAATGGCTTATTAGATAAAGCCTAAATGGATGGTGAGGGGAAAAATGAGATAGACAGCGAGTTGCACATCTTTTATGTTATACAACAAAGGAACTTGTGATTTGAAAGCATTTCTACTATACTTGTGAATTGGATGATGACCTAAATACTAATCTCATGTTCAATCCCAAAAGCAGATGTGACAGGGGTGCTTTCTCTGGTGGATTGTTAATTTTGATTTCAAGCCTTTTGAAAGCCAGATTCTACAATTCCAAAATACAGAGAGATAGGATGGAATTACATCGAGATTCTCCATTTTCTCTCAAAGAAATGTAATTTCTGTATATATTGTTGAACTAGATGCTGCCGCTGAAATAAGCTTTGGATTTGAAAAGGATGACATCTACTTTGTCCATCTAATATTGTGTTGCCCGCATTAAATCTAGTATGGAAAAGGTTATGCTATAACCAGTATGATGTGTTGGGACTTTCTCTTTTCTCACATTCTTTAAAAAAGAAATCACTATGTGATATCATGAAATACTTTGGTTTTATTCACATATTTTCTGCCCTTCCATTGAGAAAGACAGAATCAGCTTGCAGCTTCTGAAATCCATTATGAATCCATTATGAATATATTAGCAAGTGTGGCCTTCAAACAATCACTTCTTCTGGTATATAGAACTATGAGGAGTTCTATCTACGCAACTTGGAAATAATTCAGATATGGAAGAACAGTTTTCTGAAGAGCGGTTTTCAATCTCAAGTATTTTTCATTGTAAAAAGCATCAAATTATCTTTCCTTTTTAAAAATTGGCTCCAGGGCTGAATTTCCCATGAGAGATGATGAGACAATCTCAAACAGACAGAGTTTGGCTATAGTGTTGTAAAACTTGTGAGAGCAGGATGAAGGCCTCACTTCCCCACAGAAGCAACCAGAAGTGTGCCATATATGTCATTATTTTAATTAAAATACTTTTCCTTTTTGATTTTCCTGGCTCCGATGGGCTGACAAATATGGCTGATCTACAATTTGCTTTAACCATGAAAATTCATGACAGCCCAATGGCATTAAAAGTGCAACCTAACAAGTTCTGGGTAAAAAGACAATCTTTTAAGTCACTCTTAAACTGTAACAAAGAGGGACAAAACTGAACTTAAGTTGTTTAATTATCTATTCCTTGCCCCTTGCAAAAAAGTGACAAAAATAC
Organism: Bungarus multicinctus; assembly: GCA_023653725.1. Lineage (NCBI taxonomy): Eukaryota > Metazoa > Chordata > Lepidosauria > Squamata > Elapidae > Bungarus > Bungarus multicinctus. The sequence continues at coordinate 138,606,320 of CM042838.1, forward strand.
TATTGCCGTTAAATATAGCCTTGGGAAGGCTAGCACAGATGAACCCCTTGATGATCTAAAGTGCAGGGTGTGCTTCATGGGTGTAAGCAGTCTAGCAGCTAATTTGGGCCTAAGCCAATGGAGGCTTTATGCACCATAAAGCATTTTGAACTGGGTCCAGAAGGCAATGTGTATCCTTTTAAAATAAAGCAGATTTTTCTTTTCTTGGCTCCTTCTCCCGTTTTTTCCCTGCAGCAGCTTTCCTGTGAAGGTACCTAAGCTTTTAAAAAGAAGAGTACAAAAAAAGGCATAAATGATACCTGAAAAAGTAAGAAAAGTATATGTGCGCAGGTGTGGGTGGGGAGGGAGAAGAAAAGCAAGGGATAAAAATTATCCAGAGGTGTAACTGGGGAGGAGAGAAACTGAGGGCTAGCATTGTATTGAGGGTCTTTCTCAGGGGACTTTGGCACTGACAGCTCTGCTGGGTCAGCAGTGGCCAGTTAACCTACCCGAATTTCATCTTGGAAGAAAAGTGAGATATAATGGCAGGAAAATACTCATGGGGTTTTAAATAATGGCCATTCTTATTTATGCCTCTTTAACTTTGTTTTGTAACCATGGAAACTAGAAACCCAGGTCACAATCTGTTGGACTTTAAACACTGTAAGCTCCCACCGATTTCAGTAGGAGAGAATTGCAGCTCTTTAACACTGATATGTCAAGATGTACAAGTGCTTTATCAAGTCATACATGTGATGTCTCTGTAGCATCACTCCTGGGCACATGACTTAATTTATTCTGGCAAAATTGTCCAGGAGCTGTGAATAAGCTAAAACATTGCCCAACTTAGAGGCAAAGTTAGAAGGGTTTGTCATTTTGCTCCTCATTCATGTCTTTGCTACCAACAGCCCTCACAATGATAAAATGAGGACAGACCAGTTGCCTGGCTGATTGAATGACTTGGCGTATATTTCCTTGCTCTATTTCAAACTGTGGGAAAAAAATGAAATGCAATCTATTCATCTGATAGGGATGTTAGGAGCCTTCAAGAAATACTTGAAACGATGAACATCTGTTTTTGGTGCTAACAAAGATCAAGATGAACACACGACTAATTGCCGCTTTCTCTTCATCTGGGATGGGTACAAATCCTTCTAGGGTTTAAAGGGAGAGAGTGCAAGAAAGAGAGAAAGTAGAAAAAGGAGGAGACAGATTTGAACAAAATAAATTTATGGTAATTTTTATATATACATACATTTTTAGATAGGAATACATTTTTTCATTATGGGAGAAGATATGACTTTTAAAAATGACTCACCAGGCCTCTTAGTGTCTCAGTTAAAGGAAAGTATGTAAGAAAAGCAAAATAATGTAATTTTCCCTACCCCCATGCAGAAAATCTGAGAGAAATTAACATTTCAGTTTTGCAGGGATATTATCCCATCTTCTATTGATGTCTGTGAGGCTGTGTTGCAATACTAGAAGGTACAAGTATAAAATGGTATAATGAATACAATTTTATAATGCCTTGGTGAGATCATACTTGGAATATTGCATCCAGTTTTGGTTGCCATGATATAAAAAGATGTTGAGACTTTAGAAAGAGTGCTGAGAAATGCAACAAACATGATTAAGATACTGGAGGGTAAAACATATGAAAAAAAAGTTTTCAGGAATTGGGTATGTCTAGTTTCATGAAAAGAATGACTAGGGATGACATGATAGCAGTATTCCAATATCCAAGGGGCTGCTACAAAGAAGGGGAGGTCTAGTTTTTCTTCAAAGCACCTGAAGGCAAGACAAGAAGTAATGGTTGGAAACTAATCAAGAAGAAAACCAATCTAGGAGTAAGGAGAAATTTCCTGACAGCTAGAACAATTAATCAGTGGAATACCTTGCCTTCAGCAGTTGTAGGTGTTTCATTACTGGAGGTTTTTAAGAATAGATTGGACAACCATTTGTCTGAAATGATATAAAGTCTCCTACTTGAGCAAGGCTTCGGTCTAGAAGAGCGGTCTTCAACCTTTCCAGCTTAGTGGCCCAGACCAGTGGGGAGGGGGGAGGGGGAGGAGTGTGAGTGGTAGCGGTGAATGCAGTTCCATTTGTGTGAGTGGCACACAAGCACACCCTGCACTCACATGAATGGAGTGCCACATTCATGAATGTAAGGTGTTTGAGCAGAGGGGGCTTCTGCTCATACATGAAGTTCCACTTGTGAGGGGAGGGCACTTGTGCACAAAGCTCCATTAACACAAATAGAGCTTTGCATGTGAGCATCCTCCACTTGTGAGAGTGGAGCTTCATGCACACATCCTCGGCCATTTCTACTGCGGCCTGGTTTCGAACAGGTCGTGGCCCAGTAGTGGGCCAAGTCCTGGGGGGGTTGGGAACCCCTGGACTAAAACACCTCCCAGGTCCCTTCCAACTCTATTACTCTGAAAACAATATAGCTCTTGTGAAGCTACATTGTTTTAGTTGAACCTAACTTCTGCAACTTCATGCACTTATTTATGTATTTTCTTGGCAATTAGAGGGAAATGGCTTTCTACTGCTGCATTCTGGGATATTATTTTTAACTTCCTAGCTTAGTCTATTCCTCGAATATTTCCTAATTCTGTCCCTTCCAAATACAAACTCCCATAGTCTGACTCCCATAGTTTTTTTTAAATCAATGAAGATATTCTCTCAAGTAGCAACTATCTAAATTCACCAAGTAGGTTGGCACATTAGTGAGATGTTTTGGAGTTTTTACTGCCCTGAACAGGAGGCAGAGGAACTTAGAGGTGCTCAAGACTAGTTAAAATCTGTTTACTATGTTTGGATGCTACTATTTTGGTTACATGTAGAACCTGCCCTTCCTATTAGAATATGCAGGAAGGTTATGGGAAAATAGGAAGAGAAAGAAGCATTAGGTATGTTTGCTGCCTTGAATTATTTATAAACAATAATAAAAATAATATTTTGGGATAAAAATCAAATTAAATCAATCAGTAAATTCCAAGAGTAACATCCCACTTGATTTGAAACCTATGAATTTTTCACAAATAATGAGAAAGATGATGAGCAGGGTACTGATGGACAGTAGAAAATTGAAGTGTAGGAATAAGAAAATTGTTTATATGGATTTGACCAATAATGAAAGTACTAATGACACAGCAGAATTTTATTTTATTTTTAATATAAAATCTTTTGAGCTGCTTTTATTCAGTATTCTAATTTCTAGATAGGTAGTTGTCTGGATGACAATCCATGAAATTTTATATTACAAAAGTATGTTGATCTTTAAAATGCCACATAATTCTAAATTGTTTCTTTTATAAAGTAGCTAAACTGAATTCTCAAAATATATAAATATTTATCTTGTTTAACAATTTCTTGATTTTCAGTGGTATATGACATACTTATTTATTTATTTACTTAGTTTATATACCGCCCCTCTCCCAAATTGGGACTCAGGGCAGTGCACAGCCGAACTAAAAATGATACAATTACAAATATAAAATTAAAAATAGATTAAAATGAATTAAATTAGTGGCTGGAAAATTAAAACTATAATAAAACACTAAAACAGGGTAAAAAAAATACAACAGTTAAAACCAATTCCAATGATACTAGGACAGACCAGCTTACTGGAAAAGATGGGTCTTCAATGCGCGCTGGAAGGTTTGCAGGTTAGGGATAGTCCGCATCTCCGAGGGTAACTCATTCCAAAGGGAGGGTGCTCCCGCAGAGAAGGCCCGCCCAGCTGATGGCACTCTGAGGAGGCCCACCCTGTGGGAGCGCACTGGTCGTGGGAGGCCGAAGGTGGCAGCAAGCGGTCACTTAAGTACCCAGGTCCCAAACCATGGAGCACTTTAAAGATGATCACCAACACCTTGAATCGCACCCGGAAGGCCACCGGAAGCCAATGCAGCTCGCTCAGGAGCGGTGTAAGACGGGAGCTCCGAGAAGCCCCCAGAATCACCCACGCGGCCACACTCTGCACCAGCTGGAGCCTCTGGATGCTCTTCAAGGGGAGCCCCATGTAGAGAGCATTGCAATAGTCTAGATGGGAGATGATGAGGGCAGAAGTGACTGTGCGAAGTGCATCCTGATCCAGAAAGGGCCGCAACTGGTAGATGCGATGGACCTGACAAAAAGCCCCCCTGGCAACGGTCGTTATATGATCTTCTAATGACAGCCGTACATCCAGGAGGACACCAAGATTGTACGCCCTCTCCGTGGGGGTCAAAATTTCTCCCCCCACAGCCAGCGATGGAATGAGATGGCTGTATCTGGGCACAGGAAACCACAGCCACTCAGTCTTGGTCAGGTTGAGTTGAAGCCTGTTAAGACCCATCCAGCTCCGCACGGCTTCCAGGCACCGGGTCATCACTTCAACGGCTTCGTTGGGGTGGCCTGGGGTAGAAATGTATAACTGAGTGTCATTAGCATACTGATGGAACTCTACCCCAAAATCACAGATGATCTCACCCAGCCACTTCACATAAATGTTGAACAGCAGGGGCGAGAGCATAGACCCCTGAGGCACCCCACAAATCAAGGGCCTTGGGATCGACCTCTGCCCCCCTGCCAACACAAATTGCGAGCGGTCGGAGAGGAAGGAGGAGAACCACTGTAATACGGTGCCTCCCACTCCCAACCCCCTCAACCGCTGCAATAAGGTATTGTGGTCGACAGTATCAAAAGCTGCTGAGAGATCTAACAGGACCAAGACAGAGGAACAATCCCTGTCACGGGCCCTCCAGAGATGATCCACCAATGCAACCAATGCTGTCTCCATGCTCCACCCAGGCCTGAAACTCGATTGGAGCGGATCTAAATAGACAGCTTCATCCAGGTGCTGAGAGAGCTGTCGTGCCACCACATTCAACAGCCTTCACCACAAAGCGAAGGTTGGAGACCGAACGATAGTTAGATAATAATGTTGGGTCCAGGGATGGTTTCTTGAGGAAGGGCCTCACCACTGCCTCTTTCAAGGCAGCAGGCAAAAACCCCTCATTCAAGGAAGCGTTAAAAATACCCTGGAACCAACCTCGTGTCACCTCCTGGGTGGCCAGAACCAACCAGGAGGGACACGGATCCAGTAAGCATGTGGTGACATTAAGCCCACCCAGCATCCTGTCCACGTCCTCTAGGGTCACAGGATCGAACTTGCCCCAAATGACCTCCCCGAAATCTGCCCCCGTCCTCCCACCCAGAGTTACCCAATCAGAGTCCAACCCATCCCGGATCTGAGCGATTTTGTCTTGCAGATATCTCGGCCCATCCTTGAAGGGGATCCTCCCACACTCCCGCATCCAAAAGGGAGCGGATCATCCTAAAAAGGGCGGACGGGCGATTTTCTGTGGATGCAATAAGGGTGGAAAAGTAAGACCACTTTGCCACTCTTATCGCCACTAAATAGATTCTAATATGGGACCGCAATAGTGTTCGATCAGATACGGAGTGGCTGGTCCTCCAACCACTCTTTAGGCGTCTTTTCCGGCGCTTCATCTCCTTCAGCTCCTTGGAAAACCAAGGAGCTAGTTGGGATCGGCACCAGGTAAGAGGCCGCAAGGGCACGACCCGGTGAAGGGCCTTGGCTGCCACCCTGTCCCAGGTGGCTACCAAGTCCCCAAACGAGTCGTATGTGCGAGTCTCAGGAAAAGGCCCAAGCTCCATCAGGAACCTATCCGGGTCCATCAGGTGCCTGGGGTAGAACCATTTTATCAGCCCCACCTCCCCGTGATGAGGGGGTGCGGAAAAGAAGTCCAGCCTAAGCAAATGATCAGACTATGACAGGGGTTCTATAACAATGTCCCCCATACCTAGATCATCCTGCCACCGGCCAGAGACAAAACCAAATCCAAGGTGTGACCCCCAGTGTGTGTGGGGTCCCGAATTAATTGGGTCAGGCCCAAGGCTGTCATGGAAGCCATGAACTCCTGAGCAATCTCTGAGGTCTCGCCAGCTGTTATTATTTCTTTGAAGTCCATATTTAAAATATACTTTCTTTTTTCCCTAATAAATATTTTTTTCTATTGCATCGCAGTTAATTTGCATTTCTGTTTCCTGTTCACTTAATACTGTACTTTCCAGAAATAATTGTCTGTGTATCAACACTTCTTATTGCAACTCTACTCTGACATTAAGTAGAATTTGTCTTTGGCATTAATTTTTAATTGCAAGTGTTAGCTACGTAAGAAATTAAGATTTATCTTTGCATGCTAACAGAACTTTTCTGAAAAACTGAATCCAACCTTGGAAAATGGTATTTGAATCCCAGATGCTTCTCATATAATTATCTTGAATTCTTTTCTGCTTTTCCTGCAGATTGAATACTTATAGCAAATTTCCAGTCAGTAATCTATTGCTTGAATTTACATTTCTTTCAGCTATTCCAATTAATTTTTAAAAAATCTGAACTGATTTGGAGGGAACTCATTAGTTTTCCATGCACCGAGAAATCAGTTTACCAATTTCTTTTGTAGTGATTGTGATCAAGGCTTTACTCAAGTTGCTCTTTAAGGACGGTGTGATTGCTGGTGTCATAGTATACATTCTTTGGAACCTGGACGACTGAAATGATACAACGATGGATTATTTTGAGAGGTCTGTACTTTGTTTCTTGTTCCTTCTCTCCCATGCTTCAGTGCATTTTATCTTACATTTTCAGTCAAACTTCAGGTGCTATTGCTTGTTCTTGCTTATTGATTGAAAAGGGGAAGAATCTCTCTTCAGTTTCCTATTCTGAATGTTCCATACCTGTCAATTCAATCTTTTGTTGCTTTGTTTATTTTTGTTTCATTTTGGATATTTGCTTTTATCTGGAAGGACAGCCACTGCCATTCATCCTTTCTAAATCTAAACTTTTGATGATATGCTAAAGTCCTCTCAATGCCTCTAACGGCTTTTCCACTCTGAAGTGTCCCTGAATGTCCTATTCTTTCTAAAACTTTAATGTACTTGTTCTTTTCAAGAAACATTGTTAATTTGGGAATACAGTATGTAACTTCTCCCAGTCAGGAAATCCCTAGCTAAACAAGAACATAAAAATAACTATTCTTGAGATGTATATTTGATTGATTAAAAATGGTACAATTTGGACAGCAAAAATACAAAATACATAAGGATAATTTGGTAAATGTAAATTACATATCTACACACTGTTCATTCAACCTGTAACCTGGCTTAAACTGCTAAGCTTTCCAATGGATAACACACTATAAAATACTATGGTAAGATAAATAAGGTATCCCATAAATAGTTATAATATCTCAACCAAAAATCAAACAATTTCAGGAAACAATCAAACCCAGCTAGCAGCTGCTCTCACTACAAAACATCTTCAGAAGAGCCTCCTTTTTAGCTTCTGCAAAAGAACATTGAGAGATGTGGTTGTATCTGGAATCAGATTTTACACACCTGACACTGAGAACTCCCCACCAATCAGGTCTCAAGAAACTTCCATAACAGTGACATTTTTATAACTCTCCAGAAAGTCACAAGAGTGAGAACCAACCTTATGTGAGAAGGCAAGCTGTTTTGAGGACCCCCTCCTGTGGTACCTCTAGATAGGTGAGGTTCTCTGTTCATTTGAAGGCAGTATCTACATGATGATTGTACTAGAACTTCACGTGAAGCCTCCTCTTTTCTTTATGGACACGAGAGATAATTCTCATTGTCTCTCCCCTCTCCCTTCATAACTTATTTATTTCTTTCCCTCTAAATAGTACTTATCTTATATGACATATAAAGTATTTCCTCAGAATGATGCTCCATACAGTGGATGAAATGGATTGTGATTCCCAGAGGCTCTAGGCAGCCTACAGTTAAAAAAAAGTAGCAAAAGTATAAAAAATAAAGAAAAACTCTAAATACAGGACAAACCAGGGATGGAATATAAATAAAGTTGCCACCGGTTCGGTGGGCATGGCTTAGTGGATGCGCTTTGCGCGCATGCACGCACTTTGCATGCACATGCGCACCAAACATGCACTTTGCGCAGGCGCAGTGGCATTTGCACAGGCGCAGAAACATTTGCGCAGGCACAGAGGCATTTGCGCAGGCGCAGAGTTGTTTTACCTCTCCTCCTGCAAGCCTGCATGATGCCGGTTGCTGCAGCAGCTGCCACGCAGCACTATTCTGCGCCACGCAAAGCAGCTGCACTTCGAATTCTGGCCATAAAAGTAAGTATAGGAGACCGGGCAGAGGTGGCAGAGAGAACCAGTTCTTTTTCTGCTGCTCATCGCCGCTACCGGCTCTCTAGAACGGGGCAGAACCGGTCGCATTTCACCACTGGGACAAACATCTAAATACAGAATACCCCCTCTAACATGAAGCCAAAAATTACCATGCTCCAAAGTCTGGAAGAATTTCCAAGTCTTTAATAGCTGCCTGAACATTATCAGGATGGGAGCTACTTCCTAGATCTTATAAAATAGCATTGCTTAAACAATAGGGCCCCAAATGCTCCTTCTCTGTCTATTCTCACTGAGTAGACAAAAACCAATCAGAAAGAGGCAGTCTCTTATGCCAACAATTTGAAATGAATTCAGAACACAAACATTTTGGTACCAGCTGGAAAACTGAAAACCAACTGGTTTTAAATAATACATCCACTGAATAGAAATTCTTAACCAAAGCAGAACTGGGCTCTTAACAGGGCACAGATAAAGTAGTGAGTGTCATCAGTGCTTTTTCTGTATCTTACCCTACATAGTAATTAACAACTTTGGAAATGGATCTCCAAACAATCTTGACTGATCCCATTGGTGATATTGCCAATTGCAAACCTTTCATTAATGTGAGCATGAGGAAAAATGATAAATATTACATTTCTTTCAAAAACAACATGGATTAGAGTCCAAACATCTATTTCACTAAGAACCAAATTTAAAACACTGTAGATTACCTTGCTATTCATATAGGAATTTAAAACAAGTGAAGATGATTCTATATTCTATATGTGTGAAATCTGCAGAGTCACAGACTGAAATATGCTTGGACCACAACCTGTTACATCTATGATTCATATTATATTAAGAGTTTTTCCAGCCTACACTTCTTGGAAGTGTTTATTTCTGCCTGTATTTTTTAAACCAACTTTTTCACACACTCTGTCTCTCTTAATCTCTCTTTTTGAAATTAAACAAATGCTTTTTATTTGTAAAACATAAAGTTGAGTTATGGTGAATAAAATTTTCCTAGAAAAATGCCTGTCTTCCCATCTAAACTTTCTTTTTTCTTTCAGGCTAACTATGGTTATTGGAGTAATGGACCAAAAAAAAAAAAAAAAGGAGTATGTAATAGGTGCAAATATTATGTTAAGCCAGCTGTGAAAAATGTTGGGGAGGAAGAGAGGAGGACATGAAAGCCTGTTTTAGAAAACTCTCCCTCATTTATGGTGTCATTATAAAGGGTGGGCTGCCAACTAGAAACAAAATATAAAAGCAAATCTATTTAATACCTGAAAGACTGCTAGAAAGTCTGAGATGAAATTATTGTCCAAGGCTTTGCATTGTCTCCCTAATTTTTAGTAGCCTTTGCCTTAATTTCATTTCTGACGCCTTCAAGAAGAGGCTAAGAAAGGAGATACTGTACTCTTAAAGGGGAAAGAGCAAAGGCAGTTATTTTGTGTCAAGACAGTTAACGTGTTTTCCTTTCCTTTCCTTTTTCTTTTTGGTGAAAAAAAAAAAGCTGGCTGACAGACTGTTAGAAATCTGTTTTCAGAATGCTACTAGAGACACACACAAAGATGTAAAAATAACAGCATCTTGTGGTACTTCAAAAACTTAACAAATTTATTATCATTTAAGCTTTGGGGGATCACAGTCCATTTCATCCACTGTATGGAGCATCATTCTGAGGAAATAACTTTACATATCATACAAGATAAGTACTATTTAGAGGGAAAGAAGTAAATAAGTTATGAAGAGAGAGGGGAGAGACAATGAGAATTACCTCTTGTGTCCATAAAGAAAAGAGGAGGCTTGACACAATCATTCTTGCATAGATGAGCTAGTTATCATAGGTAGCGTGATAAGAAATATCTTTCTCAATCCATGAGAAACTGTCCAATAAATTCTTCCGTGCACCAAAATCAGTCTTTGTGTTGTTTTAGCATTATGAATTGTGCTGTTGTTTAAAGGGGAAAAAAGGAAAATCTGCAGGAGAAGGAAGACACCAGTAAGCCTCTCAGACCATTATACAAATATGTCACCCTCTCAAATACAGATACCTGTCCTCCCGTCAAAGTTTTGGGGAAATATAATGCTACTGCTTCCAGCTTGCTTCCTGAAACCAGAAGCTGACATCCATTCTTTTAAGTGAAGTCCAGCCAAGTGCTGGAGTGAAATGTTAAGCACCCCATGAGAGATGTGTCACAACAAGTGATTGCTTAACTATTTTAATTAGTGACCACCTTCTTATCGCTGCTTGTGGAAATGGGTGCTATCAATAGCGGGGAAAAGTTTCCCCTTACTTCATCACAAAACAGCCTCTTTTAATTAGATGTCTGCAAGAGTTTGAGACAACTGTATAAATACTGGGGCAGTGCGTGCAGGCGATAGCAAGTTTGCAAGAAAACAATTGCAATTGTCTGTGGATAAGATGAACAGCAAATTAGAGAGGCCCAAAGTGAAATAGATCAGGAAATGCTGTCTGTTTTGTAATTACTTGCTTCACTGTGAGGAGGAGATATGTGCTACTCTGAAAGGATGGAGATGTGATAAAAGGCCATTTATCAGCACTGCATTTAGCCATGTGTTGTTGCATAATGTGTGTGAGTAAGGTGTTTTTCCATCCCTCTTGAGGTGGAGAACGGATGGCTCACAGCTGGACAACAGAACAAAGCTACTTTATTTTTTTTCATTGTGAGAATGATGCTACAGTATTGGCTAAATTTTACAGGTTCAGTTGACTATTTGATTTCCATAGTCTTCACTGTTTTCAACCCAATGGAATCTTGGGGGGGGGGGGAATCTATCAAGGTCAGGACTCTTGTCTATTCATAAAAATAATAAGCTTTCAAAATCTGAATAAAAGGAGGCTAGATCTGAAATTTGGTATTTGCAGTGGGAAGAAGGTGGTAAAAAAGTGAGGTTGAAGTGGGCCAAATTACACAGGAATTGCACAGAAAGATATTTTGAAAAAATACATTGGGCCAATGTAACCCCATACCCATTTAGGTGAGATGGAAGACAATTTTGATAGAACAGAACAATTATAACTGAGGGTTGAACTGTGGGTCCTTCACGTTTTCTGAGCTTGGCTGCTTTCTTGCAGATATTTCATTACCCAACCAGGTAACTTCATCAGTGCCTGAAGAGAGTGAGGTTGCTCTAATTTTATATTCTAGTGACTTGCCCTGCCATGTGGGTGTGGGAATGGTCTTAGTGGTTCCTTGATTAGACTATTGTTTATTGATAGTTTGTTTGTCTGAGTTGGTGGTTCCTTATGATTGGGGTATTGTTTACTTCTTAATTGTTAGTCTACAATCTTGGTATTAAATTCTGCCCATCTGAGTGTGAGGAGGTGTTTTTGTCTTTTTGATTGTTTCTTTTGAATAGCACATTTATCTCTATAAAAATAAACATCTACATGCCATTCAAAAGAGATAATAAAAAAGCCAAAAAAGGACCCGACAGGAAAACAATATAAATGGAATAAATAAACAAGGCAGCTGGGCAGTAGTTGGGAATGCTGCTGACTCTTCCATTCTAGGACCGAAAGAATCTTTGCACAAAAACAGTAAAGATGCGTAGTTTAACATAAGGAAAAAAAACACCTCTAGGCTTCAGAGTTCAAAAAACAGGTGTGTGTATTAAGTGCAGTTCTTTAGCCTCTATTATGTTATTAACGATGCTGTGGGGGCTATGTCTAGGTGCCTGGAGGCCGTGCAGGACTGGATGGGCGGGAACAGGCTTCGGCTCAACCCATCCAAGACCGAGTGGCTGTGGTTTCCGGCACCCCGATATAGCCAGCTGACACCTTCGCTGGCTATCGGGGGGGAAGTTCTGCCCCCCACAGAGAGGGCTCGCAACCTGGGAGTCCTCCTGGATGTACGGCTGTCGCTTGAACATCACATTGCGGCCGTCTCCAGGGGGGCGTTTCATCAGATCCGTCGGATCTACCGGTTGCGGCCCTTCCTGGATCGGGACGCCTTGCGCACGGTCACTCAAGCCCTTGTCACCTCTCGCCTGGACTATTGTAATGCCCTCTACATGGGGCTCCCTGCGGGGAGCATCCGGAGACTCCAGCTGGTGCAAAATGCAGCCGCGCGGGTGATCATGGGGGCGTCACGTAGCGCCCATGTGACGCCTCTCCTGCGCGAGCTGCATTGGTTACCGGTGGCTCTCCGGGTTCGCTTTAAGGTTCTAGTTTTGACCTTTAGGGCGACCCATGGCATGGGACCAGGTTACCTTCAGGACCGCATTCTGCAAGCGTTCTCCAACAGGCCGGTGCGTTCCCACAGAGAGGGTCTGCTCCGGGTGCCGTCGGCCGCTATGTGTCGTCTGGCGGCGCCAAGGAGTAGGGCCTTCTCTGTGGGTGCCCCCGCCCTCTGGAATGCTCTGCCACCGGAGCTCCGTACCGGCACGGACCTGAGGGCCTTCAGGCGCGCGTTGAAGACCTGGCTCTTTGAGCAGGCCGGCCTGGGCTGAGATAATGGTTTTAATTTGGTCTCCATATTTAATTCTAAATTGGGTTTTAAGGGCGGGGGGTGGGGTTTTGTTGGTTTTATCAAGCAGCCGATTGAAATTTAATATTTTTTAACTTTTGTATTCTTTGTGGGGTTTTTAGATGAGCTGTTCACCGCCCTGAGTCCCTCGGGAGAAGGGCGGTACATAAATGGAATAAATAAATAAATAAATAAATTAAAAGATTGCTATATATTGAGAGAAGCTGCATCCAAGTCTCCCTTGGCAGACACTAAGTTAATTTCATAATTCTTTCGATCTCAATCACAGCTACAAAGCAGATGGTGGGTTAATTTTGTTGGGTTCCAAATATACCAAATGTGTATTTCTGGAAGATACAAGTACCAAGGCAATTGTTTGGTACCAGCACAGAGTTGTTGCTGCATAAAGCTTTTATCTGCACAGATAAGACTAAAATGATGCAATCAGCATTATTGTTTATTTGTTTGAGAGTGGGAGGGAAGTAGTGGCAGTGGAAAAATGTAAATAATTGAGGGAAGGAAAGAAGAGTATAATTCCAGTTCATGGCACTTTTGCAAGTATTTACAATGAGATGTAAAAATGAAAACCACAATATAAAAAAAAACACAATCACATAAGAGACATTTGACATGTGGAAAGTATATGCATATGGTACGTATATGTGGATGTAGGGAATGGATCGAGATATGTAATCAGTCCTGGCTGATTTTGGGAAAGCTAGGCAGACTCTAGCCCTCTGCCCTCCCTGGAAGACTTAGCCAGGTCCTGCTGCCAAAGCAGAATCAAGGCCATCATAGAAGATCCCTCATACCCTGGCAATTATCTTTTTGACCTGCTGCCGTCTGGACGGCACTTTAAGTCAATAAAATCCCACACCACTAGATTAACAAATAGTTTCTTTCCCTGGGCCATCCGAACTGCAAATAAATATAAGTTACTACCATATTAAGATGTGAAAAGATGTGAAACTGCAATACCTCATTCAGATGTATAATAACTTATTACAGTACAATCCATCTCTTATGTATTACACTTGGCAAAGCGTCACAGGCAGTGTTGGATGTATATTTTGTGTATATTCGTAGATATTGCACTCTCAAATTGCAAATGGAGATGTGGGTACTCTATTTTTCTTATCTTTATTTTTAAGTGCTTTGGTTTTATTGTATTGCAAACAGTTGCTGGGGTGCATCCACAGTTTCATTGTACTTGTACAATGACAATAAAGTTCTTCTTCTTCTCAGACAGGATTTGTACTTGGAGGTACAATTAGAAATATTATGGCTTCAGATTAGAATGGGAAGGCAAAATAGCATCCTGAAATGAAACACTTGGAAACCAAAAGGCTACATGGATAGTATTCATGATATCATCTAACTCAAATGAATCTATCATCTGTCTGTCTGTCTGTCTGTCTGTCTGTCTGTCTGTCTGTCTGTCTGTCTGTCTGTCTGTCTGTCTGTCTGTCTGTCTGTCTGTCTATCTATCTATCTATCTATCTATCTATCTATCTATCTATCTATCTATCTATCTATCTATCTATCTATATTCATCCATCCATCCATCTATATCTATCAATTATTTATCATCTATCTATATCTTTCATTTATCTACGGATATTTATTTATTTATTTGTCAAACATATACAAGATAACAAGTATAAGTATGAACATAAACAAGAACAAAGGGAGTAAATACAGATAAATGGGGACAGTAAGACAGGGACAGTGGGCACGCTGGTGTGCTTATGTACGCCCCCTTTAAGGATCTCTTAGGAATGGGGTGAGGTCCACGGTAGACAGTTTGAGGTTGAAGCTGTGAGGGTTTGAGGCAGAGTCGGGTAGGACGTTCCAGGCATTGATCACTCTGTATTGTCTGCAATCAAATTTGGAGCAGTTTACCTTGAGTTTGTATCGGTTGTTTGTCTGTGTATTCTTGTGATTGAGGCTGAAGAAGTCATTGACAGGTAAGACATTGTAACAGACAATTTTGTGTACTATGCTTAGATCAGGCCATAGGTGGTGCAATTCTAGATTGTCCAGGTTCAAAATTTCGAGCCTAGAGGCATAGGGAATTCTATTGTGAGTGGAGGGTTGGAGTACTTATATGCACCAGATGCTGGGGAATCAGGACATTCTGATGATACATGTAATAAATCATACATAGATGAGATCTGGAATTATGGAATGCTACTACAACAGCAGGCCTAATGAGAGGGCATATATGAAACGTTGAGGGAAGTGGGGTGGATGTACATCTATACTAATCGAAACAGTTAGTTACCAAATGTTTCAACACAGTAGAGATAAAGCTGTTCTCACAACTTGATTTAGACCAACTACATGTTATATTTCATATTCAAGAAGACCCAGAAGAATGTGCAGACAATAACTGAAATTGGAACATCACTGTCATCTCCACCATTACAAAGCACAGCAGCTGACATGATACATAAGAGATCTAAAAAAGCTTGGCACTAAACAAAGTCAACAAGACACTAAAGACTTCCCCAAGAACTCAGGGGGACTGTGGAAGACAACATTGGAAGTCAACTCAAGACAAACTTACACAAGTGGCCATCAAGTGTAGCTTATATGAATGTGATCCCAGTGGTGGTGATAGGAGCACTCAGGGCTATGACTTCTAGTTTGAAAATGGCTCCAATTGATCCAAGGAATGACATCAGAGCTCTCTGTACAAAACAGCATAGTGCAGCGCAGGAGCTGTGGTGGTGCAGTGATTAAAATGAAGTATTAAAGGATAATTCTACTGACTACTGACTGCTGGGCACCAGCAATTTGGCAGTTCGAGTCTCATCGGCTCAAGGTTGACTCAGCCCTCTATCCTTCTGAGGTCAGTAAAATGAGGATCCAGGTTGTTGGGGGCAATATGCCGACTCTGTAAACTGCTTAGAGAAGGCTGTAAAGCACAGAGAAGCGGTATATAAGTCTAAATGCTATTGCTAAGGAACAGGTACGATACTGTGCAGAACTCTCAAACTCCCAGCCCTCTGGTAGAGGATTCAAAATTGAGGAGGACATATACCAACCATAAGAGTGAAAAGATATATTTTTTTAAAGTTATGGTATTAATTATCTGGTATTAAAGCTTTGCCTGCTGATTAACATGCTGGATTATTGTGATCAAGCTGTTTTTAAAGTGCAAGGGTAGGCTGGCTTTAAGGCATTTAACATATAATTTAGAGAGCCACACAACCAGCCTACTTTCAAAATTATACATATCACCAGAAGTTACTTTGCTTTCTGAACAGATTTGAGCTAGAACATGGCAAAGAAATATTGTCAGATTTTGAATGCAGGAAGGAAAAGGTCAAGAAGTTTATTTTAGAATGTTGAGAAATGATGATCACATTAATTAATCTCATTATGCATTTGCCCTTTGCCTGGTCTCGATGCACTTTACATAAATCAGGATGTAAATGAATGTGTTACCAGAAGAAGACAAATGCTCTCGCATTAATAGATATCATTTAAATACGCATCTACTACCTGACTCAAGTCGTCTGTTTTGCACTGCTACTTAGAAATGCATTGTTATTGAATGGTTCATATGAGCCTGGGACTTAATAGCTGAAGCCAGCTTGATTTGTTTCCTTTTATTTTCTTTCTTTCATCTCTGCCATCTAGAAATGCTGAAAACTAGGAGCACAAAAACTCCTTAGGAGCTGTTATAGGTTGAGCAATTACAAAATACGTTTACCTCCACTTTATCCAGAATGGAAAAGAAAGAAAAATAAAATAACGTCTCCTAATGCTTTACATGCTAACACCAAGAATGAGAAGGGACGGGATCACTGAGAAAACGTGTCTACTTCATCACTGCTCCATTTATCTGGACTGCAGAAAGAGAGATGCAAATTTGTCTAAGCAGCGGTGACCTTATATATGACCAGAACCTCAGAAGCTGTCCCTAGAGGGTGGGGACAGAGGTCTCTTCAATGGGAAAATAAAGCCAAAGCATCTCAAAACAAAATACATAAAAACAAGCTTCACTGTGGTTTCAAATACAAAGTCATGGAGTCAGAAATCAGTTCCCACACTGCTGATACTATGGGATCACAGGGCTTCAAAAATTTCAGCAATGGGTTCTCTGCCTGGTTGCTGGATGGGCATGGCCATGGTGGGCATGGCCTAGTCAGCCTCCTGCACCATGATGGGGGGGCATTTTCACCGGAAGCTTTCCTTGAGGCACTGGGAGGAAGAAAATGGCCTGCCGTGGACTCTGGAGGCCCTCCAGAGATAGGAAATGGGTGGGAGGGGCCAGCCAGGGTGGGATTTGGAGGTTCTCTGAAAGGTCATAACATTAGCTATGGGTCCTCCTGAACCTGGGCGAACCTGTAGCAGCCCATCCCTGATCACAGGGGCCCAAACTGGCTTTCAGCCTGGTGCAGAATTCTCTAATGCCATGTGATTGAGTTGCATGGAGGCAGCCATTACTGCTCCTACTATTGGGGTACTTGTGGCCATAATCTTAATTGCGGCAACTCAGTCAGGAATATGTAAAGATTCAATCCTCCTTCATTGGAGCCTCAAATTAGCATATTTATTTGTTTATTTTTAATTTTAAAAAATAATTTTTATTATAAATTTTAAAAACAAGACTGAAAATTAATGCAAACTAAAATTAAATAAAATGGAAAAAAGAAAAAGGGAGAAATAAAAGACAACGCTGAAGTACAAAAACAAAGAAGAAAAGAGTAGTAGAAAAGTAGAATATAAATGAAAATAGCTTAAAGAAGTGATTTCTGATCTTCACATCAGTTATAAGTACAATTACAGATTTCTCTTTCTCTACACTTACATGGTGACTTTCTATAATTTGTCCTATCTAATTTTCAAACTATAGATCATGTATAGTTATTTCTTTTCATGCAAAAAGTACATAAGGGAGTTCTAGTCAGCAATAAATGTAGATGTCTTTTCTCTAATCAAATTGTCCATTTGGCCAACTTAGTAACTTCCATTGTCTTCAGCAATCATTGCTCCATTGTAGCTATTGCCAATCTTTGTATACACAGTAAGCTTGCTATAGTTATTATATATAAAAACAAAATTCTATGTCTTTTTTACAACCACTTATCCATCAGTCCCAAGAGGAAAAATTCTGGTTTCACTTGTATATTAATCTTCAAAATCCTCTGAATTACTTACTATATACATTTAAATCCCAAATCTTCTAGATTTTTTTGCATATCTATCAAGCATAATAAAATGATACTTTTTATTGTCCACATTTCCAACACAGATTTGAAATACCTTTATACATTCTAGATATTTTTTTCTGGAGTCATATACAAATGTTGTATCATTTTATAAAAATTCCCTTTAAGATTATAACATAATGTAAATTGCAATCCTTTCAATCACTTATTTCCCCATTGTTCCATCTGCATATTATAACCAAAAATTATATTCCACTTTGCATTATATGTTTTTACTTGTTTATCTTCTGCTTCAAATTTCAATAAAAGTTTTTATACTTTAGCATTCACTTGCTCATCATTTGTACACAACTCCATTTAGAAGTCAGTCTTTGAATTTTTGATACTATATTTTTTTTCTACTTTGAATCTTTCTGTTAACTTAAATAGGAAAACCATTGACTATTGTGTCTCTTGCCGATAATTTGTTGTTTCATTTTGTATATCCTTTGACAGAATTTTAGTATCTCACAGTATGTTAACCTTTGTGATTGCCTATTTTTTCCTGATCTACAAAACCCTTCTTGTACTGAGAACAACAAAACTATTTTTAGACACAACCTGAATTTGTATCTATTCCGTATTCTTAACAATTTACTAATTATTGATTGCTTGACTTTGATCCTTAAACATCTCTCAGGGTTAAATGAGGCTAAGAGAGTTTTTTGCTTTGCGCAATATGTTTGGTTCTGGCTTAATACGTTTTGGGAATCAGCAGTCGTAATTTACCTATTGTGGCTTAGCATAAAGACTGAGCAATAACCCCAGCCTTGCAGCTTAAGAATGCTACATTACTTAAACAAACTTTGCTTAAACATATTGTTTAATCATGATTTGTTGAAAAAATTATTGTAAGTATAATAGTAAGGTGTAAGACCTTAAGTATTTACATAAGCAGACAGCTGGAATACTGTATAAAAGTAATAACAACGGCAATAAGAATAGCTTCATGCAATTACTTCCCATTTTATGGCTTAGCACAGAGGTTCTCAAAGTGGTATGATCCAATTACCTGTTTTCCAGGTAATGTCTTTACTCTCCCCTCGCCCCCAACCCCATAACAATCCCAGATTGTTGCTTTATATGAGCATCTAGGTAGTAGAAGTCCCAAACTGGATCCTCAACTGCCAAACAATCAAATATAAATTGCTCATTACCCCCAGGATATGCCTACATTATCTGCTTGCTAATTATCCAAGTTTAATAAACCCTGGTTTAACATGTTATTTAAGCTAGGTAAGAATCTGGTTTGAGATTACTCAGTAAAATTCATGACATAAGGGACACAAACTTTTTAGTCTTAGTGAGATGCTCTGTGCATCTTTTCAATATTCTCATGTGGCTGTCTAAATTTGAAGGATGATGCAGTACTGTACTTGTTTTTTGTCTGCTAACTTTTACTGACTTCTCTCCTCCCAAGGTTTGTGAAAGAATTTATTATGTTCAGAACTGCCCAAATAGGAATAATCTTCAAAGATTATGATTCAAGCTGAACAGTAGAAACGAGACTGGCAGCTTTATTATGCTTTAGATTAGCGGTTCCCAAAGTGGGTGGTATCACCCCTGAGTGGTGGTGGGATGCCTTAGGGAGGCGCTAAGAGGCAAGGGGGGCAGCAGAGGCACTAAGAGGTGGCAGGGGGGCGTTCGAGGCACCAGCCAGCCCTGCAGGTTCACCCATTGGCTAGCACCTCTCCGGAGCCAGTGCCTCCAATGCGGAAGCTGTGGCACATTACGGCCATGGCTGCATTCGATGCTCCGCCCCCGTCACCTCTTAGCGTTCCCAAGGGAGCCAGCAGAAGGGCGCTAAGAAGTGGCGGGGGGACGTTCGAGGCGCTGGGCAGCCCTGCAGGTTCATCCATTGAGGCGCTGGCTCTGGAGTTGATGTTTCCCAACGTGCCTGTGGGGGCGGTGCCTCAAATGCAGTGGCAGTGGCACGGCTTTGCCCTACTTTTTCTAACACTGCACTGCTGCCTGCCCTGGGCTTCCTCAACCCTGCCCTGTACTGGCTTCAGGAAGCAGGGAACAGCACCACCGTCTATGACCTGAGTGCCCCGGGAGGGGGGGCACTTGGGAGGCTGATCCCTGGCGGGAGGGGCAGACTTTGAACTTGCTGTCAGGCACGGCAACTACAAAGAGGGGCTTGGTTGAGTGGGATCCTGGATATTGGGCATGTGATCAAAGCCTTCCTACCTATCTACCAATCTACCCATCCATCCATCCATCCATCCATCCATCCATCCATCAGGTGTGTCTATCTGTCTGTCTTTCTGTCTGTCTACCTACCTACCTATCCATCCATCCATCCATCCATCCATCCATCCATCCATCCATCAATCCATCTATCAATCTACCTACACTATCTACCTACCTACTACCTACCTATCCATCCATCCATCCATCCATCAACATACATACATACATACATCTACCTACCTACCTACCAATCTACCCACCTACTTACTATCTATCTATCTATCTATCTATCTATCTATCTATCTATCTATCTATCTATCTATCTATCTATCTATCCATCCATCCATCCATCCATCCATCCATCCATCCATCCATCCATCCATCTATCTATCTATCTATCTATCTATCTATCTATCTATCTATCTATCTATCTATCTATCTATCTATCTATCTATCTATCTATCTATCTATCTATCAATCAATCAATCAATCAATCTTCTTACCTACCTACCAATATATCTACCTATCCACCCACCCACCTACCTATCTACCTACCTATTTATCCATCCATCCATCCATCCATCCATCCATCCATCCATCCATCCAAAAGATCTGTCTGTCTGTCTGTCTTCCTGCCTGCTTGCCTGCCTGCCTACCTACCTACCTATCAATATACCTACCTACATACATACCTACCTATCTGTCTCTCTGTCTCTGTCTCTATCTATCCATCCATCCATCCATCCATCCGTGTTCAAAGCGCCAGCTCCAAAGGCACATCAGGAAAGTAGAACAAAGCCAGTCTGGGAGGGAAGGAGAGAGAGAGAGAGGGAGGCAGAGAGTGTGTTAGTGAGAGAGAGACCTGATGCATCAGATTGAAATGAGGCCTAGTTTAGACTGAGGCCCTTTTCCACATTGAAACATCTTTGCCAGCACATTGAAATATCTTTGGCTTCTATTATAGGTTTTGTGGATGAAACATGGCCAAGATTATCAGGAAGCTCTCACATTTTGTTGAGGCTTTAAACAGGATCCATTGGACCAGACCTCCAACCTAAAAAATTACTTTTCCCCAATGAATTATAGTGCCAATTCTGAAGAAGGCAAAACCAAAATGTACCAGTAAATTACAAGGAGAACACACACACACACACACATTCCCTTCTAACCCTACTGGAGCAGGTGATTGGACTAGAATAGATTTTCTCTTCCCTCCCTCCCTCCTTCTTTATTTCTTTTTCTTTCTGTCCCTTCCATTTATTTATTTATTTATTTATTCATTCATTCATTAATCAATTTTATATACTGCCTCCCTCTCCCAACGGGACTCGGGGTGATGTACAGCCAAATAAAAACATAGTATATAATACAATATTTGAAATGGAATTAAAAAGATTAAATAAGTGGCTGAAGAATAAAACAATCAAAGGGATTGAAAGCTAAAAACAAAGCTAAAAACCATTTAAAATCAATTAAAAATCCTAAAAGTAACTCTAGGCCAGCCTGGCTTGATGGAATAGGTGGGTTTTCAGTGCGCACCGGAAGGTTAATAGGTCAGGGATAGTCCTCATCTCCAGGGGTAGTTCGTTCCAGAGGGAGGGTGCTCCCACAGAGAAGGCCTGTACCCTCGGGGTCGCCAGCCAGCATCGTCCAGCCGATGGCACCCCGAGGAGGCCCGCCCTATGGGAGCGCACTCGCCAACGGGAGCCGATGGTGGCAGAAGGCAGTCCCGTAAATACCCAGGTCCCAAGCCATGGAGTGCTTTAAAGATTACCACTAACATCTTGAATCGCACCTGGAAGGCCACCAGAAGCCAATGCAGCTCGCGTAAAAGTGGTGTAACATGGGAGCTCCGAGAAGCCCCCAAAACCACCCGCGCGGCCGTGTTCTGCACCAGTTGAAGCCTCCGGATGCTCTTCAAGAGAAGCCCCATGTAGAGAGCATTGCAATAGTCTAGATGGGAGATTATGAGGGCGGATGTGATGGTGTCGAGCGCATCCCAATCCAGAAAGGGCCGCAACTGGTAGATCCTACGGACCTGAAAAAAAGCCTCCCTGGCGACGGCCGCTATATGATCTTCTAATGACAGCCGTACATCCAAGAAGACACCCAGATTGCATGCCCTCTCTGTGGGGGGCAAGAATTTCCCCCCCCCACGACTAGCAATGGAGTTAGCTGGCTGTAACTTTGAGGCGCCGGAAAGCACAGCCCCTCGGTTTTGGCTGGGTTGATCTGAAGCCTGTTTCACCTCATCCAACCCCGCACAGCTTCCAGGCACCGGGTAATCACTTCCACGGCTTCGTCAGGGTGCCTGGGGTAGAAATGTACAGCTGAGTATCATCAGCGTACTGATGAAACTCTACCCAAAAGCCACGGATGATCTCACCCAGCGGCTTCACATAAATGTTGAACAGCAGGGGTGAGAGCACAGACCCCTGAGGTACCTCGCAAGTCAGGGGCCTCGGGGTCGACCTCTACCCCCCCTGCCAACACAAATTGTGAATGGTCGGAGAGAAAGGAGGAGAACCACCACAACACAGTGAGTCCCACTCCCAACCCCCCAGCCGCCGCAATAAGATACTGTGGTCAACAGTATCAAAAGCCGCCGAGAGATCTAACAGGACCAGGACAGAGGAACAACCCCTGTCACGGGCCCTCCAGAGATCATCCACCAACATGACCAACGCCGTCTCCATGGTGTACTCAGGCCTGAAACCCGATTGGAGAAGATCTAAATAGACAGCTTCATCCAGGTGCTGAGGGAGCTGTTGTGCCACAACACTCTCAACAGCCTTCGCCACAAAGTGGACGGTAATTAAATAATAAGGTTGGGTCCAGGGACGGTTTCTTGAGGAGGAGTCTCATTACCGCTTCTTTCAAGGCAGCAGGCAAAACCCCTCTCTCAAGGAAGCATTAATAATACCCTGAAACCAACCTTGTGTCATCTCCTGAGTGGCCAAAACCAGCCAGGAGGGGCACGGGTCCAGTAAACATGTGGTGGCATTAAGCCCACCCAGCATCCTGTCCATGTCCTCGAGGTTCACAGGATCAAACTCCCCCCAGATGACCTCCCCAAACTCTGCCCCACCCCCCCTATCCAGAGTTGCTCAGTCAGAGTCCAACCTATCCCGGATCTGAGTGATTTTATCCTGCAGAAAATTCGAAAAGTCCTCAGCCCGCCCCTGTAAAGGATCCTCCCACGCTCCCACAACTAAAAGGGAACGGGTCACTATGAAAAGGGCGGCTGGGTGATTTTCTGCAGATGCAATAAGGGCGGAAAAGTGAGAATGCTTTGCCACTCTTATCGCCACTAAATAGGTCCTAATATGGGACCGCAATAGTGTTTGGTCAGATCCGGAGCGGGTGGCCCTCCAACCGCTCTCTAGGCATCTTTTCCGGCGCTTCATCTCCCTCAGCTCCTCCGAAAACTATGGAGCCAATTGGGATCGGCACTAGGTCAGAGGCCGCAAGGGCATGACCCGATCGAGGGCCTCAGCCGCCATCCTATCCCAGGTGACCACCAGGTCCCCAACTGAGTCATGTGTGCGAACACTGGGAAATGGCCCAAGCTCCATCAGGAACCTATCCGGGTCCATCAGGCGCCTGGGGCGGAACCATCGTGTCGGTCCCACCTCCCTGCGATGAGGGGGTGCAGCATGGAAGTCCAGCCTAAGGAGCGAATGATCAGACCATGACAGGGGCTCTACAACAACATCCCCTATACCTAGATCATCCTGCCATTGTCCAGAGACAAAAACCATATCCAAAATGTGACCCCCCAACGTGAGTGGGGTCCCTAATTAGTTGGGTCAGGCCAACTAATGGAAGCCATGAAAATCCTGAGCAATCCCCGAGGTCCTGCCAGCCGAAGGCAGGTTGAAATCCCCCATGACCATAAGTCTGGGGGTCTCAACCGCCAAGCCGGCTATGACCTTTAGCAGCTCAGGCAGGGCCAATGTCACATAGCAGGGAGCCAGGTATGTGATCAATAGGCCCATCTGAACCCCGGAACCACACTTAACGAAGAGGGATTCACACCCGGTCTTCTGAGGAACAATGGATTCCCTAGGACATAAATCTTCCCTAATAATCACCGCAACCCCCCCCCTCCCCTGGGCCCTCGGCTGATGAAAAACCCGAAACCCAGCTGGGCACATCTCCACCAGGGGAACACCCTCCTCCTGGCCCAACCAGGTTTCGGTAACACCCGCCAGGTCTGCTCCCCCCTCCAAAATCAGGTCGTGATTTTGGGGGGCTTTGTTAACTGTGGACCTGGCATTATATAACATCAATCGAAGGCCTGGGACCCGATGATTCGGACAACCCGGGGAACGGGAAATGACCTGGGGGTTGGAGCGCACCATCGCACACAAACAACGGGGGCGGGCTCCCAAAACATAATATGGCCCCCTGTCAGTGCCATATCTGCCTCTCCCATTAACCGTGCCTATAACCATCCTCTCCTCCTCCCGGAAACAAACCCCCATCCTCAATCTAACCACCGACCCCAAAACCTCCCGGTTGCGCTTAACCCTCGGTCTGTTCCTCGTCTCAGATGGGTTGTCCCCCAAACCCGGCCTAGTCACCCTCCCTAACCCCACTAAAAATTTAAAAATAAATGAATACAATTGGGTGTAACCCTTGCTGCGCTTGCCCTGGCTATGCCACCTCTCGGGATCCCAGGATCCATCCTTGAGGTAGGCCATAGAAAGTCTGGAGGGCCACCTCGAAGAAAGGGGGACATTTCATCCAGGTTCCATCCCCTCCTCTTTCTTTGTCCGTATTTCTTTCTTTCCCTTTTCTCTTTCTTTTCTTCCTTCTCTCTCTCTTTCTTCTCACTCTCTCTCTTTCTCTCTCTCAGGCTCATCCCATTGACTAGGTGCACTGCTCCACTTGGACTTGCTTTGGCAGGACCCTCCGATGCAATAGGCTCAATGGGGTAGACCTACGGGGCCGGCACCTAGAATTCGGCAGTGCCGGCACGTTTGAAAAGTAGAGCAAAGCCAGAGATCGGTAATTTTTGCTGCAAAGAATCACAAAAGCTTCTGGGTTGTGCACAAGAAGGGACACACATGCAATGCAATTCAGCAACATAAAATAAAGAAATACAAATAAAACAAATCAACAAGAATCAGCAAGGCATCTCTTATTAGATTCTATTCACCACTAGAATCTAATCAGAGATGCTTTGCTGATTCTGGTCCAATGACCTGCTCCAGCAGGTTTGGAAGGGAGCATTTGTGTATGTGTATGCATGGCTGTCAAATTAGGCCATGCCGACAGAAATTTGAAACCCAGCCCTGGGTGAGGGGCACCGAGGATGAGTTTGTAGCACCAAGGGGGTTGTGGACTGAAAAAGTTTGGGAACCACTGCTTTAGATGTTCCAGATGTTTTAAAGATCTTATCTCATAGCATTCTCTAAGGCAGGACTGCACTCTCATCCCTTTCTTGCAGATTAGGTGTCTGAGAAATGCTAAAACAAAATGACTTTCCCTAATCCAAACTTGCTTTAAAAAAAATTCCTAATTTTACTTGAATGGAATATGATTTTGGTCAGCAAAAATCCCTTCTTCTGTATGAATAAAAAAGGGAGAAGAACTCTCACACAAACATAATTATTTACACCATGCATTAATTAAATAATCAAACTGATTGTCCTTTTATTTAAAACTGGTAATTCACATTGATCATCAAACAGTTTACTAATCCTGGATTTTTTTTCTTGGATGAAGCTGGTAAATTATTCATGAATTTCAATGTAATGGAGTAATTATTCTTGCTGGCAATCAGTGCTGTATATGGAATTATCTAAACACAAATTTGCTTTTTATTGTTTAGTGAGTCCACATGTATTCTGCCATACAGCTTTTACTGTTTGATTGAAAAGGACAGTGTCTTCTGATTCCTAGCCAGATTGGAAGCTTGAGAGGAAAAAGGACAACAGAACATAACACAATGTGACAGTCTATGTGATGGGTGCTGTTTACTATTAGCTGATAATCCACAAGTGATTCCTTTGAGTTCTCCCAGAGTCTTTTTATTTAAGGAATAAAAGGAGAAACTGAGATTAAGATTTAATTAATTTAAATTAAGCACATACATTCATAGTGTGTTCTGATGTGCTTATGTTTAGGTGTGTGTGTATCTTTACATTATGCTAATCCACACTAAGGGACAAACGAATCTGTTATGGGCATGCTTGAACAAATAATATTTTAATAGCTTTCTACCAAGAATTACAAGAGGGAAAAATCAACATAATATGTAGCACACGGTAGGCATATCAAATTTATAACCTCTGTTTCACTCCTGCAGAACTTTTGGAAACAATATGGCCTCTAGGATTAGCTGATAACAAATCCTGCATATGGCCATTTCAAAGGGCCTTAAATTTATATGTCTCCCTTGTCCCTTCCAATTATTATTCTGTCATTGCTCTTTTTGGCATAATTTTTTCCCATTTGATTCTGAACATGTGGAGAGGCTTGGATGTAGAAGGGAAATTAGCTCCTTGGTGAATGTGTGAACCAATACTAGTTTTCTGCGATTATATGGAACAATTTAATATTACTTTGTGGGATGTTTTTCTCCCAACATAGTTGTCACTATGGCCATTTTTCCAATTAGTATTTACATCTAGCATAAAATTGGTCTGAACTAGCTAGTAAAAAGAAGGAAGTATTGCACCAGAGAAGAATTTTAGATAAAATGAAATAAAATGAAAGCTGTAGCTAAAATAAAACTGAAGGGCAAATCAGATACCACATGATATTATCAGGTGTTGCACAATTTTTGTGTTTATTTTTTTAAATATTCCCAATTATCTGGGAATTCTGGAAGCTAATATCCCAGGACATAGTGCTTATTGCTTAAATCCATTAACCATCATATTAGACCAAAACAGCAAATTTACCCCCTACTGCACAATTATTTGTTTTAATATTAGAATCCCTGCATAATTTATGCATAGCCATATCCATTCCGCAACCTGATTGGCCATATTATCTACCCATTATATCAACTAGGGCACAAAATAAATTATGGTATACTCCATATGTATGATTTCTGTGTAAGTGTAACCCCATTAGACCAGATGTATGTCTCAGTTTCTGAATCTGGGAACTATCCATCCCAAAGGATAGTTAGGATTGAATTTTAGTCTACTAACTGTCAATATCATCTAATCCTGATTCAGAACATACCCAACTTCTCCTGATTCAGATATAATGAGTTTAACTAAAGCAACTTTACATAAAATTTAATGGCTTGAAAATAGACACAATTGTGAATCTGTGATCTCATCCTTTCTTTTTTAACCAGGGCAATTGTTACCAAAGACAAAAGGTGAACATTTCAGGCTTCAGACTTCCATCCAAGAATTTAATTCCTCCTTCTAATTTCAGTCCATGATGAAATTGTCATTCTTTTGTGTGTGTTATGTAGAAGAATTAACAGTGTAGAAATAGTGTCTTACAAATATATGCACAAAATGCATTCTTTATGTGTCTCAAGAAAGAGACCTCAGATATCAACTGGTGCTGATTGCCCTATTCTATCTATGGTTCTATGACCCACAGATGGAATGGAGCAGGGGTCTCCAACCCTAGCAACTTTAAGATTTGTGGACTTCAACTCTTTGCTGGGTGAGGAATTCTGGGAGTTGAAGTCCACAAATCTTAAATTTGCTAAGGTTAGAGACCCCTGGAATGGAGAGTTTGGGCCTATTGACATATGGAAAGGCTGGCAAATGAGCTGTCTCAATCCAGCAGAGAAATGCCATAAACCAATAAGTATATAACAGCCTACCATAAAACTATAAAAACAATTGAGATTTCTTTTCAACAGCCAAGCTGCCCTACTTTGAAATTTCTTATTACTATGATTATTTTTCCCCCTTCCCATCAACATAGATTCCCAATGTCCCATAGACTTTATTTATAAGGATCAATCACTTGTGAGTTAGATTTGTGTGTGTGTGTGTCAGTGGTGGGATTCAAATGTTTTTACTACCAGTTGGTGGGTGTGGTGTGGCTTGGTGGGCGTGGCTTGGTAGGCCTGGTAGGGGAAGGATACTGCAAAATCTTCATTCCCACTCCACTCCTGGGGGAAGGTTACTGCAAAATCTCATTCTCTCTCCAGCCCACTAACCTGCTTTCTCCTGTGCAGGGCAACAAAAGAAGACCCAGCCAAATCAGCTGGGACTTTGGAGGCAGAGAATAGATGAAGGCAGGGCCAGTCAGAGATGGTATTTACCGGTTCTCTGAACTACTCAAAATTTCCGCTATCAGTTCTTCAGAACTGGTCAGAACCTGCTGAAAACTACTTCTGGTGTGTGTGTGTGTGTGTGTGTGTGTGTGTGTGTGTAAATATTTGATATGGATTGGACATACATTTTATGTAAATTTATTTTTTCACATTTGCACTTGAAATCTATGACAAAATTGCCCTTACATGTTAAACAAGTGGGTGAAGTTGCCATTCCAAATTCCAGTGGATTCAATTAGTAAAATAATCTAAAAGCAGTAAGGAACATCTTTCTGCATTTACAGTTATAGAGGTGCTCTAGCAATTCCTTCAAAAATATTCTGGGAAAATTCCATTAATGAAACTGTTTTTGTTTGTTTGTTTGCCATGTTCATTCTGTACTCTATAATTAGGGAATAGACTGGCATTCAAATAATAATAGAATATAATATTGGTTACTTAGAGCTGAACTATGAAGTTCTTGGTGTTCTCCGAGGTTGGTTATTTGTTTGTAGGTATTTTATTATCCAACTGAGTAACATTATCAGCCTGTTGCATTGATTATGTTACCTAGTTGGGTAATGAAATCACTGAAAAAACAACAACAATAAAAGTAAACAAAAAACAAACAAACCCAACCAAGCTCCCAGAACACCAAGAAATTCACACTCAGATAACAACTATATAAATATAGTAAAATATTTACTATACATATAAAAAAGAACAAGTAATATCAGCTTCTGAACTAGGATTTGGCCAATCTGGTTTACTTTGATCTGTACATTTGTCAAAATTATCAGATTGTAGATTAATTTAGCATTTCATACAGCTAAAGGATTTTAGACTTTTTTAAAGACTTTCTCTTCCATAGAAACATAATAATGACAGTTTCTCAAACATCCTTGAGGCACTCAATAAGATTAAAAATGTGCTTATAATAATGTAACTGCAGTGTGGCAGAAAAAAATAGAAGAAAAAAAATAGAAGTGCTTTTTTAAAAAACAACATCAACAACAAATGATTAAAGAATGGTAGAATTATGAATTAGTTGATATGGCTTATAAACATGGGAAACAACAGATATAATACTCATTATTATTATGGTTGCTTACCCAGTCAGCCAGATTATTATTATTATTATTATTATTTCATTATATAACATAATGTTTAGTTTGGGTTGAACTTCATTCACATTGAGTTATTCTCAATAATTTAGAATATCATAATGTATAGTATATGTGATGGAAACTTTGTCAATGTGCAGGTTTTCTAAATGTGATCCAAGGCTTTTGGTGTGGCATCCAGGGTGCCAAGAACCACCGGGGTCATGTTGTTATGTCATTTCTGTCATAATCTTTCAACTTTGATTTTTCAGATCATGATACTTTGTGATTATTTCCAATTCTTTGCCCCCTATTCTATTATCCACTGGTATTGCCACATTTAGAATTTATTTGATTTGTCAATCGCTTACTAGATAATAGGTATAAGTATATAATAGTTATGAATATATGAAATAGGTACATATAAGAAAAATAAAAGAAACAACAGGACAG
Source organism: Bungarus multicinctus (assembly GCA_023653725.1). Taxonomy (NCBI): domain Eukaryota; kingdom Metazoa; phylum Chordata; class Lepidosauria; order Squamata; family Elapidae; genus Bungarus; species Bungarus multicinctus. The sequence continues at coordinate 138,636,176 of CM042838.1, forward strand.
GGACGGTAGGCATGTTGATGCGCTTATGCATGCCTCCTACAGACCTCTTAGGAAAGGGGTGAGATCAATAGTAGACAGTCTAAAGTTAAAGTTTTTGGGGTTTGGAAAAGAAACCACAGAGTCAGGTAGAGTATCATCAAGATTTACACTTTCCTCTTTTTAATCTGATTTGTTATGCACCAAGACCTTTTCACTTTGTGTTCGAAAATCCTGAATTAGAATTCTTTGACACAGAGAAGGCTTTTGATAACTTGAACTAGGCTTTCTTATTCAAGGTACTAGAAGATATGGAGTTTGGAAAGATCTTAATAAAGTTACTCTTCATAGAAAGCACAACAAATTGTTAATGAAGATTACAAAACCAAACCATGTGAGATATACAGAGGAACAATAACACAAGATAAAATGATTAAGGAATAAAGATTTAAAAAGAGACTTATATGTTATGAATTTTTGCAGATGACTCAATGTTGGAAGGTTTAAAGAAAGGTTTAAAGAAAATCAAAATATTAATGGACATATTAAAAGAATTTGATGCATTAGCAGAATTTAAGATTAGTAAACAGAAGATAGAGATGTTAACAAAAAATCTGAAAATACAAACTCAACAGAACTGATTAACAAAATGGACTTTAAGATTGAGAAAATGATAAAATACTTAGGCATCACTATGGGAAATATGATTGTCTGCTATTACAAAATAATTATGTAAAGGCATAGAATGAAATTTTAAAAAGACTTGTTAAGGTGGGAGAAATTATAGATGAAGAGAATTTCCGTGATAAAAAAATGAATGTTTTGCTTAGAAGTTGTTTTTGTTTATCAGTACCTGTTTTGACAATTGATGCACTATATAAACAATAGCAGAAAGATATATCCAAATTGTGTGCATACAAAATGTAAAGGGAGGAGAAGAATTGGATTTACCTGATTTGAAATTGTATTTTGAAGCTTGTTTGAATGAAAGAATGGGTGCTGCAGAAGATTTTTGGAATTAGAAGAACATGAGATTTCGGCAGCACTGAAATTTGTGATACAATAAAGTTCAGGTTGTGCCTGAAAAGATCTTTATGGCACTCAGCACAAGAAGGATTTTATAGATGAGAAATAATAAACAAACACAAATGGCTAACTAATAATGAGAAGTTAGATATATACATATGCAGGTCATGGCATGTTCGGGTCTTTTCCCATGTAAGATTGAGACTATCTTGGCAACGTTTCGACGAGATCTCACTCGCCATCTTCTGGCTGGTGTTTTCGGCTTTGTGCGAGCAAAGCGTGATCTGAGCTGCTGTCTCCCTATATATACTGGTGTGGAGGTTGGCTGTGTTGTCATTTCTTAATTGGTTGATCGAGTTGATGTTTGCAGATTGGCTGGCTTTTTCTTAAGAACATGTGTGGCTGAGGTATTGGCTGTGTGTCTATCAGCCTCCTGTGTTGTAACAACTTGGATAATGGTCTGTGTGATGACCTTCTGAGTTCTATTGTTTTGACATCCTGGATCTTGTGCTGTAATCTCCTGAGTCGTAATGACCTGGGTAATGGGCTGTGTGATGACCTTCTGAGTTCTAATGTTTTGACCTCCTGGGTCTTGTATTGTAATCTCCTGGGTCGTAATGACCTGGGTAATGGGCTATGGGATGACCTTCTGAATTCTAATATTGTGACATAATGTAATGATGTGACGTTCCAGGTTTTGGTCTGGTTCTGAGTTTGAGGCCTGGCTCTGTGTTCATGGCTAGTGGCCATGGCATGTGGCCATGGCCACCACAATCTCCCTCACCAGACTCAAACCCAAACCCACCCCATAGATGAAAGGCAACCACCATCCAGAAACCAGACCAAGGCTGCATCACCAGCTGCCACATACCCCAACCCCAAACCAAGCAAACTGACACATGCCATGAACACAGAGTCAGGCCTCAAACTCAGAGCCAAACCAAAACCCGGAACGTTACATCACAGCCACCTGCTCAGGATATCATATCACAGAACCCAGGAGGCTACACCACAAAACCTCAGGATGTTGCAACACAGCCAACAACCCAGGAGATTACAATACAAGACCAAGGATGTCACAAGATTAGAACTCAGAAGGTTCTAATCTCAGAAGATTAGAACACAGCCCATTACCCAGGTCATTACGACCCAGGAGATTACAGCACAAGACCCAGGAGGTCAAAACATTAGAACTCAGAAGGTCATCACACAGCCCATTACCCAAGTTGTTACAACACAGGAGGCTGATAGACACACAGTCAATACCTCAGCCACACATGTTCTTAAGAAAAAGCCAGCCAATCTGCAAACATCAACTCGATCAACCAATCAAGAAATGACAACACAGCCAACCTCCCCACCAGTATATATAGGGAGACAGCAGCTCAGATCATGCTTTGCTCGCACAAAGCCGAAAACACCAGCCAGAAGATGGTGAGTGAGATCTCGTCGAAACGTTGCCAAGATAGTCTCAATGTTACACGGGAAAAGACCCGAACACACCAAGACCTGCATACCTGTACCCATGAAAATCTACAAAAACATATATATATATTTAATTATCAGCTTAAAAACCTTACACACATGTAATACAAAAAGACAACGAAACAAATAGCTTTCTGTCGGTATGGTCTCTGGTGATGAGCTGAAAGACAGAAAAGAAAGCAGTATGCTTTCTCCCTTAATTGGGGCTTAACAGGGTGTTGTAACACAAAGTGTGTATATATATATACACATCATCAGGGTGTTGTACAGGGTGTTGTAACACAAAGTGTGTATATATATATACACATATATGTGTAAGGTTTTTTTAAGCTGATAATTTTTAAACAATAAATAAGGGAGACTAGTATAGATCTATTTCGAGCTAGTTAGCTCTCTTCAGCTAGCCATACCCTTACTGGGATTCGAACCAGGGAAGTATTACATGTGAGGCAGTTGTAATTGCCTCTACACCACTGGCTCTCTCCTTATCAGCTCAGGCAGGGGAATAAGTATATACTTTGTATTACAACACCCTGTTAAGCCCCAATTAAGGGAGAAAGCATACTGCTTTCTTTTCTGTCTTTCGGCTCATCACCAGAGACCATACCGACAGAAAGCTATTTGTTTCGTTGCCTTTTGTTTACATGTGTGTAAGGTTTTTTTAAGCTGATAATTTTTAAACAATAAATAAGGGAGACTAGTATAGATCTATTTCGAGCTAGTTAGCTCTCTTCAGCTAGCCATACCCTTACTGGGATTCGAACCAGGGAAGTATTACATGTGAGGCAGTTGTAATTGCCTCTACACCACTGGCTCTCTCCTTATCAGCTCAGGCAGGGGAATAAGTATATACTTTGTATTACAACACCCTGTTAAGCCCCAATTAAGGGAGAAAGCATACTGCTTTCTTTTCTGTCTTTCGGCTCATCACCAGAGACCATACCGACAGAAAGCTATTTGTTTCGTTGCCTTTTGTTTACATGTGTGTAAGGTTTTTTTAAGCTGATAATTTTTAAACAATAAATAAGGGAGACTAGTATAGATCTATTTCGAGCTAGTTAGCTCTCTTCAGCTAGCCATACCCTTACTGGGATTCGAACCAGGGAAGTATTACATGTGAGGCAGTTGTAATTGCCTCTACACCACTGGCTCTCTCCTTATCAGCTCCTTATCAGTAATACAAAGTATATACTTATTCCCCTGCCTGAGCTGATAAGGAGAGAGCCAGTGGTGTAGAGGCAATTACAACTGCCTCACATGTAATACTTCCCTGGTTCGAATCCCAGTAAGGGTATGGCTAGCTGAAGAGAGCTAACTAGCTCGAAATAGATCTATACTAGTCTCCCTTATTTATTGTTTAAAAATTATCAGCTTAAAAAAACCTTACACACATGTAAACAAAAGGCAACGAAACAAATAGCTTTCTGTCGGTATGGTCTCTGGTGATGAGCCGAAAGACAGAAAAGAAAGCAGTATGCTTTCTCCCTTAATTGGGGCTTAACAGGGTGTTGTAATACAAAGTATACACATATATATATACACATCATGATGATGTGTATATATATATATATACACATCATCATCACATTTATCAGCTTAAAAACCTTACACACACATATATATATATATATATATATATATATATTTCAGAGGATTTAAAAAATTAATACACTATTGTAATTCAAGATTTTTATTTTGGGATTGATAGACAAACAGTTGGGAAAAATCATGGAACTTTGTATATGACAGCAAGATTATTATATGAACAAAGATTGAAAGATTCAATACTACCCACAAATGGTGGAATGTTTGGTGCAGATGATAGAACTTTTAGAAATGACCAAACTGCCTTCTTTGATTAGAAAAAAAGAAAATATTTTACTGGAAATCCCTTATAGATGTTTTGTGTGAAACAGAAAAAAAATGAACAGAAAAAAATGAACTTATGATTTATGTTTTTGATGATTAGATAAGATTGATGAAAGAATTGAGTTGTGTTGTTACCATAGAGCAAGAGATAAATTTAAAATTATAGCTGCTGAAAAGAAAATCAGAAGCTCCTTCCTTTCTTCCTTCCTTTTAACTTTTAGCTTTCTTTTTTTCTTTTTACATTTTATATTATTTTTTAATCTTTCTTTAAAGTTTTAATACAGTTATAATTTTTAAAAAATAATATAAAATATATAAGTAGGTCTCAATTATGGCAGTTAATGAATCCTATGAAATTATTGCATTATTCAAATTTACAACATTAAAAATAAAATAAAATGGAAAATAAAGTAACTGGTTCCAGCTTGACAGAAATAGGGATTGAAAGTTTTTTAAAGATAAACATTTATATACTTGGAGTGTTACTGTCAAGCCAAAAAAACTATTGTTAGAAAAAAATTGAACTTAAAGAATCCAAAGATTTCATGTCAGTGGGAACACAGTAGGTTACTATGAAGAAGTGATTGTCCTAGAGCTTATGGTCAATCACATCAGAAGGCAAACTACTACAGTTGCTTTTGCCAACTTCTTTAACTATCCAGAATATTCCCTACTACCTCAATTTTCTTTTGCCATTCTTTTTCTGGCAGATGGGCTCCTTTCCAAACAAAGTTTTGGCGGCAGCTGTTCACTATTTTTAATATTCTAATCAACCCTCAGAGGCCTAAATGAGGCCTAGAGGCATAGTTAGAAAGACAGATAACATTTGAAGATGATACTTTGCTTTGCAGACTGATAGTTCCCCAAGTATTTATTTAAATTAGAAGAATCGTAAAACCAAACAAAACAGTGGCGAAACGAGACTCTTGCAGGAATCAACTGAGGTGCACCGGAGTACATAGGCAGAGGAGCCATATTGAGGAACTAGAATTAAGAGGAGAGTCCATTGCAATACTAACTTTAACTCTGAGCACAGTTTCTTAACAGAGATGTTACGGAAAATTATGATGTCCTTGGGGTAAGATGGTGGCCTATGTATTTAATAAACCAACCAGCCAACCAAATAAATAAATAAGAATCTTTGAAACTTCTCAGAAGCTGAATGCAAAGGTGTCTTTGGTTTGGTTTTTGGGTCTTGATTGACTTGAACCTTGCTTCAAGTCAATCAAGGTAGGGTGTTCTGGTCCACTAATTAGAAATAGGGTGCTATGGTGCTTTGACAATGCACTTTGTTAGGCTTTTTGTTTGAAAACATATCAGAGTGATGTATCCAGTGGTGGGATTCATCTGGTTCACACCGATTCACTAGAATCGGTGCCTAATTGTTTGTTGAGTTCTGTGAACTGGGTAGATGTGTTCCAGTCCAGAAAATCTGTGTTTTCTGGCACATGTCTGATTTTCATTCAACTTCCTTCCAGGAAGGGGGGGAAAACCCTCCCCCAAAGTCCAAGAGAGAGCAATGGAAACCTTTGATCATGTCACTCAGGCAAAAACTGTCTCAGGCAGTAGGGGCGGGGCCTGCGCATAAGGTGGCAGCCCAGGGCCAAAGTGCTGGCAGAGCACCAGAGGGTCAGGGAGGGTGCTGAAGCAAGCAGGCATCCTACCTACATGACCATGCTGGCTGCCCCTTCCTGGCAAGAGCTGGAATGCTTCCATGTTTAAATGCTAGTAGATGCCAGCCTTCCCTCCAGTGGTCCTGTTCAGCTGCTGCAGAGAGACATCAGCATCTGCCCTCATTTCCCCCAAGCATTTCTTGGCCTACCTGATTTCCAGCTCTGTCATGTTTCTCTGTAGCATTTCTTGCAGTCGTGTGCAGGGAAACAAAAGTTGGGGGACTAAAAAAAGCTTCACCAATCAATTCTAACTTCTAAAAAAAAAAGATCTTGTGATGTTGAGATTGATGGGTGGGGCAAGCTCTGTGGCATGGTGCTGTGCTGCAATGGAGAAACAGGAAATGGAGTGGCTAGCACAAGGGGAAAAGGAGGCTGCTTTCTTCTCCCAGCTCCTCCTCCTTTCCTTGTGCCGGCCATTTCATTTCCCATTTCTCCATTGCAGGGCAGCACCCAGGATCCACTTTGATAGCTGGGTGGGTGGGTGTAATTTAACAACCAATTTGCCCAGGGTCAGGTTGGCCATCATGGGAGGCTCATCCCACATGTGGAGGATGGGAATGGGTCACGCCTCCCCGGGTGAACTGGTTGTTAAATTATTTGAATCCCACCACTTTGGAGGTTCTGAATATCCCTGTCTATTACTCTATCTATTATGTATTTATGTATTTATGTATTTATTTATTATATTTATATACCGCCCTTCTCCCGAAGGACTGAGGGTTGTGTACAGCCAACCATAAAACTTTGTTACAATTATAAAAGTTAAAAAAGAATTAAATATCTTAGGCTGTCTAAAATTATACCCTCCCCCAATAAATTATTAAAACCCAAATTTTAAAATCCCAATTTAAAACTCATATACTAAATTACATTAAAAATCCCATTTCAGCCTAGGCTCGAAGAGCCAGGTTTTTAATGCACGTCTGAAAGCTCTCAGGTCCATGTTATTGCGTAACTCCGGAGGCAGACAATTCCAGAGGGCGGGGACCCCCACAGAGAAGGCCCTACTTCTAGGAATCGCCAGGCGGCACATAGAAGCACCCGAAGAAGGCCCTCTCTGTGGGAACGCACAGGTCGGTGGGAGACTATCGGCAGAACACGGTCCTGCAGATAACCTGGTCCAATGCCATGGATCGCTTTAAAGGTCAGAACCAGAACCTTAAAGCGAACCTGGAAAACCACTGGCAACCAATGCAGCTCATGCAGGAGAGGCGTCACATGGCAGCTTCATGACGCCCCCATAATCACCCGCACGGCCGCATTTTGTACCAGTTGGAGTCTCCGGGTGCTCCCCGCAGGGAGCCCCATGTAGAGAGCGTTACAGTAGTCCAGGCGAGAGGTGACAAGGGCTTGAGTGACCATACATAAGGCGTCCCGATCCAAAAAGGGCCGCAACTGGTGAATCAGGCGAACCCTGATAAAAAGCCCCCCTGGAGACAGCCATAATATGTTCTTCTAAAGACAGCCGTGCATCCAGGAGGACACCCAAATAGTGAGCCCTCTCTGTGGGGGGTAAGATCTCTCCCCCAATAGCCAGCGATGGAGTCAGCTGACTATATCGGGGCGCCGGAAACCACAGCCATTCAGTCTTGGAAGTGTTGAGCTGGAGCCTGTTCCTGCCCATCCAAATCCGCACGGCCTCCAGGCACCGGGACATAGCCTCCACAGCATCATTGGAGTGGCTTGGGGTAGAGATGTAAAGCTGAGTATCATCCGCATACAGATGACACTGCACCCCAAAACCACGGATGATCTCCCCCAGCGGCTTCACATAAATGTTGAACAAAAGAGGGGAGAGGACCGACCCCTGAGGCACTCCACAAATGAGGGGCCTAGAAGTGGACCTCTCCCCCCCCATCAACACAAATTGCAAGCGGTTGGAGAGGAAGGAGGAGAACCATCGCAGGACAGTTCCTCCAACCCCCAACCCCTCCAACCGCCGCAATAAGATACTATGGTCGATAGTATCAAAAGCCGCCGAGAGATCTAACAGGACCAGGACAGAGGAATACCCCCTGTCATGGGCCCTCCAGAGATCATCAACCAACGCGACCAATGCTGGTTTGGTACTATGCCCGGGCCTGAAGCCCGATTGGAAAGGATCGAGGTAAGTCACTTCCTCCAGGTACTGAGGGAGCTGACGCGCCACCACATTACAACAACATGCATGCTTACTTGTGAGTAAATTCTGTTGAAAACATGGAGCCTGCTCCTGAATAGAAATGAACATGATTGCACTACAGTATGAGCAACAGCAAACACCCCAACATTTCTCACAGCCTGATTAACTCATTTTAACATGAAGTTAGAATTCATCTGTGACTGAGCAAATCTCCATTAGTATTACTTTAATGCTTTCAGAATTAGGTAATTAGGAAACATGAAACTTTGCTGCAAGAGAAAATAGCTACTTATTAGGGAGGTATTATCTTCTCCCTTGTCAATTGAAAAGGGCTCTTGGCTACTTGGTTCAAAGTAATCATCTTAGCAAAAAGAAAAAAGAAAGAAATGTTGGATTTTTAACATTAATGATTGTCCTTTTATTTTATTAACTTTTTAAGGTCAGTAAAATGAAGACCCAGATCATTGGGGGCAATATGCTGACTCTGTAAGCTGCTTGAGAGTACCGTAAAGCACTATGAAGTGGTGTATAAGTCTAAGTGCTATTACTATTACTATTTGCCACCTTGACTGATTTCACTGGAAAACAACACTGGCTTGTTAAACGTTTTGGGGTATATCTTATAGATTTTTTTGGCAGATAAACAGGAAAATAACATGCAATTTAGCAATAGCAGCAGCAATAGCACTTAGACTTATATACTACTTTACAGCCCTCTCTAAGCGGTTTACAGAGTCAGCATATTGACCCCAACAATCTGGATCCTCATTTTACCAACTTCGGAAGAATGGAAGGCTGAATCAACCTTGAGCCTGGTGAGATTTGAACTGCCAAACTACTGGCAGCTGGCAATCAGCAGAAGTAGCCTACAGTACTTCATTCTAACCACTGTGCCACCACAGCCCATTTCACTGATCATGTACCATTTTATATAGAAATCTACTGTTCTTACTCAATGATAATGTGCACCCTTAGTACTTGTTGGCTATGCTGCACACATGAAAGAAACATACAAAAACATGGAACTGTTTAGACATCTAAAAGTAATGGAGAGCTTTGTAATGGAGATGAGCACCGCCCCCTAGAGCTGCAAATGACTAACACATATGTGGGAGGGGAACCTTTACCTTACTTTTACTAAAAGTGATGCTCTGCTGCTTGGAAATATCAAGTACTGTTGTAACATATCCGAATGGGACAGCCATGCAAGAAAGTTGCATTTACGTTAAAAAGTCATATACTGCTGTCCTGCTGATTTTATGATGAATGCTTTGACTGTCACAGTACCTGCCCTGTGAAACTGCTTGACCCCTGAAACTTGGAAGGCTCTGTCCTTATTGTCCTTTTGCAGAGCTGAAGACCAGGCTGTTTCTCTGAGTTTTGGGTGAAATTGTTTGTAAGGGGCATTATAATATGACTAGTATTCTCAATTGATGATCTGTTTCATTTTTGAAATGTATTGTATTTATGATCATTTTAAAAGCCACCCAGAGCAATTTATTTTGGCTGAGAAGTCATTCAAAATGAAAAAATAAACAAATGAATATAAAATAACTTTGTCACTTAAGCTCATGTCTAAGAAAGTTCTCGAGCGATTGAGACAAATTCTACATATTATTAATTCTTGAAGTTCATAACAATTATGTTCCTTTTAAAATAGTCATATTCTTTTTCAGAGCTTGAACTATGTAGATAGTGATACATAACAATTATTGTTCAGTCTAAAATAACATGTTGTAAATTTCCATGTAATCTTATTAGCGTTCATTTTTATTAGTTTTATAACTCTGTTTTTCTTCTATAACTTTGCAACATAGTTTTATAATTCAGTGATTAAGTTTAACATTTTAGCATTTATGCCTGCAAGTCAATTTTTCTAACTTAATCAGGGATTTTTATATATTTCCATCTGAGTTCTGTAAAACCTATTACAAAAGTCCACGGTATTGTGGCAGTGACCATAATAGAGATGTTTGGTTTAATTTTATTTTCCCAAATAGATCCAAACAGGCACTGGATTAAACTAGTTAATTGTGCTGTGGGAACATCTGAATACAGTCAAATTATTTCATGTATATATTAAGTCCTCCCAAAATGAGAGACAAGGTTGGAGAGATGGAGAACCAGCTTACCCTTAAGCTAGGGATAAAAAAAATATGTATATTAAAAAAATTGTCAAGTACTTATTTTCTAGCTCTGATTTAATTTCAGTTAAGCAGATAGAAGAGCATACAGTGAAAAGGAAGAGCACCTGTCTCAGGGCAGAGGTGGGAGCGAAATGTAAAAGAAAAGGCAAGCACTAATTCAGAATCTCAAGAACTACACCAAGAATAAAAGTTGTAACTTAATATTGTTGCTTTATCTTTTTTTTTTTTAAAAAAAAATGGCTTTATCACATTTTGCTGGAAATGAGTTAGTTTTATTCAGAGCTGAAACTGACAGTGAGGTTTTAGTCCTGCTGCAAAGTTTCAAGGAAGCTTTTTCTACAGGAAATATTGTGAGAAGAAAGCAGTTTGAATGGATGGATTTTGTACTAATGATTGTTTCATGTTTTTTTTCCTAGAAAAGAAACCAAGGAAGGAAATGAATAGTACTGGCAAAAGAAGATGGCAATCTTGGAGACTGCCAACCTCACTTGTAGACTAAACTAGGAAACCAGCTCCACAAGAAGGCTAAAACTATGTCTAACTGAGGTATTGGCTATACTAACAGAATCTTGCAAGCTTGATTGTGCTCTACACCCTCCTCCTTTTTATTATTTAATGCACTTTAATAAATTAGGGAGATGTCTATCTCAGATGCTTCTGAATGTTATCTCATTGTTTTGACTTAAAAAATGCTTCAGCCATTTTTTGCCTAGACAACAGTTTCTGCAAGTCATTTCCGTCATTTCTATCTTACTTTCCACCTTGACTTTCCAATTCACAGACAAGATCTGAATGTGATGAATTCCAAAACTTATTTCAGCTTTTTCTTTCTCAGTTCTTGGAATTACCACATTTCAGGCTTGATTAACTGTAAGAGTAATTTAGGAATAAATAACTAGGTTATCTAGAGCTTGTTGCACATTTACCCCTCCCTGATTCATTTTTTCTCTGTCCTTAAAGTTTTGGGTTGCTGTATGAAGGGACTGGTATTGTTTTATAAGTTGTAACATTATATTTAATGGAAAAGATGAGTGAAAGGGCTTCATTTCATGGTCTGAATATGAAAAAAGTTATCTCCCACTTTATAAAGAAAGTTCATACAGAATGCATGGTTACTATTACTATGATTGGGGTTGCTAAACCCTTGCAAAATTTCTTCTTGGACTGGTTATATTTATGAACTCCTCTATTATACATTTAATAGTGAAGACGTGGGTGGACAAGAGAGTAAAAATAAATTTAAAGCCAACTTGGTCAGTACTAATGAGGGCTGACCTTTGCAGCAATAGTGGCTTCCATTTATTAAAGCAGGGGCACAACCATCTCTAGGCTTCTGATCAATCTGTGTTGCTTAGGGTTGAGGAATTTCCATTTAGGAACCTCTCTTCAGGTGATAAAGAGACAGATTCAATGGAGATCTGCTCATAAAAATAGTGCTGGAAGCTACTATTAAATTCCAGCTTCTGTCAGCTTAAGAGCAAAAACTTTTAATGAGGAACCCATTAAAGTTGACCTAATGAATTAGGAATGCTTTTCTTCACTGCTAATTACAGAGTGCCTGGAATATCTTTCAGCATAGGCAATTTACACAATACTGAGCCCTTGTGTGTGTTGTCCACCCCCACTCAAATAACCTGTTGCATGGCACTGATAGTAAAGCATGTACACCTGCAACGTCACATAGGAATTGGCATCTTGACTTGGTTTCCCTGAGGTGCATCTATACATGTGGTTTGGGAATAAAGGATGGGTGATAAAGAAGGGGAATTTGCTTATTTTTCAAGACAAGGCAGAAAGGCAGAATTACTAATGATTTGTTTTGGCCAAGGGGAGACAATGAACTTAGTGCTATAAAAGACACACATGTTTTTCAATCAAATTAAATTTGAAGCTTGACCAGGATTTTAAAAAATGCTGTGAAAAGGATTTTTTTCTTTTCTGAAGGAAAATAAAATTTGAGATAACTTTACAAGAAATATCAAAGGTGAATTTTCTGTTTTCTAATTTTAAAAAAGCCCCTACTGCACATTCTTTACTCACAGTATCACAGAAACTCTTCTCCATTTATATCACCTTGTCAAAGAGTGATGTATAATTACCTGGCCAACATTCCTTGATGAGATGGTCATTCACCAAAACACACAGTAAGATTCATTTATTTACTAAAAGCAGATGTGAAAAGAATGGCAGAGTAATTGTACCATATGGAGCATGTTTATTGTAGAAGACTCATAAATGCTTTTATGGCAGAAACAGATATTTTTGTGAGTTTAAAGCCACAAACTCATGGCCTGATGGTTTGTTTTGTGTTGCAAGGGAAGTGCTCCACACAGTAATATTTCTCCTAGAATTCTTTCTAGAAAGCTTCCCAGATGTATAACTTTTAGACAGGAGGTTATTATAGATGCTTTAGTTGATTTAATACATTACTTTAAGTTACCTTTTGTTAAAGGGAGATAATTATTAGTCTTCTTCTTAACTCATTTCAAAGTGTTTTGACACATTTCAATATAGCTACTGAGGAGGCAGCAGGATTGACTTCCTTGGTCAACAAGATATATGTGGGTGAGTGTGATTCAGTTCTTCTTGACCTTTCAGTAACTTTAGATACCATTGATCATGGTATCTTTATGGATCACAAATGAGACTGGAGAAATGTCAGCTTGGCTCTTGTAATAATACCATTCCTACCTGTCAGGTCTCAGACAGTATGTCTCCCTTAGAGATAGATAGTTGCTCCACAAAATGGATGTTACCATATGCATTTCTCAGGGCTACATAGCAATAATAATAGCACTTAGCTCTTACACTTATATACCACTTCACAATGCTTTACAGCCCTCTCTAAGCTGTTTACAGAATCAGCATATTGCCCCCAACAATCTGGGTCCTCATTTTACCAACCTTGGAAGAATGGAAGGCTGAGTCAAACTTGAGCCAATCAGGTTCAAACTGCTGGCAGTCGGCAGATTTAGCCTGTAATATTACATTCCAACCTCTGTGCCACCATGGCTCTTTCTACATTTCACTTTTAGTTTTTTAATACCCACACAAGATTACTGAAGAAGATAATCAGATTTAAATCTTGGTGTTATTGTTAGACTGATGTTACTAGATTTATTTTTTTGTGACATCTTCAGGAACTCTCTCCTGAACGCTTGCTTACAGTCAGGTATGGGGTGGATCAGGAACAATAACATTAAAACTGAATATAGGTAAGAGAGAGGTGTTTATTGTTAGGTTCCATAATTCCAGAGAAGTGGTAGATCTAATTGTTCTGAATAGGATTATTATTTAAAGATTGGTTAAATCTTGCCTTTATTATTTTTATAAATAACTCAAGGTGATAAACATACCTAATACTTCTTCCTCCTATTCTTCCCACAACAACTCTGCGAGATGAGTTGGACTGAAAGAAAGTGACTTGTCCAAACTCACCCAGCTGACTTTAATGCCTAAAGTAGGACTAGAATAAGCAATTTCCAGGTTTCTATCCTGGTGCTTTAACTACTAGACCAAACTGGCATGTAGTTTCTCAAAAAGAGCAGATATAAGGTCTGTAGATCCTTCTGGGTCTAAATCTCTTTTTGGCTTCCCAAGCCAAAATTCTGACCAGAAAGTTTGTTATTTTAAATACTCTTTGGCTGATTAACAACTGTATCTCTTCCAGGAAAAGTGACTGAGAAACTATGGCTCATTTGCTGGTAATGTCCAGGCTTGACTATAGTAATGTACTTCATTTGGATTTGGATTTGTGCCTGCACTAGAAATTGCAGTTGGTGCTAGTTTGTACCAACTGCAATTTCTAGTGCAGGTAGGAAGTCTTGGGAAGAATGCAAAGGGACCATTTATACCTGTGATTAAGACACTGCACTGATAGCCATCTGTTTCTGGATGAAATATAAACTATTGGTTATTATCTTGCTGCCTTAGAGAATGTATTTTTAGATATGAACCTTTAGGCTTATTGAGGACGTCTGAAGAGGGTTGCCCAGAGTTGCCCAAAACTCATCTGACAGTGAGTTAAGGTTAAGTCTTCTCTGCTGTTTCCCCAGTTCAATAGATTTTACCAAGCATGCTTTTATCTGTGGATTTATGTCTTTAGGTAGTCAGTGATATAGCAAGTTCGGTTCAGTTAATAACCAGTGGGTACTTGTATAAACCATTTCTTCCGTCTAGTAGAATCATGAAAGAAGGAATGTTCTCTTTTCAAGCCAGAAATCAAAATGATGTTCCAGCTTCAAATAAATGGTAAAACATTAGAAGCTGACTTACACTCCATCAGTTCACTGATCCAATAGCTCTATTAGACTATTGTTCCATCAAGTATTGACTATTCTGGCTGACAGAAGTATTCCAATGAATGCTACATTTTGAGTTCTCTTTTATTGGTGCATGAAGAAGATTAAACTGGGGTGCTTCTGCATGTAAAGTTTATGTTCTGCTACAGAATATAGGTACTCTTTTTAAAGGTCCAGGTCATCTGTTATGCTGACAGTGCAAGGAATTATTATGCCAGCTCATTTGTTGGATATTCATCTATCCTCAAAAGAGAAATAATGGAAGCAAAGGAAACCATCTATTGCTGTTCGTTAGGCACCAGTCAATGGCAATTGCATTTTGCAATGTTACTGATGAAAAGACCCTGTAACTCATAATAAACTGGACGCTGTGTTTTCACACAATATGTCCTATTTTGCTAAAAAAAAAAGAGATGAGACAATTGATAACTTCAGACTTTAGAAAGCATGAACAGAGTGCCCATTCAAATGTAAATCACATGAATAACCATGATGATTAATAGCACTAATTACTTCGATCCATTTCCAAATACTTGAGCCCAAAGTTGATGCTCTGGTTTCCCTTTTCTGATACTAATTTTATCTGTTGTCTTTACAAAAAAAATAAAAGCTCCCTGAATTGTTTCCTAGATTTACAAAAGAACTACAGAGCAGAACAATCCTTCAACTTTATAACTTTTGGTCACGAGGTTCCACTGTAACCTCTCTGAAGTGCTGTTTCATAGTATCTTCACAGCCTCAGTCACCCATCTCTGAAATAATATATAGCCTGAACTTTTTTTGTTGTTATTTTGGTACCATCATAGTTAGATGAAATGCTATTTCATTACAGTCAGTTTGGCTGTAAGATACCAGGTCAGATTTTCTGATGCAGGCAGTGGTTATCCAGCTATCTTTAAGTAACCAGCAATAAAATATTATCAGAAGATGTGATAGATTAAATCAAGATTCTCTTAATGTAGATTTACATTAAAGAAGTCACGTTAATCTTGCAAATATGAAATTACAACTCTCCTGTCATCTCTATAACTCTAAAGTGAGTTTCTTCTGAGTCTCTTTACTCATTATGCAGTGGCAGGCCGTGCTCTCACCCTCTCTCGTATCTGACCATTCCCTGCCTAGACAATACTTCTTTGCCCTTCCTCAAGGGCTTTCTCACATACCATTACATATTCAGTGCCAACATTTGGACAGGAGCTTTCTAATACCACTCTTCATATTAATATGGGTCTCCCATTTTCAAGCTTCTCATGATATTTAAAGCAACTCCTAGGTCAACAGTATTCAAAAATGAATTGTAATTCTGAGTTGGAAATGTCTAGCACAAGTTGTTGTCAAGAAGAAAAAATCATAGCAGTGATTCTCATCATTTAGGAAGTGATTGCAAAGCAGAGGAAAAAGGGCTGAACAAATTTACAGTCCAGCAGTGATTATCAGAGTTGCTGCTGGTATGCAAGGCATACCTATGTACCTTTCCATTTAATTCCATTCCACCAAAATCATTTTAATATTACATAATTATTAAATATAATTTGTGAAGGATGGTTGTGGGTTTTGGGTATAGGCTCTTTACCCACTGGTCTTGGCAACCAAGTGTTTGTGTACGAAGCCAGCAAATATGTTTTGCTGATATTGCTTCTCCTCTATCTTATTTATAACTTGCAATTCCTTTCTTTTTCTTCTTTTTCTTGCAGCTGGCACCCTTCCCCACTGCACGTGGTCTCCTTTTATGGTGCAAAAATTGCACACTGGGTTGTGGCAGCCATGACTACTTTCACAAAATGTAGGTTAAATGGTTCCTCTATTATCCAAGCTACCACTTTAAAAAGGGAGAGTATAATCTTCATGCCCAGGAGCTAAGATTATTTCTATCATTCCTCTGGAGGAAAGAAAAGTTTTTTGGAGTTGTGGCTCACTAGTAGCAGAGGAAATAGCCTTTTCTCTTGCTTTCTGCCTCAAGTTGTTGCTGTGATTGGTTGTTACTTTGTAGGCATTGAAAATGAGCTGCAATATTTGTGCTAGCTAGCATTTTCCTACTTTCATGATGCTCTTGACCTAGCAATAAGTGGAGCTCTATTGGAAGAGCGCTTTTATAAAGGACAAAGAAAAAATTCAGTCCTTTCTCCAGTGAAAAACAATTGAGAGGTTCTGTATAGTCGGGGTTGTTATGCTACGCACACATGCAACTGAGTGTACAGGAGTGTGCTGTAAATCGCATAATAAAAATTGTCCAGTGGCATTAGAATAATGTGCACTGTGATTAATAAATGAAATAATAACACATTGTTCAAATTGTTAATCTACTCAAATGGGAAGGGCAAAAGACTAGGAGAAGTGTGTGTGGGGGAAATCAATAATAGCCTCTCTGGTGTTTAAAATGCATGGAGCCCCCTGAATATCTAGTGCCTCTGTTTCTTGGTTAATCATTTGAAAACATCTGAAACCCTATTCAAGCTTTCTTATAAATCAAACGTAACTCTGGTGAAAGTTCATTGCCATCCCCTGTTGGAAGCAACCTCTTTTTCAAGAAAGAGGGCAGACATACTTTTATTTGGCATATCAGTGATATTTTCTCCTTTGGACCCTGTAACTTCAGTGACTAAAAATAATAGAATTATTTTAAATTATACCTATATTATAGAACCAGTGTAGGGTATAGGATCTACAAAGACTACGCCACTTTGGATTTATTATTTACATAGAATGACAAAGTATATATGAATGCACAGGTACCTCTCCCCCAGTTTTGTGTATATGTGTGTTTGAAATTTTCCAATAAATTAAAATATTTAAGCCTGGAAGAGATGGGGCGAATCAGGTTGAAGAACAATGTGATTTTATCTGAACCATGCTCTTCTTTACTCAGGTGCTTTTGTGTCTCACTTGTGTCTTCAGCCTTTCAGATGTCGCTGTCCTGTAAGGAAGAACATTTATGGACTAAGATGTCATTAGAGGAATGACTA
This sequence comes from Bungarus multicinctus, assembly GCA_023653725.1. Taxonomy (NCBI): domain Eukaryota; kingdom Metazoa; phylum Chordata; class Lepidosauria; order Squamata; family Elapidae; genus Bungarus; species Bungarus multicinctus. Next base: position 138,653,738 of record CM042838.1, read on the forward strand.
TAACCAAATAAGACCAAAAGCCCAGTTAAAATCTACTTTGTGACAGTAAAGGCAATTACTAGCTTATTAGCTGATAAAGTTTGCAAATGCTATTTTTAAAAAGTGTGTGCCTCAATGATGATTATGATGGTTGTTACAATAACAAAAGAATACCACAAAGAACCAAAGGAAAAAGGAAAAAAAAACCCAGATAGAATGCCAATGAGTCCCAGAATGTTCCCTCAGATAATTTCCAGGCAATGCTCAAGATACCTTTTTGAATAAAATTCTAGGAAAAGTACTGAAAGTCACCATTAGATTTTCTTGAATAAATCAGTCACTGGAGCATTTTCCAATTTGAATTCAGACCAGCAGCTTTGGTCAAACATGTGATCTATTCATAGAAAACAGACACACACACAGAGACAAACACACACACACACACACACACACACACACACACACACACACTGTTCAGGAATTGCATTTGTACTTGAACAATAGAGGCCTACAATTTTGCCTACTTCAGCATCCTCAGAAGACAGCAACAAAGCAACTCTAAATATAGAGAGAAATGTTCATATATACAGAATATGGACACCCAACTCAACCAAAAGACTTTTTTCCCAGAAAATAAAGAGAATGGGAGATCTGTTAAGTTCTTGATAGACATTCTTCATTGGCTGTATCTGATTTCATGGATTACAGATGTGGAGTCCTGTGATGTGTCTTATTTTGTGTTATGGCATGCTTTGCTTCAACCCTCTTGTTTGCTGTTTCTTTCTGATGCGTGAGATCTCAAAAAAAAAAGGAATTTCCTATCAGATGAATCACTTGAATTGATGGTTATTAACAATGTTCTTTTTAACTACTGTGTATCTCCTCTGCAGAATCAGCATACTGATTACACTACATGGTTGGGACGGATGGATTCATTTTCTACACAAGTGTCAGCAGAAGCCCAATTGAGAGCTTCACAAAAGAATAAATGGAGCCAACAATACGCTTTTTTGAAAGATGTTTTTCAAATGCTAACAATGAAACAGAATTAGTGATGCATTCTCATTTTTACAGGCATTTGTTAGAATCTGAAACTCTGACACTGCTCTGAGTGATTTTCAAAATACCTATACAATCCAATTGGCAGCCTGAGTTGCATATTCGTATTATCTTGGCAGATGTTAAATTTCTAATGAATAATTATTGAGATTCTTATCCTGTCTCCCTTTCTTTAGTAGACATGTGCTTGGACTTTCAAATGGCTTTTGACAAAAGCTCCTGAGGAAGCATAGCAGTTATGTGATAAGAAGCATTCTTAGTGGACAAGAAACACAGAGATATAAAGGGAGAGCAGTAGAATCTGGAGAAAGCCAGGATGGTATCAAAATAATACCTGCATGTCATCACACAAAAGGTACCATAATGTAATCATATCATGATCCTTGTTAAATAAGTCAGTATGCCTTTGGCACTGTAGTATCATGACAAATATGTTGAGATTTCTATCTTCTTGCTCCACTCCATAGATATGTCACGTGTGCTCACTAGTGATTTCACATACAGTATCATCCAGCTGTTACCAAAGAGATTTAAAGCCTGAACCTCATTATTGTTCTTTTGGCACAGAAGCAATTGGATGACTCTAAAGACACTGTTGGCTGCTAATTTTTACATGATCTATGTGGGATCCTAATAAAACTGTATTGGGACTAAGAATATTTTACTAGTTTGCAGATGACATTAAAGATAAAAAAGAGGAAATGCTAATGGATGGAAAATAATGGTTAAAACTAATAACAGAACAGTAAAAGTGAAAACATTTTAGAGGTGTTTGGCTGACACACAATTCCAGCTACTTGGTTGTGCCTTTCTGCAACAGTCTGCACTTTGGGTCCTATCTATCATGGTAAGTAAAATTATAGAATTATGTTCCAAAAAGAAATGTGCAATAAAACAGCTGAGGCAGGTAGTCCAGCCATCTAAATCTTAAAATGAGGAAACAGTATAGTAAAATACAGAGACACCAATTAAAGACCTTCCATGGAATGTGGTATGATTTTTATGGTGTAAGCTTCTTCCACACTCAAAAGTGGAGGAAGTGCAGAAAGAAACTATGTGTGATGATGACACGGAATTGCATCTTTTGTAGCTTTAACTACAATTTGGGTGTGAAAAAGAAATCTTAGCAAGAACATTTTCTGATATGTGCAGTTCTGTCATAAAATATGTTTATCCAGCTTGGATAGCTCACTGGTTTGTCAAAGGTCAGTCAGTCCAAGATGGAAATGTGACTATCCCTTGAGATGATCATTTGCGATAAGATAGACTCTGTTACATGAGATGCAATCTAATCATAAATTTAAAGGTCTGCCACAGTGGGGTTCGTTTACAACTAAAGGTGCAGATTTCAAAACACAAGACTACCTTTGTCCTTGGACAAATAATTCTCTGATACATTATGCTCTGGATTTGTTGAACTACATAAAAATGATCACTCCTCCTCTACGCTCTTTGGCGATTGGGGTCATGAGGGCACCACAGTCTGGATTCCTTTTTTTCCTAGTCTGGAGAAATTGAACTCTTTGAAATTCAACATGTCTGCATGTTTGGTTAGCCATTTAGTGAGAAGTTTCAAATTTCCTCACAATCCAGTGCTGGGAATTAAATTTTCTTTCTTTCTTTAATTTATTTTGACTTATATACCCATTCAACTCATGCTATGACTCTGCTGGCTGACAAACAAATTGTAAAATGATCATAAAAGGAATATGTATCAAAGACAGACAAATCAAATACTAATTTATATAGTATAATATCCCTTAGAGATGGACTCATTCAATCTTCTGGCCCTGTGCCCATGGAAATAGCCAGATCTTCGGTGTTTTACAAAAGGTACTTGAGGTCACTCTAAATATTAAAACTCTAATTCATTTCATCTAAAAATTGCCTTTGGATACATTGAATAGTATATATAGTGGATATCCAGGTACATTGGACCTGTGCCCCTCCTGGCTGGTCTTGGCCACTCGGGAGGTGACACGAGGCTGGTTCCAAGGGATCATTAATGCTTCCTTGAGAGAGGGGCTTTTACCCACCGCCTTGAAAGAGGCAGTGGTGTGGCCCCTCCTCAAGAAACCGTCCCTGGATCCAGCATTATTGTTGAATTATCGTCCGGTCTCCAACCTCCGCTTTGTGGCGAAGGTTGTTGAGAGTGTGGTGGCATGTCAGCTCCCTCAGTACCTGGATGAAGCGGTATATCTAGACCCCCTCCAATTAGGTTTCAGGCCCGGGCACAGCACGGAGACGGCGTTGGTCGCCTTGGTGGATGATCTCTGGAAGGCCCAACACAGGGGTTGTTCCTCTGTCTTGATCCTGTTAGATCTCTCAGCGGCTTTTGATACTGTCGACCACAGTATCCTATTGCGGCGGTTGGGGGGGGGTTGAGAGTGGGAGGCACCGTTTTACGGTGGTTCTCCTCCTTCCTCTCCGACCGCTCACAATTTGTGTTGACAGGGGGACAGAGGTCGACCCCGAGGCCCCTATTATGTGGGGTGCCCCAGGGGTCTGTGCTCTCGCCCCTGCTGTTCAACATTTATGTGAAGCCGCTGGGTGAGATCATCTGTGGTTTCCGGGTAGAGTTCCATCAGTATGCTGATGATACTCAGCTGTACAACTCTACCCCGGGCCACCCCAACGAAGCCGTCGAAGTGATGACCCGGTGCCTGGAGGCCATGCGGAGTTGGATGAGTCTTAACAGGCTTCATCTCAACCCGACAAAAACCGAGTGGCTGTGGTTTCCTGCTCCCAGATACAGCCAGCTTATTCCGTCGCTGGCCATGGGGGGAGAAATTTTGCCCCCCATGGAAAGGGCTCGCAATCTGGGTGTCCTTCTGGATGTACAGCTGTCTTTAGAAGATCACATTACAGCCGTCGCCAGGGGGGCCTTTTGTCAGATTCATCGATTTACCAGTTGCGGCCCTTTCTGGATCTGGACGCACTTCGCACGGTCACTTCCGCCCTCGTCATCTCCCACTTGGACTACTGCAATGCTCTTTACATGGGGCTCCCCTTGAAGAGTGTCCGGAGGCTGCAGTTGTTCCAGAATGCGGCCGTGCGGGTGATCTTGGGAGCTCCTTGGAGCTCTCATGTTACACCGCTCCTGAGCGTGCTGCATTGGCTTCCTGTGGCCTTCCAGATCCGATTCAAAGTGGTAGTGATTGTCTTTAAAGCGCTCCATGGCTTGGGACCTGGGTACTTACGGGACCTCCTGCTGCCACCAAAGCCTCCTGCCGCCCACTGCGCTCCCACAGGGTCGGCCTCCTCGGGATTCCTCCGGCTGGGCGTTGCCAGTTGGCGGCCTCGAGGATGCAGGCCTTCTCTGTGCGGGCTCCCTCCCTTTGGAACGACTTGCCCTCAGAGATACGGGCCATTACCGACATTCAGACCTTCCGGCGCGCAGTAAAGACCCTGTTTTTTAAACAGGCTGGCCTGGCCCAGTAACGATTTATGGGGTTTTAAATTTGGTATTTTTAAATTTTTTTATCAGTTTTTATATTTCTTAATTTTATATTCGGCCTCCAATTTAATCATTTTAAATTGTTTTTAATTTTATAACTTTATACTGTTTCTGTTTTAGCTGGCTGTACACCGCCCTGAGTCCCTTTTTTGGGAGGGGGGGTATAGAAATCTAATAAACATAAACATAAACAACAAACATACATATTCTGAAGTCATTTTAGTTTGCAGTTGTGTTGCAAGGGTGCTTTTTATGCCTGGTTTAGTTCTGTTGGGGATGTTTCAGAAGACTGCAGGATGTGGGTGTTTTAGCAGGTGTGGATGGCAGCTTACCTGTCTAGACCTGGATTTGCGCTGCTGCTGAATGCTTGACTACAAGCGAGTCTAGGTTTTGGATGAGCTCTATGGACTGGTTTACACCTGTAAGTTAAATAGAGGGGGACTTTGGACCTGGCAGGGAGGTGGTGGACTTCTGGTGTGGTGATGATTGTGGGGGTTGGTTTGTTCAGGTAATATGGAGCAACCAGTAACATGATAATGGTGATGGGCAGAGGGAGTTATGGTGGAACACAGGAAGGCATACTCAGCACTTTTTACTGACTCCTTCTTTCAGTGGGCTCAATCCCAATGTCCAGTCACTAGATCAAGAGTGGCCATGGCCTTATCATAGATGAGACAGTATATGTAACTGAGATCTGAGTGAGGTTCCCATATCAGAAATGTACCTACCTGGCTTTTGAGTGAGGATCAGTTACAACTTCAATGAAGGGACAGAGGAATGGCTTTGTCCATCCAGGAGACTCTGGTGACCTTCATAGACATTTCTTCACAGATAATCAAACGTGAAGCTCTGTTTGAGAAATCGGGTTCCAGTAAACAGATGGGATTATTATCTCTGTACTGATCTCCCTGCTGCCCAGAAGCTTCCCTGCTAGAGCTCTCCATACTGTACTGAATTGGCAATGATTTCCCCAGACTTATGGTTCTGGGAATGTCAATATGCCTTTGCTGGACTTGGAGTCTGAAGTTATTGAGGAATTCAGGGTCATCCTGGCAATCAAACCTATCCTAAATCACTGAGGGCCAGATAGGATTCACATATTAGATCAGTTTTAGTGTCAGGTTGATATCAATGTGATTTGGAAAGGTGGAATATCACTTTTTATTGCTCTGGAATTCTTGAATTTTGCTGGACTTCTTAAGAACATTCATATGAATCTGATTTTCTTCTCCTGTCTCTTTCTATACGTGTGCACCTTTCAATCAGTGTTAATTCCTAGACTGATCCCTGCAAGTTTATTGGCAAGATTTCAGTTGTGGTTTGGCATGTCTGTTTCCTAGGACTGAGAGAGACACAAAAGCTATCACTGGATCTTCTGACCTTTTTCTGATCTTTCCCTTTTGGGAAAGGTTTTGAAAAGGTAGTTGGCCAGCAGCTTCAGAGATGATAGATATTGTTATTAGATGTTATCTGATCCCTTTCAGTAAAATTTCAGATCTGTATCAAGGTAACATTTATTTATTTATTTTCACAGTTTTGAACCACCCTTCTGTCTCAGAGAGGGTGGGGTACAATAACATACAGCAAATATACAGCATATAAAAATTTAAAAAATTAGAAAGGTCTTATTAAACAGTTACAAAAGATCTGTTAAAGCCCTGTTAAAATTAGTTTCAAGAGTGAAGGGAGGCCTCTTAGAGTACCAGACAGTCATATGGTGATGTGCACCTCTGGGCTTCTTACATGAGGCCTCAGAGCCATGTTTTAACTTTTCTTCAGAATGCCAGGAATCTGGGGTCCTGCTCCACCTCTGGGGGTGGGTGGAGAATATCACACAGGGTGGGGGAAACATCTGTAGATGATCTATAGTGGAACTGGATTGGGGATGGTGCCTTCCTCTTATCCTTTTTGATCTCCTGATGGCCTTCAGTATTACTGATCTTCTGTATGGTCTCAGGAGGTTGTGAGTGGGAAGCACATCATTATGTTCCTCTTTTTTCCAAGTCACTTCCAATTGGTGTTAGTGATATTTTGGGGAGGCCCTTTGACTCATGCTTTGTGGGGTACCTCAGGCCTATCCCTGTTTCTGTTTAAGATATTCATGAAGCTATGAAGACAAGCTAATTCCACTGGAGCAAGGCTGATAAAGCCACATTATACATGTCAATGAGATCTATTATACAAGTCAATGAGGTCTATTTATTATAAAATCCTGAACATCGTAAAATCATATTACAATTTTCAGAATCAGGCACCAAATGCTTGTTGAAATAGCATTATCTTAACAATTTTGAAGAATACAAACAAAGGATACCAGGCATATTTCTAAGGATAAGATGTTCAACAAAATGGCTGCCTTTGGGTCCATGTCCCTTTGAATTCTTAGAGAGGCAGGACTCTGAGCATCCCTTCTCTGCATCCATGTATAGGCTGAGCAAATTCTATTTGACAGAGATGGTCCATAAAGCACCCTAGAACCAAGCAAAATGGGACTTTATAGGTTAAAAACAGCACTTGAAATCTGATGCAGAAACCTTTTGGTCATTAGTGCAGTGACCAGAGAACTAATGCAACATGACAGTAGTAGCTCTTTTCCACTAACATTCTGACCATCACATTTTGTATCAAGGTCATTTTCAAAGGAAGCCCCATCATGTGGAGTGGGGAGAAGGGTTGATGAGGACATGTATGTGTCACAGCACTGAGCCTGATTTTTTCCCCTCCCCCACAAGGAATTATCTCCCTAAACAGACTCTCTAAGCAAGAAACTGTGGAAACCATAAGCACAGAGAAATAAGCTTGCTTCAATATATTTCGCATAATATAAGACTAAATATGTGCTATTGGTCATAGTTACTCTTTGTTTTCACCACTATTACGCCAGCTATTATTTCATGCTCCACATTTTATTTTATTGTTTATTGTTTTTATTATTTTATAAGTAATACAAAGCAGCAAATATATATAATATTATTTCTCCTTCTACTATTATTCTCCTGTGAGGTGAGTTGGCCTGAGAGAGAATGACTAGCTCTAAGATTTAGCCTGGTCCCTTAACCATTAATCCAAACTGGTTCTCATACATGTTTATGCAAATCGATTGATAGTTTCATATTAATTCTGTAGACAGAAAACAGGTTCAGAAAAAAAGACTTATTTATTTATGGAGCTCTGTCTAAATACAGAGGACTGGGCAGAGGTGGTATTCAGCAGGTTCTGACCAGTTCTGGAGAACCAGTAGCGGAAATTTTGAGTAGTTCGGAGAACCGGTAGCGGAAATTTTGAGTAGTTTGGAATACCATCTCTGACTGGCCCCACCCCCACCTCTTCTCTGCTTCTCGGGTCCCAGTTAATCAGCTGGGTCTTCTTTTGTTGCCCTGCACAGGACAACAAAGCTGGAAAGCAAGTTATTGGGGTGGGGAGGGAGAATTTTGCAGTAATCTTCCTCCTGGAGTGAGGAGGGAATGGATTTTTTTCAGTATTCTTCCTCTGCCATGCCCACCAAACCACACCCACTAAGCCAAGCCACACCCACCAAGCACGCCCACAGAACCGGTAGTAAAAATATTTGAATTCCACCACTGGGACTGGGTATGTTTTGGATAACTCCTCGGCAATCACTTTTGAGAGATAGCAACAGGCATCCATGTATTTGATCTTAATGTTGCAAAGAAAGGAAGATTTTATACACAACCTCTGATGTCTTCTTATTCAGTGGGAGCGCTACTCATCTTCACAAATATCAGAAATACTGTAATCAACTGGGGTTTCTACCTGGAATTGAAAAAGAAACCAAATATGATGTAGATTCTCTCCAATCAAGATTATTACTATTATTACTATTTTCATGCTTGATGTGGAAATGCACCTCCAGATTGTTGCCTTGAAAGAAACATTGGGATGGGCTCTGATGCAATTTAAATCTCTCGGACATATAATCAAAACAACAAAAACTGCTTGTTAGTGAATCACATCATCACTCCATCTAGTTTAGCTTTGCTGTTTGGGAGCAGCTCTCCAAGCTATCAGTGGGAATGTTTTCTATCTTCTCTGAAAATGCCAAGGATTGGACCTGGCATCTTCTTCAAATCATGTGGCCCAACCATTACTATAGGATCCTGGCTCTGATTTTTTTGGGGAGTGGCTCAGTAATGTTGTAAGAGCTCAGGCCATTTCAGTTAAACACAATGAAGTAAAGCATGGGTTAACACATTGCACAAAGTCCAATTGATTTCTGATTGCTTATCATGTATTGTAATCCAGCTTGTCCAATGTTCTGTGTGAGCACCACAAGGAAGTGAGAACTAAAAAAGAAACAAAATAAAGCATTTGGACTCACTGTCAGGTGGATGTCCAGCATGGGTTTTCCCTTTGATGCTTGTTTGCTATCGGCTGCCATAGTAATGGGAAGGGGGGCATGGTATGTGGGTTTGGAAGTGAGTTGGGGAGATGAAGGCCCATGTGAACTAAAAGAGTATTATTGCACTGCTGAATGGCATTTTTATGCCCAGTCAAGGCCAACCGTCCTAGAACTCCAGATGGACAAAAACACATGAAGATGTGCTCCACATGACATTATGCAGAATGTGGATTCATTCAGCCTAGGTTCCGGGAGGGACGGATTTGGGGAAACTTTCAATATTTAATTTATATTAAATTTTAGGGTTTTAGGGATGGGTTTTAATTGTTTTCAGCCAGGGCCTTTAGTTTAATTTAGTTTTAACTTTTACATATTTGTTGTTTTAATTGTATGGCTGTGCACTGCTCCGAGTCCTTTGGGAGAGGAGCGGTATATAAATAAATAAATAAATAAATAAATAAATAAATAAATAAATAAATAAATTATTATTATTATTATTATTATTATTATTATTATTATGTAATTTTTGCACCTTTTGGATCAGATCTTGTTTTTTTTTCGCTGCTATCATTTCAAACTCAGGAAAAGTACCTCTTCTCTACTTCAATGAAGTTGGGGGTTTTCTTTCTTGGGTTTTGAATGGAGGCAAGCCTGGCACTCACTTGTTTCTGATCATGCTTCAGGTTTTTCAGTTGCTTGAACAAATAATGATACTAACGTTTTCTTTCTCTATAAAAGGGATATTAAACTCAAGGGTGCTTAGATCTGGCCTGCGGGGCTGTCCTGGAAACAGCAAAGGACTGGCCCACGGTGCCTCTCCCAGTGAAAATGGAGCTTGGGAGATCTGTGATGGCCTCCTACAGCCCTCTATCAGCAAAAAATGGAGCTCAGGGGTTCCATTTTTGCTGACAGAGGTTTGCAGGAGGCAGTCACTTCCGAAAATGGAGCTCGGGAGCCCATTTTCACTGGCAGAGCACTTGGGACACAGGCACCCCCCCCCCAACATGAGTGACATCAAGTTGCCCCCCTGGCCATGCTGCCCCTGCCCCCCAATGCAGCTCTCAATGAAATTGAGTTTGACACCCCTACTCTCCATGTTATCTCCACTGAATATACCTGTGTTAGTGCTATACTTTTGATTATCATGGCTATGTAGAGCACATGAAGTGGGTTCATATAATGAAATAAAATGAAATGTCCTGCTCTTTCTTCCTCATACAAATATCTTAAGAGTAAAGATTCCCTAATGGACAGGGGAATAGAAGCTTTTTTTACCCCAAAATTGGGAACTGTGCATCTTTCATTTTCTTTTTTCTACGTGTGCCTTGAACTTTCCGTGCCTTCACACTTGCTGAGAGAGAGGGAGAGAGAGAGAGCAATGACATTACAGTCCCCATAGTGTAACTCTTGTATTGCCAGCTATTGCTCTTGTGTTGCATTGTGCTATTCCTTGAGCAAGGTCATTCTTTACCAGCTCTATGGTGCTCGATAAGAGGACAAGGAGGACAACCTTTCATCTGCCTGCTCCAAGGCTGCATTGCCAAGACTTTGAGCTGGAAAGAAATTACCAACAAGGGCTTCTGTTGCAGCAGGTCTTTTGATTACAGTTGAATGCCATGCTGGGGTAGAACATTACGGCTGCCTGGAGTCTTTGACACAGATAGATGCTGATGCTGGGTAGGCAGTGAAAGCTTTTGTGATAGCATGGGAAGGGTAAGGTTGATGAGTTAGGGGAGCAAGATTCAAAGACTTAATTAATAAGATAACTGCGAGATCACCCTCTTTGAAACCAGTTCCTCTTGCTATATGGGATTTACAGACGTAAGAGGATATCACTAGTAGGACAGGGCCAGGGCAAAGGCAACTGTTCAGACTTGGAAAGTGACCTCCAAATTGTTTCCCAACTTAAATCTAATTTTTAAGGAGACAGAAGGGAGAAATTATCAAATAATCCTATTATTTAACTAAGTTAAAGCAAAGTTAGGTTTTCTCCTGGTCCCACTTATTCTTTTGGAGTATGAATCTTGGCACTCTAGTCAAGGTCAGACTTGGTCTTTGACATGCCTAATATAATAATCCTTATTTTTATGTATTAAAAAAAACCTTCATCTGTTGATTTTTTACAAACTAGAGCAAGTCCTTGACTTACAGTTCAAGATACTAATTACTAACCATTCAAAGTGACAATGGCATTGAAACTGTGACTTACAACTAAGTGGTCCTCACATTTATGATTTTCACAGCATTCCCATGGCTTGTGATAAAAATTTGAGTGCTTGGCATATGGCTTGTATTTATAATAGTTGCAAAATCTCAAGGCTATGTGATTGCTAGCAACCATGGCAAAAAAAGTTGTAAAATCAGGTGTGGCCCACATAACAATCGTCTTGCATAGCAACAGAAATTCTGCTCCCAATTGTGGCTGCAATTAGAAGACTACCTGTAAACTATTACTAAAAGCAAGAGAATAGATTGAAATCACCTCTTCCACTCTTTTACAAAATTCAGATAATTTCCTAACTAGTACTTACTTACCTCTTACAAAAGGTTGAGCAAAATTGGCTTCAGTTGCAGAGTTGTATATAAAGTGATCTTAAGTACAGCTGTATTGGATCAGATGAAAGTCTATTCTAGTCCAATATTCTGTTATCACAGTATTCAACCAGGTTTTTATGGGAAGCTTACAGGTTGAACATGGGTGCAATCTACCCGATCGCTTGCATAGATTGCCCTTCTGCCTATGTAGGACAGATGGGGAGGAAGCTAACCACCAGATTGCAAGAACACAAGTGAGCAGTTAGACAAGGAAACTCTAACTCATTGGTAGCTTCACATTGCAATGAACAATGACATAACATTGAAGCTCATTTCTACCCAAATAGCCTTGCCATTCCTATATTACACATGCAGTTTTGCTTAACATGACTCTAAAGAAGTTATCACATGCCATGATAAATTCGAAGTTCTGCTGAGGTTTTGGATATCTTCGAAATCCTCATCTATTTTTTTTAAGGGCAGATAATTCTATTAAAACAGTGTATTAAGGCAGTAGCCATATAGTTACCCTTGATATCAGGATTACTGAAAGAGATCATATATCTTGCATTTTTAAAAATGGGTATAACTTCAGTTTGCTGTAACCGAACATCGGCTTTGGGGAGAAGACAAGGGGAAGAAACAACTCAGAATAGAGTCAAGTCAATAAAAATCCAAATCAAAAATGGGATTAATGTGGGTCATTATGCTTAAGTATTTCTGAACTGAATGCTTTCTGATCCCTCTCAGAAAATTTAGGAATAGCGTTATTGATTATAACGTGCGGTAGAACAGATGAATGCAATTTGTGATTTCAGTTGTAATGGTTTCATTATTAGAATTTTTACATGAGAAAATTGTTTACACAGAAATGCTAAATAGAATAGTAGAATAGAATAGAATAGAATAGAATAGAATAGAATAGAATAGAATAGAATAACAGAATTGGAAGGAACCTTGGAAGGGACCTTCCTGCTCAGGCAGGAAATCCTATACCATTTCATTTCATATATTCAGAAGCAAGCTCAACTGAATTTTTCCTAAGGTTGTTCACTATACCCCACTGATACCTTGCCTTCAATATTCTTTGTATTCTGCTGCCACAGAATCTATATTTGTTGGTCTACTATTGAAATGTAAATATGAAATATTAAAAGATTTCAGATTATCTGTCATTGAAGCATTTTATATTTTAAGTACAGATTGATCAGTTTATTTTAGCATGTGTCAATTTCAACAAATGTGCATAGATTTATATGACTTTTTGCATTAATTTGCATTTTTTTAAAAAAATCATGAAAATGAACCTAATTCTGTAAAAGAACTTGCTTTTTCACTCTTAACCTGAAATATGAATCTTAGTTTAAATATAAAATATGAAAACTTGAAGAGTCCTTATGTTCCAAAATGCATCTTAAGCCAGGACATGTGCATCAGATCAGTTTCCTTAAAAATGTCAATCAAAGGGTTTCTGATTATCTCTGATTTTCTTTTATTTAAAACAAAAATTGTTAACTCTTAATTGTAAGAGCTAAATGAAAACTGTATTCAGAAGAAGCTGACCTTTGAATTGAAAGTATAGAAATGTCAATTTTTACCTTATTCTCTAAAGTCACACACATTCCTTGACTATCTTGTAAGTAAGTATCATACATTATTAAAGAAAAATTAATCAGTTCTCTTTCAACCATATTGAAGGAGAATTTGTACAAAAAACTGCAGGATTTGTTTAGGCGGGCATGGTATTAATTTCTTGCAAAGTGTAGAAGCCTTGTATGCTATTTCAGAATTGACTTTGTCCACCTTTGTTCAGGACAGAAACCACTGACAAGAATGCAATTGTACTCTGTTTATTTAGCTAAGTGCTACACAGTACTTAATCATTCCCATTAAAAGCTGATCTTGGATTGTTGGCCTGTTAATAAATAGGCCCGATTAACACATGTGCTGAGTGGAAAGAAAATCAAGACAAAGAAGCCACTGTAGTCTTTTGAACAGAGGTTCATAATGCTTTAAATACCTTAAAGCGTTTTGGTTTCATGGAGTTAAAATTAGAGACAGACAGCACTCTATTGAGAGTTTTTAATTTTACCTTTAGGTAAGTTTCAACTGAAGTAAATGACCAGTGCAGGACAGGGGAAGATCCTAGTTTAATGAGACCAAATGTCTCTAACTTGACAATGTTCAGATTTTTAAGTATGATGTTATCCAGAATTGTGAACATTGCAGCTTTTCACTGAAAATATTTTAATCCCAACTTGTTTGGAGGGTATCGGGCTGGGGGAAACTGGATGAGATATAGAGATCATCTAGTGTTGCAGTCTTCTTTCCAGTAAAGATTGAAAACTCCATACTTCTTGGGAACCTATGGATATTAAAGCAGGAATATACTTCTATTTTTACTCACCCAAACTGGCATTCACTGATGTATTGCCTCTGGACACAGAGTTTCCATTTAACTTTTGTGAGAAATAGTAAGTTAGTTCTTCATAAATATACCTAATATTTTTTTCTAAAAAACATTTAATTTAGCAGCTGTCATAGTGTTCTTGTAGTTGCAATATTTTTTTAAAGGAAAAGAGAAAATGAATCCCCTTCCAAGAGGCACTTCTTATAACCAACAAAAGAAAATCAATTACATATCCAGGCCTTATTCCCTGTACATCTCTGCCAATTTAATTAAACGTGGGACAAAAGTCCATGATGCTATTGTATCCATGTCTGACAGTGCAAAGTGGATTTAACTGTTATAAAATGCAAAGTATGGTTTAAATATTACTGAGATTACTGGAGTGTTCTTGGAAGAGCTACAGACAGGTCAGGATGGTGAGCCTTTATCTATACAGTCACCAAGAATCAAAGCAAACTTTATGAATTTATTCAATTTTAAATCCTTATACAGAGAAATGAAGAACAATTTGACACTGCAATCATCAATAGAGGTTTCCATGTGTGATTTAGAGAAAAGCTCGGTTCTTCAAAAATTATACTCAGAACAGACAATTCCTATGAGTTCCTTTTTTCAAATGTTCTTCAGGATCATAAGAGGAGCAAATGTTTCTTCACCACCTGGGAAATGAACAAACAATATGTAAAAAAGTATAGTAATAAAAATGTAAAACAATATAGAATGCAATTAAGGTTGATAAGAATAATCAACTAAGACATACCAGAAAAACTCATAAACTAATAGATGTATTGAGCTCTATTTAATATCCAGGTTCTGATGATCGGTCTTGGGGCCAATCTTTACAGTTGGATCTCAGGGGGAAAGTTGGTCCAAAGGGGGCAACTGCTGTGACAGAAATTCTACATCTGCTGGGACCCATAAGGTGGCATTTGCTTCAGAAAGAAGAACTGGAGCAGTTGTCAGATAGAATGGATTGAAACCATTGGGATAGGCAATCCTGCAAGTAACCATTCCATGCCATTCCATGTCATGCTATTCCATGCCATGCTTTAAAGATGATAGCTAGCATCTTGAATTGCACCCAGAAACTTATTGTGAGTTTGGGCAGCTTGTCCAGAAGTCATATCACTTGGATGAAACCTGATGCATTTTGGACTAACTGAAGCTTCCAAGTGCTTTTCTAGCATAGTTGCATACAGAGTACATTACATTAATCTAAATGAAAATGACTAAAACCTTACTTCTTTTTCAGGAATGAGCACAGCTATCATACAAGGTTTAGTTCAGTTTATTTACTTTATTGTCGTTGCACCTAGTACAACAAAATCAAACAGCATCTTCAGTGCACATCATGACCATGACCATGAAAATAAACACAAACACGCATCCTTCACACTCCACACATTGAACCGAAAACCCCCAACACCGCACCAACACTGCACTTTACAGTAGAATTCAAAAGAGCTACTGCCCTGGGATAAAAGCTGTTTTTCAGCCTATTTGACCTTGTTTTTATTATTCTGCACCATCTGCCAGATGGTAATAGTTAAAAAAAAGGTGCCCAGGATGAGATGGATCTTTGAGAATGTTTCTTAAGGCAGTGGGAGCTATAAAGCTCTTCCAAAGAGGGGAAAGGGCAACGAATGATCTTCTGGGCAATGACATTGACCTTCTGGAGTGCTTTCCTATCTGCCTCTGTGCAATTGGCAAACCATACAGAGGTGCAGTAAGTTAAGGTAAATTTATGCAAAGGTCCTGGTTGCCAAATGGTTCTCAAGTTGAAGTCAAGGAGAACCCACAGACTGTAGTAACCCACTCAGAGCTAGAGAGAAGTTTCCAGACCCAGGGGACCATAATACCCATGGCCACTCTATTTTGTTAGGATTTATAACAATCTATTACTCCTATTTAGATCTTCACTGCCTCCAGTATAGGTACTGGATAGGAACTTAGATGGCATCACTTGTATAGACTGGGATGGAGATCATGCTGAGTATACTGATAACTCACTTTGTGCTCAATCTCTTCCTTTCACATGAACTGGCACCAAAGGAAGACAAAGAACCACTGTGGAACCCAGACCCTCAGCACCAAACCCTGAGCTGGTTCAAGACAATGCCAGGATTTATGTTTTCAAAAGCCAACAAGAGAACCTGGAGGGTCAGGATGGAGCACTACCCCTATCACAACCCAACCTTAAGGCAGATCACATTCCTGGCCACACCTATATTCATCAATCTGACTAGCAATGGCATAATTATGAATATTCATGAATCTATAGAACTCTATATGAAGCTATTTAAATTCCTAAATACCATCTAGGAATTTAAATAGCTTCATATAGAGTTCTATAGATCCATGAATACCTGCGTTAGGATTAGCATCTGAGCAAAATCCATGATAATTAGCCAAAAGAAATGTCCAGAATAATGTTTGGCCCCTTGCATTTGGATAATTCAGTTGTTAAAACCTGAGTATGCAGTGTAGCCTTTCCTAGTCTGATCTGTGTTGGAGTAGATCCAGGGCTAGAGAGATCTGGGTTCAAGTCCAAAATCCAGCATGGAGCTCACAGGGGCATTTTGGAACATCACTATGTCTCAACTGAACCTGTTTTTTGTTGTGCTGATAAAATGATGCGATGCAAATATAACAACTAAGTATGTAAATATATAACATATTAAGATAATTTACAGAATTTCTGCATTAGAGGTTGTTAAATTGGAGGCAGCACATGTAAACTAATAATATTGGTCAGTATTGTTTTTGACACTCCTATGTTTAATATGATTTGAAAGAAGGGAGACACAATAAGCAGGTATGTGCAAAGAAAGAAGAACAAGGGACCCTTGAAGTTTGCAGAGAAAATCTTGGGATAGTTGGAAGAGGTTGAAATATACTGTATTACAACTAACTGGGAGCAAGTCATTGAGTCTCGGTGATGGCCAGTATTTCCAGACCTCTTGCATCATAGAAGCCTAGAGCTGAAAGGGGCTATTTAGGTCACTGAGCCTAATTCAGTAATGAGTGAAGTGTTAAATTTCACTTCATTTCAATTTGGTCTCAAAGCCTAACTTCATACTGAAAATGCTTTGTTCGTTTCAACAGATGCATTAGAAGTGTAGAAGATCTCTCAGTTTTTGATACTCTTGTCAGCCCAGGTCATTCTGGCAGTCTGAATGTAAAGACCAGGTTGTTATTAGCATTCTAGCCTTTTCTTTTTTTGAAGATTAAAGCTTAGGAGCATTTTTCCTCTGTTCTGAATGGATTATTCTCTTTCTACTTAACTCTCTATAGATTTTCTGCTTTGTTTCATATTTCTCAGTCTATAATAATACATTACCCCTCTCCTCCTCCCCCATTGTATAGATGTCAAGGGAGCTTTGGTTTGGTCTCTGGAAGGAAACTCCTCCTTTCTTACTTTACTACAATATAGCTTGAAAGGAGCTATATTATTCCACCCATTTTATTTTCATATAAAAAGCACCTGTCATTCAATGCAAATTTGCAGAACCTGGGAGGGGTGGGTGGAAGGCAAATAAAATAAATTGCATGCAGAACTCACATAATTAATTTTTAAAGGAAACATTACAGAAAGCAAAGCGCACACTCATCTATTTTACACAAGGGGCACTCTAACCAGTTTCTCCTAATTTATTTTAGGATCTTCTTGATCTGAAAAATAAAGGACTATGATATTTTTAAAGTAGCAACCTGGATTTTAAAGTAGTAAGCAAATTAAAATGTTCTTTTCTTGTTGAGTTTCTTAATTTCTCATTGTTTACTTCAGAGGTGTCAAACTCTTGGCCCATGGGCCACATTTGTCATGTGCTGGCCCTGCTCCCACCTGGTTTAGCGAAGAATGGGAAAAAAGTCCCAATACATCACATGATACCACCGTGACGCCGCGAGTTTGACACTCCTGGTTTACTTCATCACTGTTTACCTTCCTTCCTTTGGCTGCTTACCAGCATTTGCCATAGGAGCTTTGATTACTTCAATTTTCTTGAGATGTAAAGATAAATAGGGATATCTCCTGCTCCCTCTTTTCCTCCATCAAAGGGGATCTCTTTTAAATAATACTGGTCAACAACAGCAACTTTGTGAAGCAGGTTGATTTTATGTAAAGCAATTGGCTTAATTTCCATAGCCTGGATTTGAACCTATGTTTATCCTAGTCAAATATCTTAAACACACCATTACACTGTGGTGTTTTCTGTTGTTCTGATAAAGCATTTACATCTTTGAGACATTTTATTGATGAACATAAATATGTTAGAAACACCATTGTTATCTTTCTTGCTTTTCGGGTGAGGGAGAAAGTTAATCTCTAGTCTCCATCACTTGACTATATTTTTCTGTCTTTCTTGTTTTGGCAAGAGATGGAAATATTCTTTAAAAATATAGGCGTTTCATCTTTCAGGGCCATGATTTCACTGGAGAGTTAGATATTTCTGCTGTGTTGTATCAAAGTGAGTTCTAATTCCCAATAATGCTTGATAACCTTTCTATCCAATTAAATCACAGGAACAAATTTCACATTTGATCTGTGATAACTACAATTTGCCAGAAAATTAGGCTAGGTGGCTATCAATTTGGGTAGACTACAGAGAGACAACTTTTTGAGAAGTCCTTTATTAATCCCTACATTTGGCAATTTATAAAAACAACAACAGATATTTACAGTGAAATATCATAAACGTTACCCAATATAGAATAGAAAAACCAACCTCCAAATTTATAACACATACATACAAAAATAATGCCAGAACAATCTGTATAATTTTCAGTTGTATAAGCTTCAATCCAAAAAGAGATCACTTTGGCGGAAAAACAAATCTGGTCACTTGCCAACTTCAAAAGCTGATACAAAAATTTATGGCACCAGATAAAGACTGAATGCACCAATTATCACATTAAATAAGAGGAAAACCTTCTATGCACCAATTCCACCTGCACTTTCTACAAACTAAAAGATTCAAGGTCCATCCCACCCCTGAAAGGACTTAATGGTAAAGACTGCAACAATGACACCATTAAAGCCAACCTCTTTTACACATTCTTTGGCTCAGTATTTGTAAACAACAATGGATCATGCCTAGTATTTCCTAGATGAAGCACAGACAACTACAATGATCTAATACATATCGATTTTACAGAAGACAATGTTGAAAAAGCACTACACAATCTAAAACCATCTCTATCTATTGGATCAGACGGAATATGTGCCTACTTCTTAAAAAAGCTATCCACTGCCATAGCAGAACCTCTAAGCATAATCTCTGAAAAATCTTTCAGGACCAGCTCCTTGCCTAACCCATGGTTACAAGCCACGGTCATCCCCATCTTCAAAAAGGGAGATCCCAGCCTAGCTGAAAATCACAGACCAATCTCCTTATGCTGCGTCATCTGTAAAGTCATGGAATCAATTATTAACCAATCCATTAACTTCCACTTAGAGACAAACAACCTACTCTCTAATAAACAATTTGGTTTCAGAAAAAAACTATCCTGCAATCTGCCACTCTTACACTGCAAAAACATATGGACTACACAACTTGATCTGGGCAAAACAATAGACGCAATTTACATAGACTTCTGTAAAGCCTTTGATTCAGTGGTACACAACAAACTACTCCTAAAACTAAAACCTTATAGTATCTCTGGACAACTGCATAACTGGATAGAAGCATTCCTGTCAAACAGACAACAAATGGTCAAAATTGGTAGTGTCCTATCAAATTCTGTACCTGTCAATAGTGGTGTCGCCCAAGGCAGTGTTCTAGGACCAACTCTCTTTATCCTCTACATAAATGACCTCTGTGATGATATTAAGAGCAAGTGTGTTCTCTTTGCTGATGATATAAAGTGTTCAATACCACAGACAATACTGCTACCCTTCAAAAAGATCTTGACAATGTATCAGAATGGTCAAACAAATGGCAACTTCAAATCTCAACAAATAAATGCTCAGTCTTACATATTGGCAAAAAAAAAATCAGAAAATAAAACACAAGCTGAATAGTCAAGACCTTGTTGATGATCCAAACTCTGTAAAGGACCTTGGAGTACTCATCTCTAATGATCTAAGTGCTAAAGTCCACTGTAACTACATAGCCAAAAAGGCACTAAGAGTTGTTAACCTAATCTTACGTAGCTTTTTCTCTGGTAATATTACACTAATAACTAGAGCATACAAAACATTTGCTAGACCAATACTCAAATACAGCTCATCAGCCTGGAACTTACATTCCGTATCTGATATTAACACAGTTGAGAAAGTCCAGAAATATTTCACAAGAAGAGTTCTCCACTCCTTTACTCGTTGCAGAATACCTTATGCCACCAGACTTGAAATTCTAGACTTAGAAAACTAGAACTATGCCGCCTTCGGTCCAATCTAAGTATAGTACATAAAATTATATATTGCAATGTTCTACCTCTCAATGAATACTTCAGCTTCAACCATAACAATACAGGAGCACACAACAGATACAAACTCAAGGTAAACCGCACCAAACTTGATTGCAGGAAATACGACTTCAGCAACAGAGTGGTCAATGTCTGAAATACTCTACCTGACTCTGTGGTTTCTTCCCCAAACCCCAAAATCCTTAACCTTAGACTGTCTACTATTGACCTTGCCTACTTCCTAACAGGTCTGTAGGGGCACGCATAAGCACACTAACTGTCCCTGTCCTATTTTTTATTTTTATTTTTCTTATATGTATCCATTTCATGTATTCATAACTATGTTTATACTTATAACTGTTATCTTATAATTGCTTGACAAATAAATAAAATAAATAAATAATTTTTTTGTGGGGTGGTCAGGGCCTCCTGAACTCACAGCTTCTCTTCATGTAAACTGATGGGGAATTGCACTTCTGTTTCTCAGGGATTTAATTGAAAATTTCTCATGATGGTGTTGATTATAAAAAGGGTGATTTCGGGCTGCATGCAGTTTGTGGACTTCCATTCTTGGAATATATATGTCAAAGCTCTGACAATACACCCCCCATTCAAATCATAAGTCTCTAGATGCATCTCTCAGGGTAAAAAAAAAAGATTTATTAAGAGTGACCATGTTGGCATTACCTGGGTGCAGCTGACTCTAAGACACATCATTCATTTCACCCTTGATCCTGGTCTTCCTCCTATTCCCTGGATATATATTCTCCAATGGGACACATCCATAACCAAGAGTCATCAATCATGCTCTCCAATAATAATCTTCAACAGTTTAGGCTGCCTAGCAATTATCTGAAGAATTTAAAGCACTACTTTCCCCACTCCCTTTCTGCTGGCAACTAAAAAGACCAAAGAAGTATTTTCAGTTGACAATATATACAGATATAGGGCTAGATATTCCCAATTCCTGGGAAATTTAAATAATAAAGACTTATGGATGAAGACGGTGTTCTAAGTCAAACTAATGTCACTAGATATTGTTTCCTAAACTAATCTGCATTTGTAAAAACAAAATAGCTAGGCAAATTTGTTGTTCTAAAAACCAACGTCCGTCAAGGTTGATCAGCATGGCTCCTATGAGATTGCAAATTAGGCTCTGAGCGGCCTTGATTTTTTTTTCTTTTGGAAGAAAAATAGGGAAAAGGTGAGTATAACCTCTATGATTATTCATAAGACATTAGGCAGGCATATTCTTTAATATATTTAAATAATATCAAAGGCGATCTGCATTATTCTTTCTATGGGCAGGATTCCTTGTAAAATTGATTATAACTTCTTGTATGTTGCTAACTGATTTTTGCCTATGTATATTTCCATGTTGTAGTTCAATGTTCATTTAGAGATTAAAGCTTATTGAATAAAAGATGCCTGTTGGCTGAAATATTTATGTTTTCCAGTGTCTGGGCCTCTTCTGGAAAGTTGCTAAAATGCAGCATAATCGTTAGCTAAATGCTTTCTCAGGAGGTAAATGAATCCCAAAAGCTCAGCTAACTGTCTGGTAATTAATCCAAATTCCTGAGAACAGAGGGATAGGTTCTTAATCAGAACTAGCAGAAGAGTGAGAGGATTAAACTCTTTAACATGAGTCCTTTGGAAGTTGGGAATCTCTTATCTAGAAAAGTTGTTAACGGAGATTTGGCAAGAGAAGGGCCAGCTGGGATAGAGAATCTATTGGAGTGTAATCACCCTGGCCCTCCTCCTGCTCTAAATGCTAGTCAAATTTAAAGCAGCTTGAGAATTGTATTTATTTGCTTCCACAGTGCATAGATAAAGGGATTTTTTTAAAAAAAGACAGCAATACTGCTCCTTTCTATTCCATGTTGGTCTGCTACCAGCAAGCAGCTTAGAACTACTGCTACAAACAGAGGAGTAGATATTCTTCCTAGGTTGTGCTGAGAAAGATTGTGAAGAGTTTGAAAGGGATCTTCTGAAAATCAAATTTGACACTTAAATGCAAAGAATTGTGTCTTTAAAAGATAAAGATGTCCTTGATCTGCATTCAACTCCTAGGGACTATATCCATGCAGTTTTGTTAAAGAACATAGTGTGTATTTTAAGAATGTACCAAGCAGAATCCGATTGGAAGTTATGTACTATATTGAATGTTATAATTCTAAAGGCATAAATTGAAGTTTAAATAAGAGTTGAATGGATAAAATTAAAAGATATAAAAATGTCATACTCCAATTAGTAACTACAGGGGAAAATTTGTTTAATGAGAAAAGATAATATGAAATTGAAACAGGACAGACAAAAGTATAAATATATGATTAGAAAGACATTGAAACTTAGAAAAAGATATATAATTGAATTTAGATATGAGATAACTAAAAATAAAGTTGAGAAAACCAAGGGAGGGGGAAAATTATGGTGAAAATGTTAAAATAGTAATAAGTTATGGAATAGAACACAAAGATGAATATGAAATTGAGTTTGTGTCTGTATGGAGAAGTGATAACCCAGGATCATGCTATTCTCAAAAAAAGATGTTTTATTGTATTATGGTTTTGTGAAAACCCAAATAAAATTTATATTAAAAAAAGTCTCTAACCACTCAACCCAATACAGCACAACCAACACAAACCCTAAAAAAATTACATACATCATGCCACACATAAAAAAAAAATCACCAACAGACAACCACATGGAATCAGCATAGCACACAAGTCAACTAAAGCCCTTCAAAACATCCTAAGCAAACCAGAAGACCCAACAACCGCAGAAGAAAAAACAGCATGCAACATACAATGTAAGTTCTGCAACAACCACTGTGTAGGATAAACAGACAGAAGGCATCACCAATCTAATCAGCTTTGGATGTCTTTTTTTAAATGAATGATTGTCCTGGATGATAGGCAGGCACTTCAAGCCAATCACAACTACAAAGCAATAAAAAGAACAGCAAGATTGGAGATGAGAGCAGTAAGGAGTCTGGATAAAAGACAGATCATAACCAGGGACCAATTTAGATGCCATCTCTAAGAAGCAACTTCATAAATGTATAGAATAGAATAGAATAGAATAGAATAGAATAGAATAGAATAGAATAGAATAGAATAGAATAGAATAGAATGCTTTATTGGCCAAGTATGATTGGACACACAAGGAATTTGTCTTGGTGTAAATACTCTCAGTACAGTGGTACCTCTACTTACAAAAGCCTCTACCTATGAAAGTTTCAGGTTACGAAACGCGTCTTCGAGAAAATATCGTCTCTACCTACGAATATGTTTCAAGATACGAAAGGCTTTCTTGGAAAATGGCGCGTCCGAACTGCGCTGCCATTGGTTATCTTCCTGGCATCCCATTGGCTAGGAGGGATCTGTGTGCATGCACCGCACTGCGTTCTCAGTCTCGCGCTAGCAATCCAGCAAAGCAGGAAGTAATAACAAAGAATTACAGTTCGGGGGCTTGGAACGGATTAGGACATTTACAGGTAAAATGTTCCTCTACTTACGAAATTTTCAGGTTACAAAACGGCTTCCGGAACGAATTAATTTCGTAAGTAGAGGTACCACTGTATACATAATGCAACAGAAATGAAGTAGTTGCAGCAAAATTCGTTGTGCCCCAAACACAATGAGTTCTTCTATTCCTTCCTGTTCATTTGGATGGGGTCAATCTCTCAGAAGCTGATTGTGGAGGTTTGGTCAGTAGTTCCCGACAATGGAAATTTTTCTATGATCCTCTTGATAAAAAAATTTAGGATGTATATATAATTAAATATCCCTCAGTACATTGTGATTATTTGCTAGAACTTGATTTTTGAAGTCACAATATTACCTAATAAACAAGGACTCTTAGAGTGCTGTAACTAAAATTAGAAAGTTATGCTCTTGAAAAAGAGGCAAGATGCCTTTGCATTCCTTTTTATCCTTATCACTATATTAGAGAAAAAAATGCAATATGTTGTCCCAGAATTCCTGCTGTTCTGATACCATCCTTGTCATTTATTTTGTAATCCAATGCTTTCAAATGGCATCTGGTGTATAATGAAACTTTTCAAATCAAATAGGTGATGACATGTGCATCACAGCACTTATGGTTGATTCATATGAAATGACCAGTTAACAGCTTTTGTTTTTCTTAGTCGGTTTTGAATTAGGATGCGGCAAAGCAGCCACTGGAGAGCATCAGTATGCAACCAACATGTTTAGCATCGTGCTGGGCCAGAGATTGTGTCTGAAAACATTGGTGACTAGATACAACCTCTTCATTTCTGCCCAAAGCATAAGCTGCTATCTGGCTTTCTATTGTGCTTTAGTGTTGTATTATTGGGATCAGAGGATCATCTTGCAGTTCAGCTTAGTGGGAATCAAATAACAAAAGCAATCCATGTCTCTAATTGTAATATGACACCAGAGGCTGAATAAGGACACTAGCTATTTATTTATAAGGCTTACATGGCTGCCTTTCTAATAATGATTCTTGGAGGCACACAACAAGACATAGAAAGACGGATAAAAATGGAAGTGCCCTAGCCCAGTCACCAGACTAAACAGACTTACTAGACCAGTGCTGGAAAGAAAAGCCAGATCTTCACAGCACTCTGGAAGGCTGAAAGTTGTATTGTGTTGTGGGGTGGGGGGTGCATGAAGGGAGGCTCTACCAATCTCATTGTATACATGTTGTATTCTGACAATAAAGGTTGCAAATCTGAAGGATAGAGATCTCTTGGATCTCACAAGTACTGGGATCATCTGATGATCTTGCAATTCAGCTTAGTGAATTTCAGAATGACAGAAGCGGTCCATGTCTTTAATTTTAATGGACTCTTTAAACTGGCAAAGAACACTTCCACAAGGTCAACAGGTTTTGCTCCACTCCAAACTTTCAGAGGCATTTTTAGCACAACCTTGCACCCTGTTATATGGTTCTCTATGCAATGCTCAGTACTGCAAGCCACCTTTACATTCAGCTGATCAAGGAAGAAGCATAAAAGCAGGCTTCTACCCAGTTGCTCACCCCTCCCTACAATTCCTATGGTTGCTTTTCTGTGTTTGCTTTTTCATGAAGGATGAAAACATCCAACCAGTTTTAGAAGCATGATAAAATGGTGGTGAGCCACCCTGATGCCTTCCCTTCAGCAGGGAGGAAGAACCATGCAGTTTGAAAATCAATCTGAAGTAATGTTGATCTGATGCCATGACATCTTGACTTTATTAGGATGAGTGGAATTAGGAGCCAGGAGATAGGATAAGGCGAGAATTCTCACCAATGGGAAATACTACACTTTGCAGCTTCAGCATTAATCTACAGAGCTGAGTCTGAAATTAATTAGCTGGAGAAGCCTAATGATGCTGTGGAAACACAGTAGTGCTCTGTTGATCATGCGGACATTTCCATGTTCCAGGAAGTGACTGCAATGTCTTGTTTAAAACTAAGCTATTCCCTCTCTGACTGTTTATATGTATGTGTATATACACAAACACACACAAACTCAAACACACACTATTATTATAACAAATATATATGTTATAATATTCATTTACAGTGCATGTAATTACTACCATAGTCAAAATGCATATACAGTGTGCACACACATGCAGACACATTTTCAGTATAGTACTAAAATCTAATGCAAACTAAAGTTAAAGAAAAAAGAATGGAACGGAGTAGAAAGTGCAAAAGAAAAAAGAGAAGGAAGAAAAAGAAAAGTAAAAATATAATCAGGAGGAAAGAAATATAAAAATAAGGGACTTCCAACCATCATTATAACAAGAATAAATTTAAATACTCTCCACCCCTTTTACACACATATATCTATTTATTCCATATTCAATCTCTTATCAATAAACAAATCCATTAAACATCATCTTCTCAATCCTGGTGCAGAATGTCCATTAAAAGTATTGTTTTGATCTCTATTTCAGTGGCCCCCCTTTTGGGCACCAGGGATTGGTTCCATGGACAAAGGTTTTTCCACGGACCAGAGGGGATGTGGTTTTATGTGCTGCAATGTCCCACAGATGGGGCTTTGCTTGTTTGTGCAGCCTGGCTGCTGGCATGTCACAGACTAGTGCAGGTCCAAGGACCAGGGATTATGGACCCCTGTTCTAGTTCATTCAAATGTTGCCATAGGATTTGATTTCATTTCTTTTTTCTCCCATTGCATAGTTTTTCAAGGGTTTAATAAGCCTCCTTTGTAATTCCAGTAGAAAAAAAGTATCCATTTTCTTCATTGGTTGTTTATAATTCTCTTTTAAATTTTAAAATTTAATTTTAAAAACTTACTGGAGGTCTAGTGAAATATTCTTTTCTAGTTAGTTTTTTGTCCTATTGGTTGTAATTCTACTGCTGGAAGAAATATCCTTCTGGGTTCAGTTCCAAGTGGGGAAAAAGACAATGGAAACATGGAGGCTTTTTGGAAAGATGGTTTAATGGTGGACAGGAGCTGGTTGTGAGCAGGATGGCTAAACCCCATTGTTTCTCTGTGCTCAGACCTTTAGAAAACTTGTGGTCTCTTCATAAGGAACTGCTATCTGGAGAATTTTCAAAGAACTGGTCTACTCATTAGTTCCTTGTTCTTTGCCATGGTCATTGGCTTTGCTTTCACTGAGCAAGCAGTTTTCAGTTTGCCACACCTCCCCCATAAATTTGGTTTGTTTCTGTTTCCTGAATTGACCATTGTCCTACTTACTTATTCAATTTGCCTGATAGGTACATATACACCCCTCAAGCTTCCAAATTCCAGAAGATTTCAGAAGACCCCCACCATCCTTGCCATTAGCCACACTGACTGGATGTTGGTGGGAGCTGAATTCTGAAAAACTTGGAAGGCACATGATCGTCTATACTTTTGCTACATCTTTAAGCTACTTTTCTTGTTTTTAAGTTTGAAATACATTTTCACTGAAAACAGAATCTGCAGCGCTTTAATGAATAGTTGGCAAATCATAGTGCCTGATCAGGCAAGATTAGGATAACATCTATTTTTGCTCTCTGATATTTAAGATATGCCCCTTTTGAGGAAAAGGAATTGCAGGTTCTGCTCTTAAATCTCTAGATGTGTCACACACGGTGAAAGGAATCTGTGTTTGATGAGTGTAGCTAATGAGCTGAGTCTTGGTAAATCTTCAGCCTTTCATGTCAAAGGACTCCATCTAATAAATGAGTGGGGAAAATGGTTCATTCCTCATTTGCATTTAGCACTACTGAAAATATCAGAAGTATTCTGACATTAGCATGTTTTTTTTACAATATTTTTTAATAAAGCAAGCAAACAAAAGTCCATCTACACAGAATATTCCAAAATATAACTTCTTCAATAGGCTGCCTTTTAAAAAACCTAGACCAAATTATCTTCTAATGATAATGTCTCAGAAGGGGGGAAGGCAGAGGAGATTCTCCGTAATATCTGCCTGGTAATTGCTGTGGGCGGTATATAAAGTGCAGGCAGGATGTGAAATCGGGTGGAGAGTATATGATTAAGTAATAGTGCAGTCAAAGAATTATATAAAACGATGGCGTATTTATCTAGGACCCTCTTTTTTGTGTTACTGGATTTGTAATGCATATTTAAACTCAGATTTTCTTAGAACTTCCTTGACACATACAAATTAGAGCAACCATAAAGAGAATTTTCTACAGTAATGTGATTAGTTCTTTTTTAAAAAAAAGCTTTCTTGCCTACTTTTGAAAATCTTTCTTTTTTTGCTTAAACACATAAAAGATTAAAGGACTTGGCTTTGTTAAATGCAAAAGAAGGTAAACGTAATGTAAATGTAAATCGCATTCTACTAATGTAATCAGTGTGTTGGATTTTCTGCTATGATTGAGAGAAATGAATGCTGCCTCTGTAGCCAGATGCTTAATATATCTAACTACTAACTAAATAGATAGAAAATATGTACTTTATGGAGATGGATCATTATAAATCCCAGGCTTGAACTCAGCTAATGCTTGTGGTACATGCAATGTTTTTGTCCTTAAAAGAACCAAAAGAATGACTTTTCTCCTTACAAAGTTCTCTAGGGAATGTCTATTAACAATTAATGTTATTCAAATATTTGCACAAGTGGACCTCCATTCTCATAACAGACATTTTCCCTTCTTCTCCTACCCACCTGTGTCATTTCCCTTGCTTCCATAACATTTGCTAGTGGGTCACTGAGAACTTGGAGCAAATTTGAAAAAAACAGGGCAGGGAAAAAAGAAATTGTTCTGTCTTCAAACGCTGTTCTGTCTGCTAACATTCAGTTACCATAAGACACCATTTTAAATTATATCGCGAATTACCTCTGTTAGTCTTAATCAGATTAAAAATTGGTCTTGTCTAGAATTCTGTTTCTAAAAAATAGCTAGATATCTCTTGCATGTTCATAAGGAGGGCACAAAAGTCTATTTATCTTGTTGCCAAGGTAACAAAGAACGAAACATATTTTAAATCCAGAATGTCCAGTTAACATTTGGAAGTGTCTTAGGCACTTCACTAATTTACTGGAGGAGGAGGAACATAATTAGGCTTGCAAGAAAGTAAGAAAGAAAGTTTGAAACGTTTTGTGGAATCACTTTTTTTGGTCAGGTCTACCCAGTGAAGCTGGCAAATAAACAAAGGAAATGTTATGAGTATAATGGAAGAGGTTACATGGTGTGTGTGTATGTGTGGGGGGGATGTTTGTGTGCATGTGTTGCAATTTAGCTAATTGGGTGACCACAGATTTCTCCATCCCTTCTCTAAAGCTGCTCAGAAATGTAGCAAGATTTCAAAACTCATGCCTAGAAAGATATTCCTGAAAGCACATTCCAGAATGAATGAAT
Organism: Bungarus multicinctus; assembly: GCA_023653725.1. Classification (NCBI taxonomy): domain Eukaryota; kingdom Metazoa; phylum Chordata; class Lepidosauria; order Squamata; family Elapidae; genus Bungarus; species Bungarus multicinctus. The sequence goes on from CM042838.1 coordinate 138,682,766, forward strand.
GAATGTATTGTCATTCAAAAGCCATATCCATATCACAAGGTTCTATAAAATTGGGAATCTAGAGAAGGGACAGATGATTTTTCATGTAGGAACAGATGAAAGAAAAAGGACTCTATAATAATTATTTTTGCATATGTTCAAGTGGTGCTCCAGATGTTTTGGGATTGCACTCAAGGTGCCTATCATTATTGGTACTATTTTTGCTTTCTTCTGCTACAATCATTCTACTCCTATTTGCAGGTCTGTATTTTATGATTTTCTTCAGTTCTTCCTCTTTAATTTTGCTGTCTCCAGATACTGCCATATCCACTATTAAAACTATTATTATTGATAAATTATTGATTGGGCATTATAGCTGCCCAATTCCAATGGACTCTGGGCAGCATACAGAACTAAAAAAAATCAATTCATCATAACCATTAAATCTAAAACACATAAAGGGCCCAGACTAAAATGATCTAAAACAACAAAAAACAAATAATAATTTGTTCCCTCCCACAAAATATTAATATATTAGACCCAGCTAAGTTTTAAGAGTTTTCCAAAACCCTAGGAGAGAATGTTATCACAGTTGTGATTGTGTGTGTGTGTGTGTGTGTGTGTGTGTGTGTGTGCGCACGCGCACGCACGCTATTCCAAAGATTGGGAACACAACATAAAAAGTATGTTTCCATACTCCTGAATTATTTACATTCTATTGTGGTTTTTTGCCATGTTCAAAATGCTATTTCTGATCGAGCTGGAGATACTCAGTGAAGATGCTCCTTCCAAGTAAGTTGGGATGGTATTCAAATGATAGTAACCCATTAAAATAGTGAATGTGGACAAACATTGGGATGTCTTTGTGTGGGTATATTATGAAAGGCTATACAGCTGCTATATATGAATCTCTATGCTTCACATCTGAAGTAGCAGCTTTTCAATCAGAAACAGAACCTAAGCACAATGTATTGCAACACTCCAGAAGGATAATTAGGGAATGAGGAAAAAGAATGTAATAGGTTTTGCCAAGCTGTGAAGTTTCATTAACATTTTTTTCCCCAAGGCACATCTCCCCAACTTAAACAAGTATGGAAATTCTGTGCTGCTACAATTTCATATTCCAACTGCAAAAACTCACTCCTTTTCTTTCACAGATGTCTTTTTCTATGTCAGCTTACAGTTCTGGAAGTTGTTTCCTAAAACAACTGAAGAGAAAAGCTAATAAATATCCATGAGGAATTTCAACTCTTGTCCCTATAGCAAAATCATGGCACTACGGCTTCTTAGAAAAGAGAGACTATGTAGGTTATTCATTGTTCTTCTTCTTCATATGAAGGAACAAAAAAGGCCTTTCAATGCCAATGGAACTTTGCTTGAACTTCCATTTATTTGGTGTAGTGGACTGATCACAATTGGTTTTTTGGGGATAGATCCCTAGTTCCTAGCATGTTGTTTCTCTAGAACAGGAGTGTCAAACTCATGTCATCATGTTGTCATATGTGACTTTTCCCCCTTCACTAAAATGAGGGTGGGTGTGGCCAGCATGTGATGCATCCAGCCTGCGGGCTGCGAGTTTGACACCCCTGATCTAGAACTTTTCCCAGAGCCAATCTCTAGATCTAAAATGAAATATAGCTATGAAAATTGGACCATTGTTATTCTTTCATGTCCTTCCCATCTACCAATGTATTCTGCTGTTTCAAAAATTTACTATTATTTTGTTTCTTCTTGTAGTTTTAAAATGTGACAGGTCTTTGGCACTGGTCATTGGTCATATAGATCCAATTAGAATCAAGGTCAAGAACATATTAGGTTGACAAAAGAAAAGGGAAAAAGTCTTAGTTTGTTAAAAAACATGCCTTGGTGATTAAGGCTGCTTTTGGAGCAAATGAAATTATAGCCTGAGAAATCTGATTGTGTCTGTGCTTGAATGAGGTAGTGTCTCAGTGGCCAATTTTCTCAGCCATATGCTCCAAGTATTCAGAAACTTTACATCAGAAAAAGGCAAAGGAAGGGCCTAAGGCAGTGCACATTAACATGGAATGAGAAATGAGAAGACGTGTGAAGGAGAGAGTGGTGGAATTTCTCCATGAAAAAGACTGATTTTTTTTAAAATGCTCCCCCTCTGTCCCAATCAGAGATTTTCAAGTTTGGCAGCTTGAAGATGTGTAGTTTTCAAATCCTAGAATTCCCTATTTGGAATTTGGAATAGAAGAATTCTGGGAGACCAACACATCTTCAGGCTGTCAAGTTTGAAAACATTGTGCTAGATTAATTGGAGGAAGCTTTCAGTTTTGCTGTCAGTTCTATGTGTTTCACAAGCTTCTACTTATTTTGGAAGGAAAGTTCTTGGATAATCCAGGCTGTCATTTTTATAAATCATTTTGGAGTCAATCATTTTTAAAATTGACCACATTTAAAGCTAAGCAAAATGTGAAGGGAAAGTAAAAGTTTTCTCTGCTCATTGACATTTCTTCAAAGCAGGCACAGCCAATGGGGTGCTCAACACTCTCTTGCCCAGGCATCATGAGATGTCTAATGTCACCTGACTGTGCTTATGCTCTGAACAGCAATCTGGTACCTAGAAATTAAAGCAAGTCAGTGAGGTGCAATGTTTAAATTGAAGGATTAGAACTGGGCAGCCTCTGGGGGAGAACCTTGTTAAAGTCCATCCTCAGCCACAATAACTCACTCAGTGTGGTAGAATGTAGTTTGCATTCCAGAGGACCAAGAGACAGTGAAGTTTAATTGGGTTGGGAGAAAGAGGACAAGATAGCTCCTCCTTAGATATTCTCAGAGTATATCATTACTGTTGCAAGTAGTTGCTCTAGTTTGGCAAGATTGATGTCAGGCTTCAAAAGCCAAGAAAAAGTTACTTCTAACATGTTTTCTTGAGAATAAGAAACTTATTCTAAGTTTCCTTTATTATTTTTCATGTATTGACAAAAAATGAAAGCAACTACTTGCATCATTAAAGATATAATCTAGAACTTCTGATTAGAAGCCATCTTGACTCTTTTTCTCCCAAGCAAACTACCTAAATGTCACTTTCTTGTGGTCCTCTGGAATGGAGTTGCTCCTTCCTGGAAATCCAGTCTACATTCCACTACACTCAGTGACTCAGGGCTGTCATGGGTCACCATCTACCTGACAGGACAGTTATGAAGAAAAACTGAAGGAAGGTTGCCCTATATGTTACATTAAGCCCCAGAACAAAAAAAAAAATACATACATAAAACTGTGTGTGGAATGGATTTTAAAACCATCTTAATTTACATGTGCCCCAAGCTATTATTTAAAATCATCAGTGTGTGGTTAAAAATAACTGGCAAGTCTACCTTATTGAAGTGGCAGCTAGATTTTGAAGTGAGAATCTTCAAGAAATGCTTAAAAGTCTTTTTCTGATGGCTGAGCAATGTTATTGGAATGGTGATTCATCCAATTGGTTTAGAGAGCTATCATGCAGCAGTGCCTGCAGGAAGAGATAAAAAACTGCAAGATGGCAGGATCTGTGAATCATAATCTACACTCTTGTAGATGTGTCATAGGCATTTATAAAAGGCTGAGGTTGGATTGCAACTCTGTACCCTTCTTCTTGCAGATTTGATATCCCTCATCTGCAGACAGCCCTGCTGTCCCAAAGTTAACACCTCCATCTATCTCACTCTCAACAGATTGAGCTCAAGCATAAGGTAAGTCAGACTGGCCAACTTCTAGATGTAAAAATCAACAAGAAAAAGGAAAGCGATGAAAAAAAGTTATGAGTTATTTCTTCCTTTTTGAAAATAAATGTCAATGTGAAGAAATGCTTTCTTCCACTCTCATTTGGGAAGTGTAGTGTGAAGCTTATCCATGCATATAGGAATGGTAATTCTATGGTCCTTTAAAATCTTACATAAGTCTTCCCAGCTTTAGGCTGATGGCAATCATGCATTGCTGGAAGAGGAATTATGGATATTGTGTTTTCCTGGGTTTTCTCTCCACAGATGCTGGACATCCAAAGGTAAAGTCTTTCTCAAAGTGAGCTTGGTTTCTAACCACTTCATGGACAAATCCCTCTCCACAACTGTACAGATGTGCTTTACTGTTGCCTTCTTCTAGAATATTTTCCAACTTTTCAACTTGCTCCAAAGCCTGGAATGTTCTGGTGGATTCCCATTCAAATACTAGCCCGGTTCAACCTTACTGAGCTTTTCAAATCAGGTTGTCATCTTCTTGCAGGAATATTTGAACAGCATGTTTGAATATTTTTGAATATGAGATAATCACTAAGGGTAGCAGATGCCTCTACAACCTCAACCTGCTTTGCAACCTCGTATCCCTTGGAGGCCATCCTCATCCTCTTCAGACAAAATTTCTTTTTTCTCCTCAGAGGTTTGAAGGAGGATTACATATTTTTTAACAAATAGGTACCTTAAATCTTTCAGATATTTATATACATTCACACATTTTAATATCTTAATTTTTGGATTCTGCAAAGTGGGTCAGTTGGATATGAATATTGTGAGTTCTCCCTGCTTACACAGTTTGACAAGCTGACTGATCCAGGAATGATAAAGGCCTACTCAGGAGCCCTGACCATCAGTTCCAGAGGTGTATTCAGCAGGTTCTGACCAGTTCTGGAGAACCGGTAGTGGAAATTTTGAGTAGTTCAGAAAACTGGCAAATTCCACCTCTAACTGGCCCCACCCCTATCTATTCTCTGTCTCCCAGGTCTCAGCTGATCGGCTGGGTCTTCTTTTGTTGCCCTGCAGAGGAGAATGGAGCTGGAAAGCAGCTTAGTGGGGTGGGGAGGGAATGGGATTTTGCAGTATCCTTCCACTGCCATGTCCACCAAGCCATGCCCACCAAGCCATACCACACCCACCAAACCACACCCACAGAACTGGTAGCAAAAAAATTTGAATCCCACCACTGTCTCAGTTCTCATGAGAAACAAAAGGTCTATTAGTTATATAAATTGTTGAATGGATAAACTTATAATTACCAATTTCTGTTCAACAAACAATTCCAGGGAGTGAAGCAGAAGGGATTTTTTTTTCTTCATTAACATCTTTTTTTTTTTTAATTCAAAATTTCTTTTTGTATCTTCTGTCAAAAAGTAAGGATAAAAGACAAATTATTCAGGAACCTTCAAGAAAAAGCCAAGCTGGTGATGTAAGAGATCAGCTCAGGAAACAATTAGAAAATCATTTTTACTAAACGTTTTATGACTCTGCATTTGCATCTAGGGAATATTAGAGTAAATATAGCATGAGGAAATTAGTCTTAATTTCATGTTAATGGAAAAATCAATTCAGTTCTAATTATGTTATGATTTATAATATACAATCCAGCAGTTCTTTAAATGCTTTGATTAGGTTGTTCAATTGTTGATTTTTTTCCTTTAACCTAAATAAGTTTAATTCTGTTTCTAATCACACATTTAAATGCATAAATCTATCAATAGCAGAATCTATTTAACCTCAAGGAAGCTTGAGGTGGAATGAGATGGAAATATGAAAATTGCAGCATTTGCTAAGATGAGTATAAGATGGCCTATAGGTCTATTATTCAAAGGACTTGGCAATCAAAAAGGTGAGCTAGAACAACATTTCTCAACCTTATTCTAACAAATACCCTTTTGATATGTATAAATACCATGTGCTACATACAAATCTCACACTCAACCTTCCTGTTACATTCAACTTTCAAAAAGAAAGAAATCTCAGAATAAATCAAAGCATTTGTAAAGTTAGAAAACCATGTTTCTTTCCTCCCTTCCATCTTACATCAAACAACAACATTTCCTTCTATTGTTATCCATATTAAAATGGGGGCTGCTTGTTTGCCCTTGCTTTTGAATTCTGTGCAAAAAGGAAGAAAGAGAACAATGCAAATTGCTGGAGTGCTGTGTGTTTAAATCCAGAAGAGTAGAAAAATCAGTTTTGTAAAGGTATGACAATACCATTGAGAAATCACATTTGCAACAGCTTGCTTGTTTTAGGGTAAACAAAGAGATATTTTAAGAACAATAAAAAATTAAAGTGATTTGTTGGAAGTAAGGTTTAGCAATTGAATCAAAGCTGAGTCTGAAATTGTTCTTGGAGATTCTGTGGCTAAGGCTAAACATAAATGGTAAAAGTGTTACTCGTGTGTTTTCAAATGGGATTTTCAGCTTTCAGCATTACCTCAATTCATCCTTGAGATTTTTTTTTCAAGAATCTTGTCCTTGAAAGCTCATTAGGTAGAGAAAATGAAGAGAAGTTTCAAAACCAGCTTGCTATATCCATAGCTGGAATGTGCCCATAAATTCTTGAATTACATAATAATGAGTAATAATGGTGGTTTTCTTCCGTGAAACATTCCACCTGTTCAAAGCTTGAAATATATCTGACAGATATACCAATCTCAGATGAAAGTTATAGTTTTTCAAGCATTTGGCTTTTTCATAATATTCTAAAAAAGGCGTACTTATTCCAGCTCATAAAACCAAATATAAAACCCTTTGACAACTGTGGAATCTAAGTATGGAACAGAAGAACCTCCTAATCAACTTTAAAATATTCATGCACCAAGATAAAATAGTCTGGGTTTTGTATAATTAATTAGATAACAAAATTGATCCTGGACAGAATTTTGGAAGCCAATGCTTAGTGAATGTTTGACTGTATCCCCAAAACAGATAAGAAGTGTGGGTATATATGCATTTGTCCAAAAACCCTTATTGTGAACAATAGCTTTGTTGGGATACTATTAGTGCAAATTCAAACTCATTTTCCTAGTTCAGCTTGTGTATTTAGCAGAAGTTGAACATTGCTTCAAAGATACCAACAATTTTAATGATAGTGTTCAAGGCTTAGGAAGACATAGTCAAAGAATTGTAGTTATAGTTAAAAGTATCGGTTCTCATTGAACAATTTTTCAGAACAATTCTATGCTTTATTTTCTACATAAAATACAAAATAGATACATAGAAAAAAAATGCCACATGAATATGGACTTCATGTTTTATGTGGATACATAGTATGCAAGTTCTTGCATGGACTAAGGAGATAACAATGAAAGAAAAGTCAGATATGTGCTAACTGCAACATTGAATTATAACGGTGAATTACTATTATTATAGTAATTATTATTCTTTTATGCCATCAAGTTGTATAAAACAATGTGACTCAGAAAGTGACAGTCACATCTGTGCTCCGTATGGGACTGCCCTTGAGTACCATTCGGAAACTACAACTGGTACATTAAATGTTTATTTGGGAACTGAGGTGAGAACCAGAAATATTGAAATTTGTGATGAATTGTGATGATTTTAATGTATTAGGAATTTGCCACCCTAGATAGATTTTTCCTCAAATTATAGTTCTTTATAATATTTTGGTTTATGTTGAATTTACATTGATTGTTATTGTTTGTGGATTTTCATAATAATATGGTCCATCTAAATAGTTGTAATGTTTTGCTGTAAGCTGACTTGAATCAGATCATTAAAATTGCATTAATACAGTGATTAAGATGCTGGGATTGTCAGGCTGGAAAGCTCCCAACTTTGCCTACTCCTGCCCATCTAGCAATTCAAAAGCATTCAAATGCAAGTAGATAAATAGGTACCTCCTTGGTGGGGAGGAAACAGCATTCCATGATGTCATGTTGGCCATATGACTGTTGAAGCATCTTTGGATAATGCTGGCTCAATGGCCTTTTAAATGGAGATGAGTGCTGTCCCCTATAATCGATTATGGAGTAAAATCTGCAAAGACTCCCTTTCCTTATATTCAATGTACTGATTGTAGCAAAATGTACATTTTATTTATGTATTGCTTCTTTTCCTCCCATTGTACAAATTCTGACCAATGGTAGATGGATGGATCTGAAAATACAAGATATTAGTAACTGCAGTGAAGCAGCGTTGGCCATTATAAAACAGCCTTCTCCATATCAAAGCAAAGAATACATCGACATAATGAATAGGAACAGTTTGTCGACAGTTTACAGCTAACCTGATACACAAGATCTAGCTTTCTACTCACTCAGAGCCCTAAGTGATAGCCTGCACACTAGGACCACTTGAAATATATTGTTCTTTTTTTTTTTTTCCATTTCTTGGGAATGGATTTTGGATTTTCTCCATCAGAAGCAGAGGGGAGGATGATTGTAGAAGTCTGCAGTTTATATGTGAAATAAAATGCAGTGGTAGAATCCTGACATAAATCAACAATACCATTTCAAGATTCACCTGAAAAGTTTCATTTTCAGTGTTCTTCCATAGAAAGCAATTATATGTAAAACAACAAGAACAAAAAAGAACTCCTAACTTACAACTTCCACCAGTCATGATCTTGGAGATGTACTATGACTACAATATTTAATTAGAATATCTGCATGTGGATAATGCCTAGATGGGAGACCACAGGAAAACTTAGTAACTGTATGATAGTATTGGGAATTAAAGAAAGAAATAATCTGAAAGAAGGCGATAGTACCGTGATGGCGAACCTATGGCATGCGTGCCACAGGTGGCATGCGTAGCCATTTGTGCTGGCACATGAGCCCCAGCCAAACTTACTGCACTGCACATGAGCATTCCTCCCAGCTGATTTTCAGCCCATTTGAGGCCTTTTTTGCCTTACCGGAGGCTCGAGGAAAGCCTCTGCAGCCTTTGGAGCCCAAAAAATGGGCCTGTTTCGGCATTTCCGGTATGTCTGGGAGGTCCATTTTTTGGCCTCCTGAGGCTGTACTGGCTTCCCTCGATCCTCAGGGAGGCCGAAAAAGGCCTCAAATGGGCCGAAAATCAGCTGGGAGGCGTGCACATGCGCAGTGCAGATAAGGCAGTGGGGAGGTGTTGTGTGTGCATGTGTGTGTGGCGGGGCAAGGCATATTGCCTTCTGGGTGCTGGCATATGATTTTTGGCACAGGAGTCAAAAAAGGTTAGCCACCATTGCGATAGCAAATCATTTTCCTGAATTGTCAAGAAAACAACATAGACATACTGCTTTGAATCAAGTTCAACTCAATTTAACTTGCATTTTAGCTTATAAGTGTCCTGGAAAAGAAGAGATTTATCATTTTGGATTGGGGAAATCCCTGTGGGTTTCTGTAGTTGCTACTACAGCCAAGTAGTTTAAGGGTTGGTTTAAAGCAGTGTTTCTCAACCTTGGCAACTTGCAGTTTTCTGGACTTCAACTCCCAGAGTTCCCCAGCCAACATGGGAGTTGAAATTTACACATCTTCAAAGCCTTAAATGTCCTTACATCCATGGCCTGTCTCGTTTACATATTTATAATGCAACAAATCTGTCCTCCTCGATCGCATTTTACTAGGGTTAATTCTTTTTTCATTTATGTCATATAACTGGTAGAAATCCATGGGCAGATTTATCTTTCAATTTTCTTCCTCTTAAATTAATAATTTTCTAATCCTGGCTATTCCCCCATTCCAACAAGCATACACACACTTTCTCTTTTTGCCTGGCATGGCTCAATCTTATGTAAAAATTAGAAAACATTTCTCTTCCTTCCATTTAGCAGGCTTACAACAAGAGAACTCATACAAAATTAAATATGATTTTTTCAAAATGATCATTTTCAGTTTTCTGTGGAGCATCTAAAGAGGCTACAGCACAAACATCTTTTTGTATCTCACACTACACTTTTTTTAAAATGAAAAAGGTCAGATTCCCCAATAGTTGTTCTTAAATCATCTCTTTTTTTGACAAGCCTTAAATATCTCTGGATAATGGACTTTTTCTTTTACCAAACAAAACACTTATTTGTTCAGGCTAGGGAAGGCATTAATTATTTACTCCTATTTCTACCTTGCTCCTAAAATTCTAGTTAAAATTCATGGCCTGGGCACTTATCAAATATTGATTTTTTTATTATTATTATTTATTTATTTTTTACAAAAGTTGATGCTTCTCCTTTAATATTATTATAATGAGAGACCAGGAAAAAAAATCAAATTGCCTGTGCTGAAACTCAATCATTTTCACGTGCCATCTGCATTGATCTCTTTTCAAGGTTTTACCATAAATTATTCTATTCAATTAAGTAAACCCCACACATAATGACATTTTGCAAACTAAATAATTTATTGACTAGTTTGAGCAAGGAATGATTGGGCTCTAATGCTCCATCGTTTTCATAAGCATTAATAGCAACACGAAGCGTTTTTGCAATGAAAGCATTTGTCAGGGTCTTTGTTTGGAAACGGGAGGGAGGAATCCTCTTGAATAGAAAATAGACTCATTTCTAGCATTGTAGATGAAGATTGTATTCAGGCAGAACAATAAGCAAAGTGAACATCCAAGGCTGAGAAACCTTCTTTCTTTACCTCTCGAGGGGCTGTACAGATTCTGGGAGATTTCGCTTCTATTGTAATTTATCTGCTGTTTAGAGCATCTGGTAAAAGCCACCATGATGTCAATACATGTTATTTTTTTTATCAGTAGATTTATATCTCATCTTTATTTTGAGGTCAGCTTACACGAGGCTCCTTTCTCCTGTTCTACCCACAATAACAATCCTGGGATGTGGACTGAGTTGCAAGTCAATGACCAACCCAAAGTAGGACTGGTTGTAGACATTTTGGCATGCCCAGGCAAAGTCATATTTTGGCAATCCTCATGATTTATCTCATCTTCTGATTTGTTAGAAATTTCAACAAGGTGTCCTTTTTTTTTTTTGAGTTTTTGAGCTTTATGATCATGATTTTCAGTCAATTTTTGAAATTGGTTGCACTTTTGGATGATCTCTGGTATGGGTAGTATGGGATTAGAGTGTCTGTCCTTGGTTCACTTGATCAACTTTGGTATGTTTTTGGATTTGCTTAAAGGACTGGTGGTGAACATCACAGTTTTCTTCTGGTTCACCTCCTTTTTCAGATCAGTGGTGATTGGAAACAGGTATCTTGCCCTTGGCCTCTACTATGTGGGATGTCTCAGGGGTCAATGCTCTCTCCACTCATATCCAACATCTACATGAGGGTGTTGAGTGAACTCATTTGTCACAATGGAGGGAGGATCATCGGTATGCTGAGGATAGTCAATTATACATCTCTGCCGCTGGTGAATTAGATAATGCTCTGGATGTTTTATCCTGGTGCCTGGAGGCTTTGAGGTCTGGATGGGGAACAATAGGCTTTAATTGAACTCTGGCAAGACTGAAAGGCTCTGGCTTTTGGGGCCTGTTGGTTCTAGGAATATGCTATCTTTGGTGCTGAGTGGGGTTCAACCCAGAGGCCCCATGCATAATCAAGGGATCCTCCTAGACTCACAACTCCTACTCAAAGACCAGGTAGCAATCATGGCTAGGGGGAACTTTTATTTTTTATAAAAATAATGTTTACAATATTGTTTTATTAATTATCTGTCCTTCAGCTTTGTTGTAAGCTGCCAAGGATCACTTGTTGTAAGATGGGCAGCTATATAAATTTGATAAAATAAATAAATAATATGATAGTTAAGTGGCTTGTGTGTTTTCATATCTTTGTCTTACTTCAGTATCAGTTCCCTGAACTCCATAGCTATAATCATAATTTCTTTTTTGTAACCTGCAGCATCTGGCTAATGTGATATTGTGTAGTTTGTATGTCTTTCAGTTTTGATGCCCCCTAAAATTTGGTGCCCTATGTGATTACCTAGGTTGCCTAGGATTAGAAACTGCTGCCCTGCTGAAAGACATGGGATTCTACGACTAATGGGAGACTAGAGCTCATGATTTCAAAGTTCTCATTGTTTTTCAGCTTTATCAACTTTAAGTTATGTGGACTTCAACTCCAAGAGTCTTGACCACTATATTACAGTGGGTTTCTGTTATGATATCAATACACTAATGTTGCAAATATCTGCATTTGATTCACAAGCCCAGAAACTTGATGATATGTGCGACATCACTTGACTGTCATGAAAAAGAGGCATATGTAATCCTTTGTGTAAATCCTTAATCATTTTGGAAATGTTGACAAGAACAATCTCACAGAACTGTTCACAGTGTCAGCTAACTTACATTCTGGAGACATGGGTACATTTCTAGAGAAAACACTGAAAACACTCAGCTGCAGCTGCTACCTGACATTTTTCTTTTCTAAGAAAATAAATATAGAGAGTCCATTAAAAAAGAAAAAAAAGATTATGTCTGAGACCAGCTGTTTGCTTCAGCAGCTTCCTAAATTACTTATTTTCTTTCTTTTTTTAAAAAAAAATGTGAGAACATAAAACAAATACATTAAATTATATAAGAGCTGGGAAAATGCCATGCTAAAGTCCCAGGGATTAAACAAGACTAAAACATCTACCTGCATGAGGGCTACAGCAGACTTTGCAAAGCATATGAACTCTACTTGAATGAGGGCCATGGCAGATTTGTGAAGAGATATGCCAACCTGGTGAGACTAGAAATTCAGGAAACATCAAAGACTAAATCTGAGGTTTATTATAGCAAACTAATGCAAAAGGTTTGAATCTCAAAGCTGCCTCTGAAGAGAAAAAAGAGCAAAGTTGATCCAGGTAAACTGCAGGTAATCTAAAACTAATAGATATTAAAAGGGACTTTTTGCCTGTGCCTGGCTGCAAATGGCACTTGAAATACTTGTGAAAGACACTACTGATTTAGTTGGGATGGAATTGGCTTGTTCTTCCAAAATAGACTCTAGTGAGCAGATGGGATCAACCAACAGAATCTTCTAATAGCCTTCATTCTTTTTCAATAATCTTCATTGCAATGATTACTTCACACACACACACACACACACACACACACACACACCAAACACAGAACAGGCAGTTCTGTGCAAAATCACATATACTAGGGATATTTGCATTACAGTATTTACAAGTATTTAAAAGCCTATATGGGAGAAATTCAAGTTACCCAGAGATACTGTGGAATCAAATGGCCTTGGAATCTAATAAATAACAGATAATCAGAGTTGGAAGGGACCTTGTAGGTCATCTAGTCTAACCGTCCACCCAAACGGGAGACCCTATACCATTTCTGACAAATGGCAGTCCAATCTCTTCTTGAAAGTCTCAAGTGATGGAGCTCCTACAGCTCCCGAGGGCAAGGTGTTCCATTGGTTGATTGTTCTCACTGTCAGAAAGTTTCTCCTTATTTCCAGGTTAAATCTCTCCTTGTTCAATTTCCATCCATTATTCCTTGTCTGGCCTACAGGCACTTTAGAAAATAGCTTGATCCCTTCCTCCCTGTGGCAGCCCCTCAAATATTGGAAGACCGCTATCATGTCTCCCCTGGTCCTTCTCTTTACTAGACTACCCAAGCCCAGTTCCTGTTCTAAGTCATTAATGAAGATATTGAAGAGTACTGGGCCTAAGATGGAACCTTGTGACACCCCACTGCTTACTTCCCTCCATGTAGACTTAGACCCATTAAGGACTACTCGTTGAGTACAAGTTGCCAGCCAGTTGCAAGTCCATCTAGTGGTGGTGCTATCTATTCCACGTTTTTCTAGCTTACTAAGAAGTAGGTTGTGATCTACTTTGTCGAATGCCTTGCTGAAATCTAAATACTGTATATTATGTCTACAGTATTTTGTTGGTCTACTAATTTAGTCACTGTGTTGAAATATGAAATGGTTTGGCATGATCTGTTTTTAACAAACCTGTGCTGACTGCTAGTTATTACTTTACTTGTTTCTAGATGTTGGCAGATCTGTTTTTTTATTATCTTTTCCAGTGTCTTCCTGGGTATTGATTTTAGGCTGATTGGTCTATAGTTTCCTGGGTCTGTTTTTTTCCTTTTTTGAAGATGGAAACCACTTCAGTTCTTTTCCAGTCTTCTGGTAGTTCCCTGGTGCTCCAGGATTTTTGAAAGATATGGTGCAGTGGTTCTGAGATGACTTCTGCCAGCTCCTTTAAAACTCTGGGATGTAATCCATCAGGCCCCGGTGATTTGTTTTCATTAAGATCAGACAGGTGTTCTCACTATTTTTTTTTGCTTATTTTAACTTTTATTTCTGGTCTCTCTTTTACAGTTATGTTTTTGGTGGGTTGAGCGATAGTTTCTTTTTGCGTGAAGACAGATGCAAAGAATGACTTAAGCAGTTCTGCTTTCTCTCTGTTGTCTATTATTTCTTCTCTCTTTAGTGGACCGACTGTTTCCTTGATTTTTTTTCTTGTTATTTATATGTTGGAAAAAACTTTTTTTATTATCTTTGATTTTTGTTGCAAGTCTTTGTTTGTTCTGAGCCTTTGCTATCCTGACTTCGTCTTTCCATATTCTGGCTATCTGCTGATATTCTGCCTTGGTTGTATGTCCTTCTTTCCATTTTTTGTACTTCTCCTTTTTTTTTTCTTTCAATTTGCCAGAGAGATCTTTATGTAGCCATGTTGGTTTCTTCTTGGATTTCTTGTTTTTCTTTCTGGGTGGTATTGTGCTGGTCTGGGCTTCTATGATCATGCTTTTTAGAGTTTCCCAAGATTCTTGAGTTGTTTTCCCCTTTAGGATTTTCATCCATGGAATCTTTCCCAAGTTCTCTCTGAGTTTATTGAAATCAGCTCTTTTAAAATCCAAGACTCTGGTGTCATTATGTTCTGTTGCTTGTGTTTGTGTTATGTAGAATTCTAGTATGACATGGTCACTCTCACCCAAGGTTCCTGCAGTTTCAACTCCCTCTATCAGTTCTTCTCTGTTTCTAAGAATTAAGTCCAGTATGGTTGTCCCTCTAGTTTCACCCTCTACCTTTTGGACAACGAAGTTGTCAGCTAGGTTGGTTAGGAACTTATTTGATTTCTCACTTGGTGCAGAATTAGTTTTCCAAGTGATATCAGGATAATTGACATCTCCCATTAATATTGGTGTGTTTCCTGCATATGTTTGTTAATTGGCTGGCAAAAAGGACATCTGTTTTTTCTCTTGATTGGGTGGCCTATAATATACACGTATGGCAGTATAATATACACATTCTTTTTTTCTTTTATATTGACCCATATGCATTGTAGGAGGTTTTCATCTTTGGTTTCATGCATTTCTGTAGCAATATAGTGGTCCTTTACATACAGTGCAACTCCGCCTCCTCTTTTATGGGGTCTGTTTTTTTTAATAGTTTGTATCCTTCTACCAGTATGTTCCAGTCATGAGTTTCATCCCACCAAGTTTCTGTTATTCCAACTATATCATATTTACCTTCATGTATTCGTAGTTTGAGTTCACCCTGTTTGTTCCCCATACTTTGTGCATTTGTATATAGGCACTTGAGATCTTTATGTCTGACATGGTGTTTACTGTCTACATAACCTGTGTTGTGCCTACCTGTCCCTACTTTCTTGCCACCTGTTTGATTAGTGCACATGGTATGGCACTCACTATTAAATGATTGGTTTTGGTTGGCATTAAGGTTGATAATCTTACCTGCACAAACATCTATTTTACATGCACTGGTATCCTTATTAGTTTCAGGTTGCTGGGGACAGAAATGTTCTGAATCCATTAATTCTCTGTCCCCACTGTTCAGTTTAAATGCTTATCCAGGAACTCTGTGAATTTAATGCCAAGTAACTAAGTCGCTTTCTTTGATGGATGAAAACCATCTTTTTTGTACAGTTTTTCATTGGACCACCTGCAGACATCATGACTAATAAAACCAAAGCCTTCCCTTTTACACCACTCCTTTAGCCACACATTAAACTCTGCTACATGCTGCCCTTTCTCTTTCAGTTCCTTGTATACTGGTTGAACCTCTGAAGATATAAGCCTACAGCCCATATTACTAAGTTCTGGAAGTCTTTCTGAACAGAAAGTACATCCTTCTGGGACAGATCATTTGTACCAAGATGTATAATAAATGAACAAACAAATGATAAAAAGCATAATGAGGGAAATTTGTTAAAGCATACAATGGAAACATTTACATGAGGAGATATTTTATATAATCTTAAAGAAAGGTCAGTAGTGCATCTGCCAGTAAGGAAATGAATGACAATTACAGATAGATCTTTCAGAGAATTAAAAACAACCTATGCAAAATGTACAAATTAAATATATAGCTTAAACTCTAAGTTATTCTCTTTTTTGTGTGTGATCCCTACACATCCCTAGCCTTGAGCATAACATCTGTATAATAAATATTGATTAAGGAAAATATTGCTTTAGAAGTGCCCAGGTTGGAAAACATCCTGTAAACTCCTAGAATAGTTTTTAGAGCATCCATTTAGCACTTACAATCTCTTAAATAGCAGCTCTTACTTTTTCCAGTCAACATTTGTTGGCTAGCCATATCAGTTTGTCAAGAGAAAATAAGCTAACTCTGTTCTACTCAGCCACTGTGATTTTAATAGCAACTTGAAATGCAAGAAGGAGTAGCAGCTGATGGCTTAAGTTCCAGCATCTGTTAAAAGTTCAGCCACTGGGCCCATTCACACAGAGAGAGACACACACATCATTGGCAGGAGAGATGGAAGAATAATAGAATAATAGAATAGAGTACTTTATTGGCCAAGTGTGATTGGACACACAAGGAATTTGTCTTGGTGTAAATACTCTCAGTATACATAAAAGAAAAGATACATTCATCAAGAGTCAAGAATCATAATGTACAACACTTAATGATAGTCATAGTGTACAATAAGCAATCAAATCATACTAGGAAACAGTGAATATAAATCATAAGTATACCAGCGACAAAGTTATAGTCATACAGTCACAAGTGGGAGGGGATGGGTGATAAGGAGTAATGACAAGATTAACAGTAATAGTAGTTTGAGTTGAATAGTAGTGCAGATTTTGTAATAGTTGAACAGGGTTGAGGGAATTATTTGTTTAGCAGAGTGATGGCTTCTGGGAAAAAACTGTTTTTGTGTCTAGTTGTTCTGGTGTGCAATGCTCTATAGGGTCATTTTGAGGGAAGGAGTTGAAACAGTTTATGACCGGGATGTGAGTGGTCTGTAAATATTTTCACAGCCCTCTTTTTGACTCGTGCAGTATACAGGTCCTCGATTGAAGGCAGGTTGGTAGTAATTGTTTTTTCTGCAGTCCTAATTACTCTCTGAAGTCTGCGTCTGCCCTGTTGGGTTGCAGAACCAAACCAGACAGTTATAGAGGTGCAGATGATAGACTCAATAATTCCTCTGTAGAACTGTATCAGCAGCTCCTTGGACAGTTTGAGCTTTCTGAGTTGGCATAGAAAGAACATTCTTTGTTGTGCTTTTTTGATGATGTTTTTGATGTTAGGTGTCCATTTTAGGCCATGTGATATAGTAGAACCTAGAAATTTGAAGGTCTCTACTGTTGATACTGTGTTGTCTAGTATTGTAAGTGGTGGTAGTATGGAAGGGTTTCTTCTAAAGTCTACCACCATTTCTATGGTTTTGAGTGTGTTCAGTTCCAGATTGTTCTGGTTATACCACGAGGCAAGTTGTATAACCTCCTGTCTGTATGCGGATTCATCATTGTCTCAAATGACACCAATCACTGTTGTGTCATCAGCAAACTTCAGAATTTTAACAGATGGATCGTTTGAGATGCAGTCATTGGTATATAGGGAAAAGAGAAGTGGAGAAAGCACACAGCCTTCTGGGGGCCCTGTGCTGATTGTACAGGTATCGGATGTGATTCTGCCTAGCTTCACCTGCTGCTTTCTGTCTGTTAGGAAGCTTATGATCCACTTACAAGTGTGTTCAGGTACCGGTAGTTGGTTTAATTTACTTAGAAGAGTGTCTGGAATTATGGTAGTGAAAGCTGAACTGAAGTCTACAAAGAGGACCCTTGCATAGGTATTCAGAGATTCAAAATGTTGTAGGATGTAACGCAGAGCCATGTTAACAGCATCATTTGTTGATCTATTTGCTTGGTATACAAACTGCATGGGATCTAACAGTGGATCCGTGATGGTTTTCAGATGGGACAGCACAAGCCTTTCAAAGTTTTTCATAACTACAGATGTTAGAGCAACTGGTCTGTAGTAATTCAGTTCCTTGATGGAGGGCTTCTTTGGCACTGGGATGATGGCAGGGCGTTTGAAGCAGAAAGGAACATAGCACATCTCTAGTGATCTATTGAAGATTCGGGTGAAGATGGGGGCCAATTGGTCAGCACAGACTTTTAAGCAAGAAGGAGTTATCTTGTCTGGCCCTGGTGCTTTTCCTGGCTTTTGTCTGTGTAACAGATCTTGCACTTCTTTTTCTGTGATCACCAGAGGTTATGAACCCAATGGATTGGGGCCAGTTGTAGGAGGCTTGGCTGTTATTGGTGTGTTTGAGATGTGGGTTGTGGAGATAGGTGGCTGTAGTTTCTTTTCAAACCTGCAATAAAACACAGTACAGAAGGTACAGATTCATGGAAGATATGGGACCTTATTCGAGAGACACAGCTCTTAGTGTTACCAAACCAAATGTATTGGGAAGGAGTGAGCCAAAAAGATGGGACAAATTTGGGGATATAAATGGAAGACAGTGTAATTGACATCCCCATAATATTCTTTGGATGAAGCAGATTACTGTATATAATAAAGTCTCATCTAGAAATGTTGTTGGATAGGTTAAATGGGAATTAGGCAGATTCTTAGAGTAGATACCTATCTGCAGTTGTTAATCAAATGTACAAATATTCCTTTTTTGCTGTTGAGGGCCGCATTCTCAGGGTTAAACTTTTAGGATCCATTTAAGGGAGTAAGCCAGATAAGCCAGAACAACAACAACAACAACAACAGGACAGCCCTTTTTGTGGGGAGGGGCTGCATCCCTCTGTTTAATCTTTTATTTCTTGATAAATTGTTCTTTGAAATTCACATAGCATCTCCCATGTTTTATGAGCTTTGCAGAAGTATCATGAAGGCCACATAATGCCAGGCATGTTAGAAATCCAGCTTGATCCAATAGGGATTTTATAATTTATTAAGAAAATTTATATGGCTGCCCAACTCACTCAGGTAGGTTGTAGAAAGGAAGGATTTTCTTTTGAAGTGAAGGACTCTTCCCATTTCTCATGAGGACAAACTATAGCGTCTCTGAGCTTTGATCTCAGCTTGATGGGTTCTCCATGCCCGTTGCCTTTTAAGAACTACGGTAACAAAATATTGAACTGAAAATCAGATTCCTTCCAACCCACTGTGTTCTGAACCATGAGACAGCATAAGGTATGAGACCATGCATCAAAGATCAATTCATGCCCTAAATCTACCTTCCTGAACTGTGGATGTAACAGGGCTGATTTATTTTGACCCTCTACTTTTCTCACACCTTGCTTCTCTCTTCTATGGGAATCTATCACACCATTTTAGAAATCTCCAAGCAATGTTTTTGCTTAGATAATTGCCATTCTGTCTATATCAGTCAGCAGGGCTGTTATCAGGATTAATGTTAATGGGGAATTTTAAAGATGGCAATAAAAATACTCCCAGGAAGTCTTTAAGCAAAGGTATTATCCTAGGGGGAATTACGTATGTTGCCCTCTGCAATTTTGTTCCATTTCCAATTCAGCAATAATCTTTGTGACACTGAAAAGGTAGCATCAAAATGATCTCTGTATTTTATTAAATGTGACACATCTTAAGGAATACAATGATGTATTAGTTCTCTAAATTTAAACGAATCTTTTCCTATACATTGGATGCTTTTTTTATGACCATAAAGACACTAAGACATAGGTATACTGTTTTTCCTTGTGTAATAATTTTAGCAGTGGTCTGCAGTCACTTTCTTGTCTCAAAATTCCATGAGGTGTCCTGCCATACATAATATTTAGACCACAAAATTCAGACAACCATGTACGTTGAATTATATGGAACATAGTAAATGTAGAGTGTTAATTATAATATGCTATGTTATGCTATGCTATGATATTCATTAAACCACACCACACTGCACTATACTATATTACATATTATCTCTGTGTATCTATTTGTATAGATAGATACTAGAGCCAGTTTGATGTAGTAGTTCATTGGTGTCAAATTCACATTGTCACGGCATGTCATGTGATATATTGGAACTTTTTCCTCCTTCGCTAAACCAGGTATGGGCGTGGTCAGTGTAGGATGCATCTGGCCTGCCAGTGGGAGGATTGACAGCCCTGTAGTACCATGCAATAGGTTATAAACTGGATGAGTCTGACTTCTAGTCCCATAAAACCAGCTGAGTAGTGCTTTGGATCAGTCACTCAATCCTAGGAAGAAGGCAGTGACAATCTACTTGCTGAAAATGTCACTAAGAAAACTGCATGGACTTCCATCAAATGAGAAGTGTATGGGGCAATCTGTTCTCCTGGCTGGCAACTTGTAAAGTTTAACCTGACATTTAGCCTGAATCTATTTCCTTAAAATTTTCATCCTCCATTTCTTGTCCTGTCTTCTCTGTAGAGAAGGACTCTATCTTGTAAGTTATAACCCTTCAGCTTTTTGTAGATTGCTATTATATCTCCCCTCTGCCATTTATTTCATATTAAATAAATTCATAATTTAATAATTTAAATTTGATAAAACAAATAAATAACACACAGGTATATAATAGATATTATATTTTAAAATATATTTATAAAATAAAATTTATTTAACAAATAAATATGTAATTTGATAAGTCAAGTATTTTTAGTTTTTTGAAGTGTTTCTGATAAGGGCTTAAGTTCTAGGCTGCTAAAAAAAACCTATCCTCTGAATTAATCAGTGGAATATCTTGCCTCCCAGAGTTGTGGGTGCTCCATTACTTGAGGTTTTCAAGAAAAGATTGGACAACCATTTGTCTGGGGTAGTATAAGGATGCCTGCCTTGGGGAAGGAATTGGACTAAAAGACCTCCAAGATCCCTTCCAGCCCTATGATTCTATGAAAGTCAATGGGGAAGTTGGCAGAAAGTTTCACGTTCTGGTCAGATGATGTTATGCTTAATGACTGCAGTGATTCCCTTAATGATAGCAGCTGGAACTTATAAAAGCTGGCCTTGGTCTCATTTCACTTTACAACAATGTTGCTCAGATGCTGGTCCCAATTGTGGTCAGTAAGTGAGAACTACCTATACTTTTTGATTCATCTTCCAACGAATCCTGGAAAATAACAAAATTTTGGATGTAAGTTGAAAGGCACATTGACTTCTGTATCTTCAGATCCAAGAGGACCAATATTGGGCTATCATCTCTGTTAAGACAAAGGAAAGAAAGAAAAAGAAAGAAAGAAAGAAAGAAAGAAAGAAAGAAAGAAAGAAAGAAAGAAAGAAAGAGGCATCAATTGTCCTATCCAAAGGCCTGTGAGAAGACCTAGCTGGGTAAGACCCTTCAAAGTACCTGTAAGGAGAGAGCTATTAAAATTTCAGGTGAACTTCATTCCAGAGGCCAGGAACTGCTAAAAGAAAACCATACTTCTCAGGTCCAAATTCATGGCATTATTTAATTGCTGTCACCCGGAACTTTACAAGTAATGACCAGCATTTTGAATTGCACTCGGAAGCAAACTAGTGACCAGTGCAGTTGTGAAGCAAGAAGTGTTACAAGAGCGTACCAAGGCATATCCTGTTCTGACTAGGCTTCACAAAATCATGAAGCAGACTCCTTGTCCCATTATTAGGCTAATGTGAATTCCTATCATTCACATCCAGCAAAGTCCCAGCAAACAGTCTTTTAAGAGTGAATTACAACCACAAACCTTATCAGGCTTGGAGAGATACCAGGTCGATAGCTTCCTAGTGCAACTCTGTACAAGAAAATACTTGGCAAAGATTCTCTGAGAGTCACAAACAAATCCTCATACTAATTAAATGAACTAATTGTCTCCTCCCACTCCCCTTTCGCTCCTCTTTATTCCCCATGGGAGGGCCATTCACCAACCACCTGTGCCTTTACTCCCGAGTCAACCCTTGTTCCTTAACTGTTCCCTTCTCCTGGCAGCTCTGCACATGTGTACATTGGCAACAGGCTCTAGCTGTTCTGCTCCACTAATCCCCAATTCTGAAAGCAGCTGATAACTGTTGGACGGCCCTGGCCCCATCTCTGCCTCTGACACAGAGCCCTCATCAGAGCCTTCCCCAGACTCCAGGATTGGCCCATGTTCCTCCCCAACCTCCTCACTGTCCGAGTCTGCCACCAACTCTGCTGACAGACCACAACATATTTGTCACTTCTGGTGCTACTGCTGGTAGACCAACTGAAGTTTCCAGGTAACTGTCAAGGGCACCTCCATGTAGAGTTCACTGCAGCTATCACATTATGAGTTGATCAAGACATGAGTGATTGTATGAAGGCACCCCAATCTAGGAAAAAGCGCAACTGATACTTTGTACCTTGTTACATCTTTCCTTTATGAACTGCACTGGATCCCAATGTGCTTCTAGGAGGAATTATAAGTGCTGGTTGACACCTATAAACTCCTCCATGTCATGGTGCTGAGTTATTTGTGGGACCACACCTCCAGTTGTATCTACCTCTCCCACTTCAATTACAGAATGATGCTACTTTGAAGTGTGCCTTTCACACTTCCCCTGCCTTCTAGAATACCATACCCCACAAGATCAGATTGGCCATCACTCTTGTGTCCTTTCAAAGTGTTGAAGACATTAATGTGCTTAAGGGCTTGATGGTTGGGAGGTTAGATGGCCCATTGAGAGACCTGTTAATTGATTTGGTTTACCTTCAGTAACCATTGTTGGTTTTTTCATTCTTTTTGTACTTGTGTATGTATATATGTGTTTGTGTGTATTTATAAGATGCACAAACATATAATTCAATGAATGAATAAATGAACAAATACATGTATATGTGTATGGTATATATGTATGTATGTATGTATGTATGTATGTATGTATGTATGTATGTATGTATGTATGTATATTGGAGGACAAATTGGTGAGAAAAGTTCCGGGTATTTAATCTCCTATTCCACTAAACCTCTGGGAGAGGACTCAGATAAAACTTTAAACTTTAGTGATTCATTTTGATACATTTTGCTGACAAATATACAGAGGACATAGTTGTCTAGAAAGATCATCAATAAAAAGTGTTTATCCATGTTTACTGTGTTCTTGTTAACTGGGAATTTGCTCTGCAACATTGTTAATTAGAAACAGAAGATGAGAGATGACTGAAAATGAGGCTTATTCTAAATCTTGAATGGTATTTTAATACCTTAGAGTTGTGCATCCATCTATTTATGAACATCTTTGATCAAAATTTAAGAAATTGTTACTGGATATCTAGAATTATTTGCAACTATTGTTTCTGGTATGCAGAAATCCTTGGGGAGATATCTTTTTCCAGATTTAATCTCCAAATTCCCTTTAAATTTATTATATTTTTACCAAATAACTGTGGCTTTCTGTTTGAGACAGATAATTTCAAGGAACTGCTGGAGAAATAGCAAAGATTTAGAGGTCTGTATCACTGTCTCTGTATCACAGGTATCCATGTGGAGTACGCATGCTTGTTTCAGAAAATTCAAGATGGTGGTTGGGACTTTGTGATAGAAATCCCTGTCCTCATACATGTTTAAAGGACCAGGTAATCAAATCTGTAGTCATGACTGCTACTTGGTTTTTGTTGACCTTTCTGTGAATGTCACCAGCTTGAATAACAAGTTTCCAGAACCCTAGATTGGAATAACAGGAAAATAGTTAGTGGGATTGAATGTTGTTCCTTAGAAAGACTGTGCAGTCTTTTTATTAGTCTATTAGATTCTTGGCTTGTATTTGTAATCTGCTTGTAATTGTGGATCCTTTGCTTCTGACTCCTGCTCATAATAACATTTACAGTTTAGCTTGATTTAAATCAGATTTTTATAACAATGTTTTTCAAAATTATGGACCTAGCACCATCTCTCAATGAAGTCTTAGTCAGGTATTTGTCGCTCAATTCATTTGTTCCCTTCGTCACCTATGCATTACTGATGTGCTTATAAGTATTGATAAAACATTGCAGTAAAGCAATCTGGAAATCATTACATACATTACTGCAGCGTGTGGGTTTTTCTAAATTTAAGTGTTCTATCAATGCACACAGGCTCTCTCACACATCAATAAAATGCCATTTCAAAAGTGCATGAAACAATTATATAATCACATTGACTGCATTTTATTCCTCCTGCTTTTTGAAACGTGTGGTACAAATGTTTTTTACAGTTATACAAAGCATTTGTACTGCTTGGAGTATCACTTTGCCAGTAGAATTTGTGGAAACATCTTATATGCATGTACAATTACAGGAAAAGGCCTCAAATAACTGCAACTAGCCTTCAAGAGATGCTGTGTCCTTCCAAATATTCTATGCAGACTTCAGTCTTTTATTGGTAAAACTCCAAACAAAAAAGAATCTTCTTGAAGCACAACAAAACAAAGCAACTACTCAGGTTACCATGAGGACAGAAATAAACTTCCAAGTGCTTCAATGACCCTCTAAAAGGATGTAAGTGACCAGCTGTCTGCAAGGAATATAAATCCTTCCATTCCCTACTATCCTGTCAGAGTTGAAGAAGCTTCTTGAATGAGAAGTGAAATGTCTTCAAAAGAAAAAACAAGAAAGTCCAGTTGCCCCCTGAAAAAAAGCATCTTTGGGACAACCATGATCTAGATGATTGAGAATCTCTACAGACTTTTAGTTATACAATTTGGGATGAACACCCTTTGAATGGTATGGGAGTAGGATGGATTTCCAGAGAAAAAATTGCAGACTACAGGAACCAGGTGCACTATTCAGGTGACCCTGAGGACACAGATAAACTGCCAAGTGCTTCAAGGACCCTCTAAAAGAATGCAAATGACCAGCTGTTTGCAAGGAATATAAATCTTTCCATTCCCCACTATCCTGTCAGAGCTGAAGAAACTTCTTGGATGAGAAGTGAAACGCCTTCAAAGAAAAAACAAGAAAGTCCAGTTGCCTCCTGAAAAAAAGCAATTTTTGGAGTAACCATGACCTGGATAACTGAGAATCTCCACAGACAACAAAACAAAGCAAACAGAAATACACATCCAAAATGGCCAAATATAAATAAACAAAGGACAGCGATTGCTAATGAAACATATTATAAAGTGATGAAGGTGAAGCAATCATTCTTCTCTAGTAGCATTTTCTATAATGGTTCATCTAATTTAGCTTTGGGGGAAGGTGATAGAAGCTAATTATCTTTTGGTCCATGACAAGAAAATGTCAATTACTTTATCACTTATGATGACCAATTTGCACATCTCCATGCTGCCTTGGATACCATAATTGATACAATGGCCTATGGTTTTTCAGTTATAATAGATACTTTACTACCAAGACAGACTGAGAATGTATAATAGGGAACAAAGTTTCATTATTCACCTTCAGTTAATTTTTTTCTAAAAAAAAAAAAAAGAAGTCTCTCAACTTAGTTTTTGTAGAAATGCATGAGGTAACTTTTGAATCTTTTGAGAATTCTTTGGATCAGAAATTGATTCAGGGACCTTCTGGTTCTACTGGTAGTTTTTTAAATTTATGTTGGCCTTTTTATTTTTTGTCTGATGCTGCATATCACCCATAGCACTTTGGAATTGGGGGCAATTATAAATACCATTCATAAGTAAACAATCACATAAGCAACTAAACAAATATCCTCCTGAAGTTATGTGACTGGGATGGAACCTTAGTAAGATCACACCTAGAGTACTGCATCCAGTTTTGGTCACCATATTATAAAAAAGATGTTGAGGCTCTAGAAAAAGTGCAGAGCAGAGTAACCAGGATGATTAGGGGACTGAAGACTAAGGCATATGAAGAACGGTTACAGGAACTAGGCTTGGCTAGTCTAGTGAAAAGAAGGACCAGGGGAGACATGATAGCAGTCTTCCAATATTTGAGGGGGTGCCACAGAGTGGAAGGGGTCAAGCTATTTTCTAAAGCACCTTAGGCCAGACAAAGAATAATGGATGGAAACTGGACAAGGAGAGATTTAACCTGGAAATGAGGAGAAACTTTCTGATAGTGAGAACAATCAACCAATGGAACACCTTGCCCTCGGAAGTTGTGGAAGCGCCATCACTTGAGACTTTCAAGAAGAGATTGGACTGCCATTTGTCAGAAATGATGTAGGGTCTCCCGCTTGGGCAGAGGGTTGGACTAGATGACCTATAAGGTCCCTTCCAACTCTGATTATCTGTTACCTGTTATCTGAAAGCTATAGTCCTTCTAAAAAATACAATTTCACAATGGGCAATTCTGTCCAATATCTTCTCTCTTGCCACGTGGAGCTCTTCAGAGGTCTTTCTTGTTCACCATGTTATTTAATATCTATATAAAAAGTCTGGGAGAAATTGTCCAGGGCAATTGTTTTTGTAGTATCCGCATTGTCATAACACTAATCTTTCTCATTATCAAAATTAAAGTTCTACATTATTTATAATTAGTTCTAGGAACATAAGTAGCAAAGATTAGCTAAAACATTGAAATGAAATCCAGGCAAGACAGATTCATATCAGAGGACAAGCATTTCCATCTATGCTGTATGTAATTACATTTGAAGACTCAAATATGTAATTCAGGTATACTGCTGGAATCCATTGTTCGGGTTTTGATAGTGGCTACCACCACATTGCATAGAACTATATCTGGCTAAAGTGACCCATATCTCAAATTTTCAATGCTATAACCAGTATTCTGTGTAAGGCTGCCTTTGTAATTAATAAGATTTGTGAAGGAGAGTCTTCTAGTGGCTGCTTCTAGGCTTTTTTTAAAGACAATCCAACTAACACCCCTTATTTGCAAAGAAAATTGATTATTGGCACAATCTGCTCTCTAGCACTGAAATTGTGTGAATCTTTAGATTAAATGCAGAACATTATCTTTTGAGGTAAACTCCCCCAATTAATAGGAGAGATCACATAATTGGGAAGATTAGGTCAGGAGAAGAAGTAAGGGTGGAAAACCATTAAAGAGCAATCCAAACTAGAACTAGGGAGAAAATTCCTGACAGTGAGAACAATTAGTTCCAGAAATTGAGGATAAACTATCACTGGAAGTTTTCAAGAAGAGGCTAGACTGCCATTTATCTGGAATGGTATAGGGTCTCCAACTTGAGCAGGGGATTGGACTACAAGTCATCCAAGGTCCCTTCCAACTCTGTTATTCTATGTTCTAAGAACCAACCACAACTACTGAAAGTCAGCACAAGCTTTACTTTGAATCACCCTTACAAATGGATAGCAGTGAGAACAGTACAGCTTTCCCCATTAAATATCTTTGCTAATAAATCCAGTTACACCAACACTGCCTTACCTAAATTCTATTTCCCATCATTTTATTCCTCAGCCTGAGTTCAAAAGAGAGGTCTTCCAATAGTATCACAGAAACAATATTTAGGCACATAAGAAAACTCAGATTTGTGGCTTTTTCCTCCTTACCTTTTTAAAATGTCACCATTCATTACTCCTTTGCAAGACAGAAGTGCTGATGCACCATAATACCTTGCTGTAAGAACAGAATATTTCTCACCAGCAAATGAATTCAGCAGGAAAAAGGGGGAGCAGAGGCTCTGAAAGGTAGAACAAATTGAGTACACGGAAATAAACGCTGAATGCAACACACAAAATCTTATCTCCATCTAAGAAATGGGGGGTAGGGGGCTGGTTTAATAGTACGGTTGTCACCATGCCAAGCTGTGGCTGACTCTCATCTTGTGTTTTATGTTGGAATTTTTTTATGGTTGCTACTTTAAGAGAGGCCAAGAGACTTGTCCCAACAAGGGGAGTATTACTGAGCACCTTCTCAGATTTCTCCTGCCCAGAATTTGTTGTTTTTAAAGAAGACAACATTATTATGTCAGATAGTTATGCGAAGAATTCACATTGTTTGATTCAGACAAACAAAATGACAAACTGATCTCAGGGGCCTGAGTGTGTCTGGATATAATAGGGGATCACTATGAGATTGTAACAAAAAAGAATAGAAAAAATAAAATTTTAAGATGAATTGGTCTCTTTATAAGACATGTATTATATTCATTAAATAAAAGCAAATTACAATATTGAAAGGATAAATATGCTTTTTTTTTTTGCCTTGCTCAGTTCCTTCATTCCAGTATTCTGAAGTGAAAAAAACTTATACCACTTAGGAAAATTAGAAGTGATGAGGCTAAAATTAGATGGGAGTCCTTTTTCTCTGAGGATGTAACTATGAATCCAGAATACTGTAGAGAAGGTGTGTCCAACCCACAGTCTGCAGGCTGCATGGAGTCCTGGACATCTAATAATGTGACCCCACAAGTTTATAAATTTCTAACATTATTATGTGATTTATATACATTAACTATATTATTTATTTTATATGCAGCTCAAGACAGTTCCTCTTCACTCAATGCCAATTTAGGAAAGCCAAAAGGTTGGACATCCATGCTGTAGAAGATCTTTGGTTTAAAGCATAAATGGTATAGGAAAGCAGCTTTATATATTGAAAATGTTATCTCAAATAGCACTCGAGATCACAAAAGTTATTTGAGATTCTTTTTGTGGTACCCAGGGAAGTAAAACGTTGCTTATCCTATATGTTCTGATCTTTTCGTTTCCTTAGCTTTTTATTGTCTGCTGAATGGTGTGTAAATATGATTTATTTCTAAGAGTCTATTGATAGTGATTGTCTGAATTCCAAGTTTCCATGAATTCACTAGCATTTTTGGATTTAGCTTGATCTGGAATGCTCACAGATTTCCATTTGAAACTGTGGTTGAGCTTGCCCATGTGTTGTGAGATTAAGGAGTTTTCATTGTGTCTTCTACTTGCTAGCTGGTGTTCATGACTGTGGTCTGCTAGTTTCCTGCCTACTCAAAAGATACAATAAAAAGGAGATTAATAGTATACAAACAATCAAGCAGTTAACAATAATCTAATCAAGGAAGTACCAAGAAGAAAAACATACCCCAACAAAAACTGGCAAGGGAAGCTACTGTATATAAATAGGGGACAAAATCCCATGCTTTCTTGCAGTGATGATGTGGCCTAGTTGGGTAATAAAATGTATGCAAGCAAACAACCAAACTCAGAGAGTATCAAAGACACCATAGGAAGAAGCTGTTTGTATTGGTATGTAGGAAACACATCGGATGCTTGTGTTATACAAACTTTCTTACCATTACAGCATCAGAGTCTCTGGCACTATGAGCTTGGCAAACACAAAAAGGAATCCCTCTTGTAGCTTAGCTCTCTTCACTTTACAGAGGCAGCAGCTGTTTTGACATACAGAAAAAGAGCATTTTATGCCCTGAAGAATGGAAAACCCACTGGTAACTGATGTGAAGAGGTACAGGACACCAGTTACCAGTGGGTTCTCCATTCTTCTCATCATTGCCCCAATAAAGAATTAAAATAGAGCCATGAAAGCAGACTCTATGTGAGTTTGCATTCTTTAATCAGCAACATTCCATATAACCTCCAGGCTTTTAAGCTGATAAGAGTAAGCTCAGGCTTCTTACTCTAGACTAAATTTTTTGTGACTTCTTAACTATTTTAAACAACACATTTTATTTCAGAACCTACATTTTTACATGCAATCTGGTGTTGTTATTTCAGTATTTGTATGTTGATAACCTGAAATTGTCATTTGATTTTTACTGAGAATAAACAAATCTGATCTGTGCATTTGTTTGGGAAATATTAACTAAATTATGCTTCCAAATGATGATGAATCAAAATTCCACTATCCCTCCTGGAATTCTGGCTGGAGAATTCTGGGAGTTGATGTCAAAATATCTTAAAGTTGCTTAGCTTGATAAACACAACCCTAGGGTATAAACAAGAAGCCAACAGGGCTTTTGTTCTTACAAGTGCCAGATGTGGAACTTTCTAGAGACATTTAACTGTTTTGCAGGCAGAATTACAGGGCTAAATAAGCCAAAGGCACTCTTTATCCTATTTATAAGCTTTATTACCTGTTTGCAAATCTGTCCTTTTCAGAAGTAAACCAACATAAAGTTATTTTGAAATCTAGTTTAATAGCTAGGACAAAAGATTAGCAGCATTAGACCCATATTCAAACTTTTACCCAGCTGTGAAACTAATTTTCTTTTTGACAAATTAAAAATATTTTTTATTGTACAGAAGATAAAGTGCCCCTGTCATTTTGAAAAATTATCTTGTTTATCTCAAAACCCACAAGGACAAGGCCCAGGCATCAGGACTAGCCATGGGGCAAAGAGACAAGTTACAACTCTAACAACCAACCCCTTTTTCATAGCTTCTTCTTGCACACTCAAGATAAATAGTAAGAGCCTTGAACAGCTATACCTGTGATTTACAATTAAGAAAGGAAACTAAAATATTTTCATATTAAAATTTGAAAATATGAAATATCTTCATCTTTCTTCTCTGCCACTATCAGACTGGTGGAAGAAGTTTGGAGGTGGAAATAAAAATTTGTATGTTTTAAAAGATAAAACAAATAGTATAGTCTTACTTTATTAAAAAAAATGAGTCTTATTCTGATTGATTGATTGATTTCCTAGTAAGTATACTGGGAGCTACAATCTTAACAAGACTAGCCCAAACCTATTTTATTTTATTATTTTATTTATTAAATCTGTTTGCCACTTCTCTCACTGCATAATCTTCTCTGATAAGATTGTGCATCTTATAGTCCACTGGTAGAATCAGGCAGTTCATATAAGAATTTATTTGTAAACAAATCTATAGAATATTTTGAATTGCAATGTTTCGAACAGTCATATCTCTATGTAGCATGCTATAATATGATATATTTTTACCTACTACTGCTATGTGTAAACAATAGACTTTTCCCCTTCAACCGAAAAGAATGAACTTCTGAAAACAAGATATTTCAAAAGGAATCCTTTATTGAAAGGAGGTGAATCCAGCACTAGTGAAAGCAGAATCTAAAGTGCTTCCAGGCATACAGTAATAGATAAAAAGAGTTAGAATCCCTCCCCTTATTTAGATGTGGATTTAGTCAAACAAAAAACCAACATGTTAATTTACCCCTCCCCTTCCTGTGAACGTATCTTAAAGGATTTTCCCAGGGAGTATCTTCCAGAGCTGGAATTTTTATGGTCCCTTCTCCTCTTGCTATCTCTCCAAGAGGTGACAAGTTTCTAGCCATCTGGTTCCAGTCCTCCAGTTGTATATCATGTGCAGTTATACAAATTCAATATAAGATTTAATATATTCAGGTTACATCAAAAAGGATTACTTGTACCAACTTCACCCCCTCTTCTTTTTCCATTGAAGAATGGCAGATGCATGGATCTGACACTATGTATTTCATTCCCTTCCTCCCTGTCAGAATTGATTCCAATTAATTTTGAAATGCTAACTATCAGAATTGTAACTAGTTTGAATACTAATTGTGATTTAAAGATGATGTAAGATTCACAATGTTCTCAAATATTAATATTTCCTTGTTTCAGAGATAATTGAGAAAGTTGGATTCATAAAAAACTCCTGCTTTGATAGCATACAACAGGGGCACAAAGAAATAAAAAGACACTATGTCTATAGGGGCATCAGCTCCATACAATAACGACATATTTAACAGCAAGGGTTAGATGATTCTATTTTTAATTTGATTCTGCATTATAGTTTCTTGATTCAGGTTTGTGTTCAGAGACTGCAGAAACAATATCACCTCTGATTAAGCTTACTCCCACCACCACCTCGAATTAGATTTATCCACTGCTACATTGGTTTCAGTTTTCTGTGATTCTTCTCTAATAGGTCTCTTCTTCTTCTTCCTCTTCTTCTGCTCTCAGTACATTAATAAAAACTTTATGTCTGGTCATGAAAAACCAGGACAGTGTGTAAGGATATGTTCATATTTTAGCTCTGAAATGAGCCGCCAATTTCTGAAGCAGGATAAGGCAGCCTTACCCACAGAGAGCCAAAATTAAATCTGTAGAAAATGCAGACATAATATATAGCCTTAATTGGTAAGCCATGTGCCTACAATTTCTTATTCACTTATCTGGAAGTAGGTATTACTCAGCTCAGACTTATGAGTAGACATCTGTAGGGCTGAATTGTTACAGCATATCATTGAATTCAGTGAGTTTACTTTCAGGGAAGAGGATGTAATACTGGCAGTTTAATCTTAACACATAACAGATAATCAGAGTTGGAAGGGATCTTGTAGGTCATCTAGTCCAACCCTCTACCCAAGCGGGAGACCCTACATCATTTCTGACCAATGGCAGTCCAATCTCCACTTGAAAGTCTCAAGTGATCGCACTCCCACAAGTTCTGAGGGCAAGGTGTTCCATTGGTTGATTGTTCTCACTGTCAGAGAGTTTCTCCTTATTTCCAGGTTAAATCTCTCCTTGTTCAGTTTCCATCCATTATTCCTTGTCTGGCCTACAGGCACTTTAGAAAATAGATTGACCCCTTCCCCTCTGTGGCAGCCTCTCAAATATTGGAAGACTGCTATCATGTCTCCCTTGGTCCTTCTCTTTACTAGACTAGCCAAGCCCAGTTCCTGTAACCGTTCTTCATATGTTTTAGTCTCCAGTCCCCTAATCATCCTGGTTGCTTTTCTCTGTACTTTTTCTAGAGTCTCAAAATCTTTTTTGTAATGTGATGAACAAAACTGGATGCAGTACTCTAGGTGTGATTTTACTAAGGCTTTATAGAGTGGTATTAGTACCTCCCTTGATCTTGACTGTATCCCTCTGTTAATACAACTTAGGATTGCATTAGCTTTTTTGGCTGCTGCTGCACACTGCTGGCTCATATTTAGCTGGTTGTCCACTAAGACTCCAAGATCCCTCTCACAGTTACTGCTATTGAGCCTGGTTTCATCCAGTCTATATGTGTACTTTTGGTTTTTCTTGCCTAAGTGTAATACTCTACTTTTCTCTACATTGAATTTCATTTTGTTAGATACAGCCCAGTGTTCTAGTCTGTCAAGATCCATCTGGATCTTGAGCCTATCTTCTTGGGTGTTAGCTATTCCTGCCAGCTTAGTATCATCTGCAAATTTGGTAAGTTCCCCTTCTATTCCCTCATCTAAGTCATTAATGAAGATATTGAAGAGTACTGGGCCTAAGATGGAACCTTGTGGCACCCCATTGCTTACTTCCCTCCATGTAGATTTAGACCCATTAAGGACTACTCATTGAGTATGGTTTGCCAGCCAGTTGCGAGTCCATCTAGTGGTGGTGCTATCTATTCTACTTTTTTCTAGCTTACTAAAAAGTAGGTTGTGGTCTACTTTGTCGAATGCCTTGCTGAAATTTAAATATATTATGTCCACAGTATTTTGCTGATCACTATGTTGAGGAATGAATAAGAATAATCTTATTTCAGGAATACTTCATAGTGTTAAAGACTAAAAAACAAACACTAAAAACATGTTGGCCATTCTTTTGTGTTTCTTAATTTATCTGTAAAGAAACTAACCCTAAACACACTACACTTATTAAGGCCTTTGCATGACTCAAGGAGAAAAAAATCTCTTTGCTTCTCATTTTAATAGTGATCCAACCAAGTTCACATTTTGTAAACTAATATATAGATTAGACTACAGTTATAGTGTGGAATATGTATTTAGTGAGACATGATTATATACTTAAAGAACTTCATCTTTCCATTTAGTTAAAGAAATGCATATGAGAACTTTCATTTTTATGCAGTTCTTTTTATCCAAACATTCAAAAGCAAACACAAAAATAAATCATAGCAGTCTTGTGCATCAGAAAACATAAAACCTATAGAAAGCAGAGATAAATGTACCCATATCCTGATTTTATTTCATTTGGTTATATGTGTAATTCATACTATTATTTATTATAGAAAAATGAGTGAAAACAAATATGAACATCTTTATGCTTTGCAAGATAATTCCTGAACAGTGTGGCTATTGGATTCTTTCTGTAGTGAATTTTCTATTAAAAAAAATAGCCAATTAAGACCTTCTCTAACTATGCAAAACAATTGAGCCATGGATACAAGTCAGAGAAAGGACACATGACAGAATTTGCAAAGGTTTACTTAAGTGGAAGATAATGCAAAGAGGGTTCAAAAGAGAGCACAGAAAAACAATATGGAGGAGTTAATAAATCACTATAACATCTCTGAACTCCATCCTCAGTGTCTAGTTTTCATCATTCAGGTCACATCTCTGGGCTTCTGAAATTTCATTAAACAGTTTCATTGCAGGTTTATTTATTCCAGCCCAATGAACCTTCTTGAACCCTTGGCAGTATAATTCCCCCACACACACTCTGCTTCAGCAAATTATCAATGCTGATCATGAACATTATCTATAAATTGTGCTCCACTCCACTAAGTTTATATCACAGAAATTGTAACCTTTCCAGTCTCTGTCAGATTGTAACTACATTGTTACATATTATCTTCTTTGGTGGCCTTGTCTAATTAGTCATTCCTTTAAATTAAAGAAATCAGGAAAACCACTTGATCAATTTTAGCTATGAACTTTACAAATTACTGTACCTTTTCCCTAAGACTTATAAAAAGATGCATTAAATAAATGGAGTCCCTATTCAAAACCAAAGATGGAAGGTTCCTAGAACCAGGAGGACAAAAGGCATTTTTGTGTTGGTTTTTTTTTAATGGTATTCTCTTTCACTGAATAGAAGATGTTGGGTGTTGGGGTGAGGCAGAGGCTATAATATATAAAAAAATATTGGTTGTGTATATTTATGAAGAGCCCATGGAAAGATAACTGCTGAATTACAATTCAGTTTCAGATAGTATTTTCGGCTTCACCCTTGATTTCTTTATAATTTAGTTTTCCAACCCAGTTTAGCATGATGATAAATAACACTACTTTCACCAATGACTGCATCCTTTAGTGTAAAATGTGCTTTGCAATGGCTTGATCTGCCTTGAATTCCATTAATAAAACTTTATTTTAAACCCTGGTGTGTTGTGTGTGTGTATTCTATTGGAATAGTTCTCATTTTATAGAATGTCATAATTGTATTTGAGACATGCATTTGAGTCTAAGATAAAAAGTATCAAATTTACCTTTGAATTGGAGGACAGCTAAATATTATTCTCTATGCTGTATCTTCCCTGATTACGTTCTTTTATACCTTCTGAGCTACAGGTGAAACTCAAAAAAATAGAATATGGTACAAAAATTCATTTATTTCAATAATGCAATTTAAAAGGTGGACCTAATATATGAGATAGACTCTTTACATACAAAGCAAGATAGTTCAAGCCATGATGTGTTATAATTGAGATGATTATGGCTTACAGCTCATGAAAACCCCAAATCCATAATCTCAGAAAATTAGAATATTGTGCAAAGGTTCAATATTCTAAACTCAAAGTGTCCCACTCTAATCAGCTAATTAAGCCATAACATCTGCAAAGGGTTCCTGAGCCTTTAAATGGTCACTCAGTCTGGTTCAGTAGGAATCACAACCACTGGAAAGACTGCTGACCTGACAGTTGTGCAGAAAACCATCACTGACACCCTCCATAAGGAGGGAAAGCCTCAAAAGGTAATTGCAAAAGAAGTTGAATGTTCCCAAAGTGCTGTATCAAAGCACATTAATAGAAAGTTATATGGAAGGGAAATGCGTGGAAGAAAATGGTGCACAAGCAGCAGGGATGACCTCAGCCTGGAGAGGATTGTCAGGAAAAGGCCATTCAAAAGTGTTGGGGACTTTCATAAGGAGTGGACTGAGGATGGAGTCAGTGCATCAAGAGCCATCACACACAGACGGATCCTGGACATGGGCTTCAAATGTTCATATTCCTCTTGTCAAGAAAAACAGAACTGGTCTGTTGCTCAGTGGTCTAAAATCCTCTTTTCTGATGAGAGCAACTTTTGCATCTCATTTGGAAACCAAGGACCCAGAGTCTGGAGGAAGAATGGAGAGAGGCACACACTGCAAGATGCTTGAAGTCCAATGTGAAGTTTCCATGGTGTGTTGATTTGGGGAACCATGTCATCCACTGTGCTTAATTAAGTCCAGGGTCAACGCAGCCGTCTACCAGGAAGTTTTGGAGCACTTCATGTTTCCTTCCACAGACGAGGTTTATGGGGATGCTGACTTCATTTTCCAGCAGGACTTGGCACCTGTCCACACTGCCAAAAGCACCAAAACCTGGTTCAATGACTGTGGGATTACTGTGCTTGATTAGCTAGCAAACTCCCCTGACCTGAACCCCATAGAGAATCTATTGGGGCATTGCCAAGAGAAAGATGAGAGACATGAGACCGAACAATGCAGAAGAGCTGAAGACCTCTATTGAAGCATCCTGGTCTTCCATAACACCTCAGCAGTGCCACAGACTGATAGCTTCCATGCCACACTGTATTGAGGCAGTAATGCTGCAAAAGGGGCCCAAACCAATATGTACTGAGTATGTATGCATGCTTATACTTTTCAGAGGTCCGATATTGTTCTATGTACAATCCTTGTTTTATTGATTGCATGTAATATTCTAATTTTCTGAGATTGTGCATTTGGGGTTTGCATGAGCTGTCAGCCATAATCATCTCAATTATGACAAATCACATCTTGAACTATCTTGCTTTGCGTGTAATGAGCCTATCTCCTATATTAGTTTCACCTTTTAAGTTGCATTACTGAAATAAATGAACTTTTGCACGATATTCTAATTTTTCGAGTTTCACCTCTATAGCATTTGTCCACAGCTTGTAAAATGCAAGGCTCTTAATAAAGGCAAATTAAATCCTCAGGTTGTAGAGAGTACACAATGCAGAACAAGCAATGAGAAGAGAGAAAGTTTGCCATGGGAATGAAAAAATAACTCTCACATTTAGGAATCCAAAGAACCTATTATTTATTTATTTATTTATTTATTTATTATTTTTTTATTATTTATTTATTTACTCATTCATTCATTCATTTATAAATATGCCAAAGTCACATTAACTCAGAACATTTTATAATTAAAAATTACAAAAGAAAAATAAAAAACGACAAGGAGCCCAAAAACAACATAAAACCAAACCAAGCCCCATCTGCCCAGTTCAGTAGGTGCACTATCACTTCTCACCCTACCCAAAATATGAACATTTTCAGGATGGGATCTATTCTCCATATGAATATGTGCAGTATGAATTACAATTTCCGGCTGAGAAAATGCATTCAAGGTGTGAACGTTTTAGGATAAATTACATTTAAGTTTATGTTTTCTCAGGCGATGCTTCAGAAATATATTTATGAATGAAGGTTTGTGTAAATTAACAAGATGTTAGTCCATCTTGAAACAGAAAGATGAAACTGGAGGGGGGGTGTTTAGACCAAGTCATTACAAACTAATATGGTCTGGAAACAGATCTGTCCAGTGTTTATCCATATTCTTTTTTAAATCCAGATTTATTCAACAATATTCAACAGGTGACCTCGGGTGACTCATTAAAAGAATGCAGATTACTAGCTGTCTGCAAGGAGTATAAATCCTTCCATTCCCCGTCATCCAGTCAGAGCTGAAGAAGTTTCTTGGATGAGAAGTGAAATGTCTTCAAAGGAAAACCAGAAAGTCCAGTTGCCTCTTGGAAAAAGCACCTTTGGAATAAATGACATCTCTCTACTATTGACAAATAATTTTATCCAGAGAAGATTCTATGTGGGTCATGGGTTTCAAAATCCAGCCAAAATAGGTAAGAGTGAAAATGTGGCTTAAGGAAACATAACAGTAATCTTCAAACACCTGAATATTTTTTTAATATTTGAAAATCCTTTTGTTTATCCATTCATGTGCCCTGTTGGCTACTTTTTCTATCCTGCGTTTATATACTGCTTATTTGATTATTTTGTAAATAATGATAAGCCTTTACATTTATATCTATTCAATTTCATCTAGTTTGTTTTAGTCCAACATTCAGCACGCTGATCTGATTTTGAATCATTTGAATTACAATCCTCTCTTCTATAAATGTTAGTTTTTCCTAGCCTCACATGATGAGCAGATTTGATAAACATTCCACTTAGAAAAATGTCCAAAGAATTTATTAAATAATAGGTTGAGTAGTTGACCCAGAAAATAAGGAGATATGGCAGGAGTAGGCATGTTTGGACACCAATGTTTTCTCAAGTACCATATCAGATAGTTGCAAAGCTACCTGTATCACCTGAAAGATGTGTGCTCCAGATTCTAAATGTTGATGTGTAATTGTCCCTATAAATATGTACAGTTTCCTCTTGATAAAAGGCAATCATATATAGGTGTTTGTGGGAACCATTGTGTGTGGGAATCATTGAGGCCAGAATAGCCTTGTCTTCCTTCTCAAAGGAAGAAAAGAGGAAGAAAATGCACTAATTTTTACCTCTTGTTTTCATTTCCTTTCATGTTTAAAATTACATACTGTACACATTCAAAGGAGCTTATCCCATTTAAATTTTTCCTATTTCAGGCAACAATTTTTCCTATTTCTGGGTAAGGGATCAAAGAGAGAAATAGGTCTCTCTACCACTCTAGTAATCCAATTGGATTAAATTATTTCTTCCTTGTCCAGAAATATGTGGCCCCAATTTTCTAGGAATGAATGGGGTGTAGAGAAATATCAATTGCTGCAGTGCAATATAGGTTCCTATCTGTGTTCTCTGTTCAATGGTCAAACTGTGTCCACTGTGCATAGCTATTGAATTTGCTTTTGTAATGCGCAGATAGCCACAAATGTTTTCATTGTTTGTGATCTTTATTGTGACAGTTTCACCATGCATGCTGTTCAGTGTGATTGGTTTTGTTTAGCTGTAATGAGTTGGTTCAACATATAACAGTGGATGCAGGAGAAGTTCTGGAAATAACTGTAGTGTCTTCAAAAATCGATAGGGAGAGGAAATATGTAGTTTTCCCCCCTCTCTGCCTCTCCCCACCATCTATCATGTAAGTTACTTCAATGAAATCTAAATGTAAGATTACAGAGGTTCAGGTGGGAATTTCACATAGATTTGAACTACTCTCTGGAGAATTCTGGATTACACAATGCCCATTCAAATGAGTATGTAGTTTTTCATCTGAGACAGCTGTGTTATTGACAATCTACAGCCATTCAATAAATCATTCAAGTATAACTCAGTGGACACTACTTATTTTCACTGAGTTTAACTGTTTGTGAATATTCATTTGGAAGAGTACAAAAGAGCAAAAGGAGCATATTGAAAAAGAAAATGGTAGGGTGGTAACTAACACCCCCCTCACAAATGGTGTTGCATCTTCTGTTGCAGAACCATTATGTTCAGGAACATCCACAAGGGGAGGGGTTAAAATGTCAAATGACAGCTAGTCCTTCACAAAGACCCACCTTCTTTTTTACATTTGTTGCACACAAAAAAAGCTTTAAAGAAGGGGTGAGCAAAGTTTAATCATGTGGTAATGACCACGATCTTGATTTTCTTAGCCCACCTTGTATTTATATTCTATTGTTAATGTAAAGGGCACAGTCAGATGCAAATTTAAAGACCTCTGGATTGTTGACACCTAACTCTGTAGAGTAAGTTATTTGCCAAAATAGCTCTAATGTTCATTCCCTACCATCTCTAGATGTAGTAATTATATTCTATTCCCTTGTTTAGGTAAACCAAGGAACACTCACAGTTTGCTTAATTAAGAAGCCTTAACAACCCAACCAGAGATGGTATTCGGCAGGTTCTGACCAGTTCTGAAGAACCGATAGCAGAAATTTTGAGTAGCTTGGAGAACCAGCAAATACCACCTCTGACTGGCCCCATCCATCTATTCTCTGTCTCCCGAGTCCCAACTGATCGTTCTGGGTCTTCTTTTGTTGCCCTGCACAGGAGAACAGAGCTGGAAATCAGGTTAGTGGGGTGGGGAGGGAATGGGAATTTTGCAGTAACCTTCCCCTGGAGTGGGGAGGGAATAGAGATTTTGCAATAACCTTCCCCCAGAAGTAGGGGGGGAATGGAGATTTTACAGTATTCTTCCCCTGCCACGCCCACCAAGCCAGCCCACCAAGCCACACCCACAGAACTGGTAGTAATTTTTTTTGAATCCCACCACTTAACCCAGCATATGATTATCTCTTCCATATTAAACTCTCCATTCACAGTTCTCCATACTTTCTTGTCAGCTTGAGAGATCCAACTAATCTGAAGTGAGTCTATAACCAGACAAGATAATAGAATAGTCATCATGCACAAAGGATCAGGGCCAGATATTACATTGCAGTTCAAAAGATTTATTGCTCAAACCTATATACAGGGGTGGGATTCAAATTTTTAACAACCAGTTCTGTGGGCATGGCTTAGGTGGTGGGCATGGCTTGATAGTTATGTGACTGGGTGGACATGGCTTGGTTATCATGTTATTGGCTGGGCATGACCAACTCAATATCACTCACATTGAGGCACACATCTCCTCACCTGGTCTCTCATGACTGTGGAGATGCTGTTGTAAGTTGTAAGTGTGAAAAATGGTCATAAGTCACTTTTTTCAGTGCCATTGTAACTTTGAATGCTCACTCCACACAAGCAAAGTACCAGCAAAGGAGGGAAAAATAACTCCAGAGAAGTTCCTGAGACAGGAAGTCTAGTCCTGCCAAGAATGTAGTAAGGGTTAACGGAGAGGCAGTTTCTGTAAGCAACACCAGAATGTTTCCTTCCTGCCTTCCTTACAGGATTAGGCCAGTAATTTCTTCTAACAACTGGTTCTCTGAACTGCTTAGAATGTTAACAACTGGTTCTAGCAAATAGGTACGAACTGGTAGAATCCCACCCCTGTCTATATACAACAATCTAGTCAATTCAAGTTCAGTATTAAATTGGTGCCAGATAAGAGTCAACAGAATCCAAAGGGGGCTTGAACTGGACTGTTGGTGGCAACCTAATGACTCTAGGCTGATGGTGTCCTTAACTCCACACCACCCATAGCTCTCCCTGCTCTTCTCCTATAATATTATAAAACCAAGATCAGCAGTTTAAAGCCAACTTCACCTCTGATTACTATGCCCTGAGGAAATAGGATTAGTAGTACATTTAAAATACATGTATTAAATAATTAAGCAAATTAAATGGAGACTCACAAAATCTCAAAAATAATGTACTGAATTGTAAATTTTGGAATTAGGTTTAAAGCCTAAAACCCAGGGTCTCCATAATGTCACATTTTTTCTTTTTTAATTAAAAAAAGACAGACCAATCAAGGCAAAAAACATTTTCAGAGGAGACTTTTACCATCAGACTTTCCAGGAATACTACTGGATTCTATCCATTAGAATTTCATCTAATAACAAGACTTTCGAGCATGTTTTATTAGCTGACTTGTATTTTAAGAGCCATGGTGTCTCAGTGGTTAGAATTAAGTATTGCAGGCAAATTCTGTGACTGCCAGCAGTTCGATTCTCACCAGTTCAAGGTTGACTCAACTTTCTATCCTTCCAAGGTTAGTAAAATGAGGACCCAGATTGTTGGAGGCAATATGCTGGCTCTGTAAACTCCTTAGAGAGGGCTACAAAGCACTCTGAAATGGTATATAAGCCTAAATGCTATTGTTATTGCTATTAAAAGAAAAAAAAGAGAAATAATTTATTTCAGTTACCTGATAGTAGTTGTAGTGACACTGGAGAAAAAGGAAAAGAAATCCGCATGTGGAGGTATTGTTGTAGCTTTGTCAAGGATAGTTGATTTCCTTATAGTATGCATCTATTGATTGCTCTGCCTGGTAGATGGTATTTATAACCTTTATATAACTGTAGCTAAAAAAAGAACTGTTAGGAAACTCGATGGTTTGAAAGGCGATGGTTGTCACCTTTAAAGCTTTACATGGCCTGGTATTAGGTTATTTGAAGGACATCTTTTTTGGTTACATACAGCCAATCCACCAGAGAGAAAAGGTAGGGTATGTTATGGGTCCTATCTCTACATGAAGTCCATATAGTAGGACCAAGAAGGCCTTTTCCATGTTTGCTCCCTCTCTGTGGAACATCAACCCCCAGATAGGCTTGATATCTTGATTACTCTTTTGAAAGGCCCCGAAGACATGGTTTTGCCAGTGGGCCTTGGCACTCCAGGGTGATACAGAGCCCAACAAATGGTTTGTTTGATTGTTGGCACCAGGGTGGGGATTTATTGGATTTTGTATTTGGATTTTATTTCTGTAATCCACCCAGAGTCACCATGAATGATTTTGGTGGCCATGTACATTTTCATAATAAGTAATTAGTAAGCAGACCCCTTACCTCTACTTGTTCTCTATTTAGTTTCTGCAATACCTGCTTTGTACATAGGTGGTCCTTCCTCCATTTAATACAGGACAAGGAATAATAGCAAAGAAAACAGATTACAGAGACCCTGCAGATCCTGTATATTATGAAATGATTTTTTTAAAAAAAATCTCGATTCTGCTCAGAAAAAAGCACAAAGTAGCTATCAGACACATGCGGGGAGTGTTAATGGGGAGTTAATCACATTAAGGCTGAGATCCTAACAGACACTTATTTGGAAGGAACAAAGTTCCTTAGAAATCAATGCAACTTACTTCCAATTAAAGGTGTTAGGGCTATAAAACTCTTTGAAATCCTCAGA
The DNA here is from genome assembly GCA_023653725.1 of Bungarus multicinctus. Lineage (NCBI taxonomy): Eukaryota > Metazoa > Chordata > Lepidosauria > Squamata > Elapidae > Bungarus > Bungarus multicinctus. The sequence goes on from CM042838.1 coordinate 138,725,104, forward strand.
GGGCTTTAAAGAAAAATAACAGAGTGATGCTGATTGGATTTCATCATCACCAGAGAGTCATAAAACACCACATTAGTTCAGACACATCATGCCCATCCCCCTCTTCACGTTTCTTCCATTTTTTTTTCTGAATATCTTTATCAGCAGTTGCTGTCATTTATCTGGCAAATCTCTTTTAGATTGCATGGCAAATTAAATCTTTTCAGCCAGGAGGGATAATTCAGAGAGTTTTTACTTTAGAGTCTTTTTATAAGTTTCTGGCTCAAAAAAAGAGAAGGATATTGTACCAACAGTTTTTGATAATTATATTATGAAATTTAGGAAATGAATTTCCTCAAAGGTGCAGAGTAAAAAAATGAGACTTCATGTTGTTATTTTATTTAGACGATTTTAGTCAGTGTATGACTTATGTATCTGATATTTGTAATCAGATTACAAAAATAATGACAAAATTATATAAAACTATGGAATAAATATTAATGTACTTGCTACGTTCCACTAAATAGAATCTGAACAAAACACTGCAGTGTGCAAATCTAATCAGTCAGTTTTACCCTTTGACATCAGGCTATAAATTTTGGTTTTCCAGATACCTGATCTGTTATTCAGGAAGGCTTTCAGACATGACCCAGTTAGATTTGTCTCTTTATGGAAAAGTAGATATATCCATTTGCATGGCAAAGATTTACCAGCTGCACCATATGAAGTCAAAGCCTCCATTTTTCAATCAGTGGATACTTGGCTGTTCTCTTGATGACCTTTGAAGGGATTCTTTCTTTCCTTCTTTCTTTCTTTCTTTCTTTCTTTCTTTCTTTCTTTCTTTCTTTCTTTCTTTCTTTCTTTCTTTCTTTCTTTCTTTCTTTCTTTCTTTCTTTCTTTCTTTCTTTCTTCTCTCTCTCTCTTCCCTTCCCTTCCCTTCCCTTCCCTTCCCTTCCCTTCCCTTCCTTACTCCCTTCACTCACCTAACCTCACAGCTAACTCACCACAGCCAACTTATCATGGCCAACTCACTGCAGAACAACTCACCACAGCCATCTCACCACAGGACAGCTCGCTTTGGGATGAGAGTTACACTAATATTAAAGAAATGATGGAGTAGAATCATTAAAGAAAGGATGCAAAAGGAGGGACAGAATAAAATGTGAATGGCAAAAATTAAAATATTTTTATTTATTTTAAATAATTAAATAGAATTGATACATTGTCCTGCAGTGAGTTGTCCTGTGGCGAGTTGGCCATAGTGAGTTTTCACACAATAAGTTGGCCATGATGAGTTGATGCAATGAGTTGGCCATGGCAAATCGGTCATGATGAGTTGACTGCCACAAGTTGGCTGTGGCAAGTTGTTCCATTCCCCTAGAAAGAGTACAGAAAAAGCCACAAAAATGATAAAGGGTCTGGAGGCTGAATCATACCATGAACAGTTAAGAAAACTAGGTATGTCTAGTTTAACAAAGAGAAGTTTTTCTTCTGGTACTTTAGGTTTGGCACAGAGGGGTTTGTCTTATTCTCTAAAGTACCTCAAAGGAGGAGAAAAAGCAATGGGTGGAAGTGTATCAAAGAGAGATCCAAGCAACTTTCTGGTAGTGATAATTAATTAGTGGAATAGCTTGCATCTCAGAATTGTGGGTACTCCATTACTGAAAGATTTCAAGAAAAATGTGGACAACCATTTGTCTGGGACAGTATAATATATCCTGCCTTGGGCAGGATGTTGGACTAAAAATTCTCCAAGGTCTTCCAGCCTTATGGTTCCATTCTATTCTAAAACAGAAAACTGACCTGGTCTTCCTCAGCAATTTTGGTTCTACTTTCTCTTTTAGGCTTCCCTTCTCCCTACAAAGCACAAAAAAGAGGTAAGATTTTGTATTTTTAATCATCCCCCAAGCTTTCTTTTACTGCTCTCCTTCCTTTAGTTGAGATGATGTTTGTTGAATGATTTAGTGATCCAAATTTAGTCCATTTACTTAGCATCGCAATGACACGGTCTGAATTTTAAAATTTACACAACGTATTTTCTGTTTTCTCTTGGCTAATCCAAACTAGGATATTTTTAATGCCATAGTATTAAATTTAATGGCTCTAGATATACAACCCCACTTTTTCAAAAATATGCTAGATCTCCAATTTAGATGGAAATTTTGGAACTTGCAATCCCAACATATCTAGAAGACAACACATAGGAAATGCTATTTTAATATACCATTTCACAAGGTCATTTTTTAATATGATGCAGTGCATTGTAGAACCCCATTGCGTAAATAGTGGTATGAGAGATTGTAAGGTGGCTGAGAAAAAAACAGAAGTAATGTTAAACATAAACAACCAACAAATAGAAGAGGAAGTTTGTTAGCAGAATGCCTGGGGAAGAAGATATTCAAATATTCAGAGACTCCACTTTAATGAACTCACTAAAAATGAGGGTTGGAGGTTCCTTTCACAGTTTCCAAGAATTTGTATTTTACTCCTAGTTGTTGCATTAACATTCCTTATAGAAATTTGGATGATTATTACTTATTTGAGCAGTCCCTGAGAGATAGGGCTTGATAAGTGGGATACAGGTAGTTCAATAAATTTCTATTTTCTTATTGATGCACATCTAGAATCTAGTATGTTCCTTCTTTGAAAACTGTCTACATATTCATAGTTTATAACATTAAACAAAACCCAAATTAACTTTTTCAAACAGACCTTAGCTGAAATAGTGGTATGCATTAAAAATTTTCATTTGTAAACCAGCAGACGATCAGTTGAACTTAATTCCAGTTAAAAGCAGATTCAAATATGCACAGTTTAAAATCTTATTTAAATGCAGTCAATAATGAAGGGAAAGATCATTTGTGTATGTTATCCTAATGGGGCTTTATGCACTTAGGGACAAATCCTGTGTCAGCATGTGAAGTCCAAGGAGGTCCCACAGGTAATTTCAGAAATATGCTAACTAATATTTTTGCTAATTAAGTAACAGTGTTATATCATCTAGTATCTTCAATAACTTCTTGGGTAGATTAATTCTGCATCAACTAAAACTTCAAAACTGCTCTGGGCAATATAGAGGCAATCCTGTATATTCTCTGTCTCTGTCTCTGTCTCTCTGTCTCTCTCTGTCTCTCTCTCCATCCCTCCCTCTCTCCCTTTCCCTCTCCCACTCCCCTCTCTCTCCCCCCCCCTCTCCTGTAGAGGTGGCTCGGGTAGCTTACAAACAGTAAGGTAAAGGTTTATTTTGCATATATGTACTAGTCATTTCCAGCTCTAGGGGGCACTGCTCATCTCCATTACAAAGCTGAAGAGCCAGCGCTGTCCAAAGATGTCTCCATGGATATGTGGCCAGCATGACTAAATGCCGAAGGCGCATGGAACACTGTTACCTTCCCACCAAAGTGGTCCCTATTTTTCTACTTGCATTTTTTTCATTCTTTTGAAGTGCTAGGTTGGCAGAAGCTGGGACAAGTAATGGGAGCTCACTCTGTTACACAGCGCTAGGGATTCGAACTGCCGACCTTTCTGATTGACAAGCTCAGGGTCTTAGCCACTGAGCCACTGTGTCTCCTTCATAAACAATAAAAGCTACTAAAACATTAAAACTATTTTTATTAATAAATTACAATTAAAAGATGGGGAGGAAGGGAACATGATGCACACAGGAAAAGATGGGATCTTGTCTTAATCTGTTAACCACCTCCAGTACATCTCTTTTAGGGCCCCAGACCAACCGGTGGATCTTCAAGGCCTTATGGAAGATCAGAAGGTTGAGTGGGGATCTCATCTGAGAGTTCAAAACGGCAGGGACCACAGCAAAAAAAGTCCTGGACCCCACCAGCAGAAATGTTTTTTTTTTTCAATTTTGGAAACTTTAAGATGTGTGGACTTCAACTTCCAGAATTCTCCAACCAGCATTGGAAGCATCAACTTCCAGAACCCTGTGATGGCTGGGGAATTCTGCAAGTTGAAATCTATACCTCTTAAAAGTTTGAAAAAACATTGCTTTAGCCCAATCTTGGATGTAATGTATTTATCACCTGATCACAATTTTAATAAATATTGGTTGAATATTTAAGGCAGTGTCTAACCTGGTAAACTTCAGACAACAGAGAGCATTGACATAAGACCCATTGTTCCTCCACATATAAAAACTCTGCACAATGAGAATCGAAGGAGAAATTCTAGCTCTCTTTTGGGTCTGAATGGATATCTTCATGTTGACAAGCAGGAAAGAATGTAGGAGACTGCTTGTTGAGCTTTCTGACTTGTGTGCTTTTGTAACACCAAGTGCACTTTGTATTTCATTAGTGCCAAATCCTTGTAAAATAACAGCAACAGCAGTGTCTTCTAAGGTAAAATTCAGATAAAATTCAAATTCCTTTTTGCCATTATGGAGTCCCATTCTTTCCCACCCATTTTCCCCCCTTCCTGCTATTGTTTAGGTCATAAAGCTCCTCTTTGTCTCCCTATAGAACAGGATCATTTTCCTGCCTCACTGATGAATTTCCATTTCTACAGCGTGCCTAAGTCTTATCAATTACAGCTTCCTTGCAAAGAAAGAGGTTCTTAACTTGTCTGAGCACCTGTGTACCCACTAGGGAGAAAGCTGGGCGGATTAAGGGTAGGAGATCACTAGAAATGAATCTTTGTTCTGGGATCAGCCAGTAATAGGGTTTTATGTAGAAGGAGCAAACAAATTCCTTGGAGATTCTGCCCAATTATATCCTCTATTAGAAGGAAAAGAGTTTTATTGCATTTTGATTTGGATCCTGCATCTTTAAGTTAAGTGATAAGCACATGCCTTCTTTATACCAATGGTGCTTGCTATTATTTTTCACATGAACTGAACTCCATGGTACAGTCTAGATAAAGACATAAATGTTTCTTATTTATTACTATTAATCTTCTCATCACTCCTTATCACCCATCCCCTCCCACTTGTGACTGTATGACTGTAACTTTGTCGCTTGTATCCTTACGATTTATATTGACTGTTTCTTAGTATGATTTGATTGCTTATTGTACCCTATGACTATTATTAAGTGTTGCACCTTATGATTCTTGACTCTTGATGAATTGTACCTTTTCTTTTATGTACATTGAGACAAATTCCTTGTGTGTTCAATCACATTTGGCCAATAAAGAAATCTATTATAAATAATTTTTATTAAAAAAACATAAGGGTAGAATACAAACTTATTATAAGTGTGGATAGTGCTTATATTTTTAATAAATAGTTAATACTAATTGTTAACATGATAATCATAGACAAGCAGGGCTGATAAGAAACTACTGAAAGCTTTTGTTTGTTTGTTTATTTATCAAGTTTAGAAATCACCCATGTCACTCACAAAATGACCTTGGGTGATGTACAATTAAAACATAAAAAATATCTATAAATATTATATTAGGAGACAACATCTCGAACAGTCACACAAAATAGGGTCTTCCCATTGGTTAGTGCCTTGTGGACTACATTAAAAAAATCCCTTATTCAGATAAATGTCTTAAATGTCTTAATTGCTTTCCCTTAACTTAAATATCATAATCATGTAAACAAATCTAATTAGCAAGATAGAATATAACATAATTTTATGCATTGTGTTATCCCCAGTTATGTAAATTGTCTCTGAGTGATGCTTACTAATAAAAATGATAACCCTGTGTCTTGCTGTATTATTTAAGACTCAAATAGTGGTTAGAAAGTCCATAAAGCAAGAACCGATAGCATTTGAAGACCAAAATATCACATAAGGAGTCCATCTGCCACTCTGACCCAGGGCTTGGGGACAGAGACAACCTTTAAGGACTTGGAGGGAATAGCATTCTAGAGAGCAGGTTTGTCAACAAAATATAGTGGCAAGTTCATCTCATTAAGTGGAGCAAGAAATCACACTTCTTTTAAATGTTGCAAGGAGTAATCTAGTGCAGGAGTGATTGCACTGCACTGCATTGCATAGTGGTGACAGATAGGCTGAAGCAATTGGTGAGTGGATAGGTGGGTAGCAAGTCCCACTCATTTTCAAAGATAATGCATTTTAATGCTCCCCCCTCCCCATTTTCTCTTTGTTTTTTTGTTTCTCTGTCTGTTTTCCCACATGAAGCGAAGAAAAAAAGTTCCATACATAATAATTCTTCTTATCTTTCTTAGTGACCTTCTTTCTGGAAAAATCTTCATCTGTGACATGGACATATTTCTACATATTTTATTAACTGAGCACACTGCCTGATGACATTCTTAAGATGGGAAGAAATATATAATTCAATATCATCAGTGTACTGATGTTAAATAATGTAGGGAAGAACACCAAGTCATGTGGCACCTACCTATCTCAGGTAGTGGATATTATTCCAAAGAGCAGATGACAACCCCAATACCTTTATAAAAGCTTGGACAAGGACATCATGTTCCAGGTCCCACCAGATAAGTGACGATTAAGCAAGGGATTTGTTAGCAAATGAAGTATTTGTTAATAAATGCCTTGCTTAATGATTGAACTACCCATGAAATTGCTGCAAAAATCCCCAAGGGATCTCTGGAAAATTTATGAATTCATGAGAAGTCCATTTTAATTGATTTCCATTCTTGCAGGAGCCCAAAACTTAGATGATCCACAATTTGACCAGAAAGACAGATATTAATGTCCTTTATGTTTAGATCACATCTCAATTGATTTGAAGGCCACATCCAGACTGTATCTGTCTACATGTGACAAGTTTCTAATTATTTGTGAGAAACCTTTGGTTGCCATAGTAGCCATGAACTCCTGAATAACACCAGATGTCTTTCACTAAAGGCCACTAGCTTTGAAGATTTCCTAGCCCTGAAATAATATCTAGGAGCAAAGATATCTAGGAGCTTGTGAAAGATTGTGGCTAGGCAGCTAGGAATCTATACAACAGCGGCAGTGGTTGCATATCTCTATGGCCAATTTCCATATATATTAATCTCTGAGGCAATATTCTTGTCATTGTGAGACTTTCATGCATGACCATGGCTATGCACCCCACCTCTTCTGTCCTTGGACTGCTGGTGACTTAAAACCTGGAAGGATAGATTTCTAAGAGAGTTACAACAATCCTGTTACTGTCAATTCAGATCTCAGTAATAAACACTGAGTATTCATATTTATCTGCCACTGTCTCATAGGCGCATATGATTTTATTCTGCACATTCTGGCCTTTACTAGCAGTAAGTAGTTTTAAAGCAAGTGCTTAACAATTTGGCTACCTAGACCAAGGGCTCAGGCAACTGGCTTAAAAGTAGGGAGCTAAAGGGAAATGATTCATTACCTCCCAAAGTAACAGGATTATGAAACCAGTGCCTATTTATATAACTGACAGTATTTAGCATGAACATTACTTTAAAAGAAAAAAGAATATTTTTTCTACTATTAATCATTAAAAAAATTAATCCTGTGTTTAAAGTGTGATCCTTGCTTTCTTTTCTAAAAGTGATTTAGGCTTGGCTAAATACATTACTTTATAAAACTGGAAAGCAAATAAAATTTGAAACATATATGACTAGTTGGTTCAAGATTTGATGTGATAGCCATCCATTGAACAATGCATAATATCCTATTTTGATTAGTATCTGTGTATAGTGAGATATACACATATATCCATACGTGCCTTGTTCCTATGTTGTGTTTTGCTATAGAGTAGCGATCCACAATCTTTCTGGCTGCATAGACCAACAGCAGTGGGCGGGATGGTTTCGTGTGCATGAACAGACGAAGCTTTGCACACTCATCCGCTGCATGTTCCCAATAAGTTGTGGACCGGTACCAGTCTGCAGCCCAGAGGTTGGGGACCTCTGCTATATAGTCAGTACAGGAAGAAAAGGAGACATTTTATGATATAGGGACACTTTACCATAATTAATTTTTTTTCAAGTGACTTACTTATTATATATGCATATTATTTTACTCAGTAAAAATGAGTGAGCAGGGAAACTTAAAAGGGCACAGAATATGATCATAAATGATAGAATTGGGGAAAGGTTAGTGGCTAAAACAATGAAGAGAAAAATGAATAAACTTAATAATAAAATAAATTTTTTCTCCTTTCCCCAGTGAAGGTTTCCCTTTTGGACAATTTCCTCCGTTCTTTTTCTCCTTACAGTTTCCTATGTAAAATACTGCAATGCCTTGTCTTCTAAATGCTGTCTGCTTAGATGGATCATTAATTAGAAATTTGAGGAGCTGTGTTTGGATTTAAACTTAATTGGAAATTTGTGAACCAAATGTCAGATCCTCAGATCCAGGTCAATGCCTCTGTGACACCTTGATATCTCTTTTACGCCTCACTTGAATGACCCATATTTTGTTCCCTGAATGGAAGATTACACTTTCACAGACAGGCTTTATTTAATATTCTCTCTCTCTCCCTCTCCCTTCCTCCTTCTTTCCTTCTCTTCTCTCTCTTCCTCTCCCCCTCTCCCTCCCTTCCTTCCTCCCTCTCTCCCTCCCTCTCCCCCTCTCTTGTGTCCTGATTAATAGAAGGATTGAATATATTTGAGTCTGGATGCTTAGTTTTATAAAAAGTTAAGGTTTTCACTATTATGATTATTTTGGATTTATGTTGTTGGTATTTATTATTGTTATGGGACATATTTGGTGATTTGGAATTATTATAATACCTGTAGTATTCTAGCTCTTGCTGCAAATTCACTGAATGCACTGAAAGATTCATGACTGAAGCAGCAAAGAGGTATGTATAATATGTATAATAAATACATATCTTTCCTTTGATGACTAGCCAATATTTCTGGAAAATCTACTAGCAGAGTAAAAGGTAAACATTCATCTTCATATTTTGCCTCTCCAGAAATTAGCAAGTCCCAAGTGGCCTATGTTCCTAAAAAAATATGCATTCTAGACTTTTCTCTTCCTTCTCCATAAAAGCACAGAAAAGATTTATGCCAAAGCAGAATTCAATCAAAGTAATTTCCTTCTATTGATGCTCATAGACAGAAAGAGAACCTCTCCCAATTCTCAGGGGTTAGATGCAGCAAGCATTCTGAAGTCATAATGATCACAGGCTTCTATTGCCTGTGGAAGTTCAATAAGAAGTCTTAATTTTTCAACATTACAGAAAAATTATTTGCAATAATAAAAGATTTTGAGTTTCAAAAGGCTTGGATAACAACAGTGATTCTTCCAGTCCCAAAGAATAATGCTGGTTTTTGTACACTGCCTTGAAAATTTGCAAGAAGAAACTTAGGAGATATTTATTTTAAATAAACAAGCAAATAAATAAAAACAAAATGAGCCACTCTATCTTGGGTATATCATGCCTTCAAGCATGTCGACCATGTGTTGAAGTTGTTGTTAGCCCAGCTGGTACTCTGTGTTCAATGAAGCGGGGGTTGGAGAGGAGTGTTTGCTTTGGCAACATTGAAATTATGCAACCTGACAGGTGCACAATTCACTGAAACACAATATTTTATTGTGCCTTGCTATGGTGAAGTTAGTTTCACTTTTACAGGAAAAAAGCAAGAACATAAATGAAGTTGTATAATATTTATCCTGGGTTATCAGATCTAGATAACTTGCAACAACATTGCGCTTTGTGTTTTTATAATTTGCTTTGCTGGGAAGGAAGCTAAAAATTGAGAGGATAAGAAAGGGAAGGAAGGGAAGAAAACTAGATTATTTCAGAGCATCTTGCATTGCCAGAATCATCCATCCTTTTTTATGAGGCTTATTTGCTTCTGTACCCTTTTGTGCTGTTGCTGACTATGTTCTTTTCAGTTGCCCTAAATCTATGACTGCTTGGAGGGTGCTTAAGGAGCTGCTTCCCACCGATATATTGATTAGTCCTGTAATTAGATCCCAAGTCTTTATATGGAATAACAGAACTGATGTATTTGGATGGCATTTGTTTGTTTACTTATTTATTTTGCAGAAATTACAGGGAGAGGAAGAATAAACTTGACTAATTTTTCATGGTTATTGTTGCCTTCTCACATTGGTAAGGGGAGGGAAGGAGAAGAATATCACTTGAAGCTCCTGTTGAACTAAATCGACTTTCTAATACTAAATAATATTTGGAGACTAATTTCAGATACGTATTTAGAATAACTCAATAACAGAATCAGAAATACCTTGGAGATATTCTATTCCAATCCCTTGCTCAAGCAGGAGGCTCTATACCATTTCAGACAAATGGTTACTCGCTTTTTTTCTTAAAAACCTCTGGTGGTGGAGCAGCCACAACTTCTGGAGGCAAGTTGTTCCACTGATTAGTTGTTCTGTCGGTAAATTTCTCTTTAGTTCTAGGTTGCTTTTCTCCTTGATTAATTTCTGTTCATTGCTTCTTTATCTGTCTTCAGGTGCTTTGGAGAATAAGTTGACCCTCCCTTTTTCATGGCAGCCCTTAGATATTGGACCACTGCTACCATGTCAACCCCACTCTCCTCCATGCACAGACTTCTTTGTGTATGAGAAGTGAATGCATCTTTTGAAGTGAAGGGAGCAGTAACTGTGGATTGATAAACTTTAAACACTTTTCAGAATGCATTTATATGTCAGATCTTACTTCTTCTAAGCTAGAAAACCTGAGCAAAGTGTCCTTAAGAGCTTTGGTGACAAATGACATGAACTGCAGTAGCAGCACTCTGAAAATGATGAGCAGCTCAAATTGGGATTTCTCACAATGCCCAAAATTCCTGGTACAACACCATTCCAGGACATCTTAGGAAAATGACACATATAAAGCCTTTCATGGTATAGTATTGCATTACTTGCAAGACTACCACTCCTTTGGTAACTGCTACATCTTCCATGACCATGCTTCAAGTTTTATCTTTGTAAAAATGCTTCCTGCAGGAATTGGGTATGGCTAGTCTAGAGAAAAGGACTAGGGGTGACATGATAGCAGTATTCCAGTATTTGAGAGTCTGCCACAAGGAAGAGGGGCTAAAATTATTTTCCAAAGCACCAGAGGCAAAACAAAAGACAATTGATGGAAAATAATCAAGGAGAGAAGCAACCTGGGATTAAAGAGAAACATCCTAACAGTGCGAACAATTAACCAGTGGAACAACTTGACTTCAGAAGTTGTAGGTGCTTCATCACAGGATGTTTTTAAGAAAAGACTTGTCAGTACCTGCCTGAAATGGTCTTCTGCTTGAGCAGGGGGTTGGACTAGAAGACCTCCAAGGTTCCTTCCAGTTCTATTCTGATTGATTGATAATGAGATCTAGGAGGTGTGCCTTCTCTGTTGTTGTATTTGCCCATTAGAATAATTGTTCTTGAAGTTTGGATAGTCCTGTCCTTTTCATCATTCTAAACACCTACAGAGACCTACAGATAGCTTTACTCTCCTCTATTGGGTTAGGATAATAAATGAGCATGTTCTGAGACATATGTGCCTATTTTTTTCAATTAGATATTGATGCTTATTAATATCCTCTCTTTGATTGTGTTTTGTATGCAGCTCAGAATCACAAAACGACAAAGACTCATAAAGTTGAGAAGGACAACTTTAGGAATCATTTAAGTAAAAATAGTAAAATAAAATGCATGTTTCACATTCTGAAATTAATTATCTTTGCTGAATCGTCAAACATTCTTCAGGACTATAGAAGTTTTTTGCAATGAATTTCATCTATTGTCTTATTCTGAGTTGTAATGTATGTCTTCTGTTTCTATCTATGCATTATTTTAAATATAAATTAAAATTAATACTTTTAATATTATTAATAATTTCTCCTTATATTATCATACTATGCATTATTGTATTCTTCCATATTGTATTTCACTACCACCTTTGAATTTCTCTATTATTATATTATAACTTTATTTCTTTATTTCTATTCTTTATATTTATCTAAACAATGGGAACTTAACTTTAACCCTTCCATCATCACCTATTTATTTCCTTATATTAACTAAACCATTGTCTCTACTGCTATCATCTCTCTTTTAAAATTTATTATTCCCTTATCTTCAAGTTTCTTCAAGTTCTCTGGTTTATTCTCCTTCCAACTATCTAGAAGGTTAGTTGCCATTAGCTGCTTGTAGCTCCTTTTGGAATTTTTTTTATTGTTCTTAGATATTCATCACTGTTTTTCTCCTGTACATATAAAGCCATTTCTGTCCTGTGTCATATTTTCCATAGTTTCTGTGGATATTTTATTTCTGCTGGTGCCTGGCACTCTAGAGTTTTGGCAAGTTTGTCACTTCTGGACAGTAGTTGAGTGCAATACTCTGTGCTAATGTCTTTTGGTCAACTTTCATGGATCCCCCTCAGCTCTGTCTCAATGCATTCTTAAGACTCCCTGGTACTATTTCTTGACTGTTCCTAGTATGTAAAAACATCCTTCCTCAATCCATTGTAGATCAAAGCTGTTGAACAACATATTCCAAAATTCCCAGCAAGCATAATCATTACAATTCTAAAGAGTTTGTGGTTTATTATATCTGGATGGCCTCAGGTTGGAAAGGTTGCTTTGAAGACCCATACTTCTATCTTGACAGACATAAATAGAGATATGAATTAAATTAGCGGCCTATTCATTTGATGGTGTATACAAAAGCTTCAGATAAATGAAAGGTGCAAATTGAATTCATTTAGTACCTTCTAATTAAGTCCTTTTGTCTAAACTTCCTCCCTCTTTTGTCAAAATGTGTCATGAACAAACAACATTTGAATAGCATAGTAGGAATACTATATGGTAGTAAGAAATTAAGAGTTCAGAGATCAATCACAGTACTGATAATATAATTATTGGAGAAGAAGAGAAATTATATCACTGTGTATAAAAGTAGTTTGGTAAATTTTTCTGGAACAGCTATTCTTTATATGCCTCGATTTCATAATTTGAACTTGGGAGAAAGACACCTTTACTGAGATTTACATTCACTTAAACTGAGAGACATCAGAGTTGTAAATCAAAGAACCACCTTTTCTAGAAGCTTAAAAGCTCCAATAGGTCAAGTAGAAGATATAAAAACATTATGATGTGTTTATTATGGCCTTTCAAAAGAAAGTAATCAAGCAAATAGGGCAGCAAGGTTACTGAAATTCTGGGTAGACATCTTAAACATGTGCTTCAGTCAGCCAGTAATAAAGTCCCAAAGACAAATAGCCAGAATTCTGCTAAACAAAGATCCCCATTTGATAATAAATGACAAAAACAATTATTAGGAATTTGGGGGTTACTGAAATTCCAGTATATTGTTATTTATTTTTGAGATAGATTTCTATTTCTGATTGTTTTTTGTCTGGATTTCCAATATATTTAGCCATATTAGTGCTGAAAATTGTAACAATTTTGACCTTTTTTCAAATTATTGTAGGGGAAGAAGTTTAAGAACAGAAACAATCCTGATGACTTCTACTCCCATTGAGCACTTAAACTTCTCCTGAAACATGAAAAAGCAGGTCCAAATTTTAGACTCAATACAAGTATAATACTACTTTAATCATTGGGACATATTTCTATGAAGGTTGCTTTAGTACAACATTTCCCAAATGAGGTCTTCTAAATGTTTGAATGACAGCTCCCAGAATTCCAACTCACACATGATATTGACTATCTGAAAAGCATTAACATATATGGAGATCACTAGATTTTGGAAAGCTGCTTTGAAGATAAACATGCCAGTATTGTTTTTTTCTGCTCAGTCTGGAAATGGTATGGCATTGCTTTAGGGAAGAAAAGATTGTAATTCGGTTTCATTCTTTCAGTTTCCAAAAGGTAAATATGAATAGTAGCATTATGATGAGGGCAGAGCCAAAATGTTTTCCTTTTAAATATGTGTGCCTTCAGAATAACAGAATTGGAAGGGACTTTGGAATCCAACCCCCTGCATATACCACATCACACAAATGGTTGTCCAATCTCTTTTTTAAAACCTCCAATGTTGGAGCACCCCCAACTTTGGAAGGCAAGCTATTCCACTGATTAATTTTTCTAACTGTCAGTAAATTTCTCCTTATTTCTAGGTTGGTTTTCTTCCTGATTAGTTTCCACCCATGACGTCAGGTGGTTGGAGAATAGATTGACCCCCCTCTTCTTTGAGGCAGCTCTTTAGATATTGGAACATTGCTATCATTTTATTTATTTATTTATTTATTTGTTCATGCTTCTATACCGCTCCCTCTCCCAAAAAGGGACTCGAGGCGGTGTACATTCAACAACGAAACAGTACAAGTAACGGAAATAAAATAAATAAAAAATCTAAAATGGTTAAGAACAACACCCATCAGAAAAATTATCCAAAATTTGAAATTTAACCCGAATGATTCAATTGGCTACACCGGCCTGCTTGAACAGCAAGGTCTTAACTGCGCGCCGGAAGGTCAGGATGTCTGACATGGCCCGTGTCTCCGTGTCTTCATGGCACCCCAGTCCTTCTTTTCTTTAAACTAGAGTAGATGTACCCAATTCCTGAAACCCTTTTTCTCACGGTTTAGTTTCCAATCCCCTAATCATCTTTGTTACTCTTCTCTGCATTCTTTCTAGAGCCTAAACATATTTTGATATCGTGGCCTCCAAAACTGGATGCAATTTTTGCTTTTAAGGAACCTAAAAAAATTGCTGAAAAGTCACTGCATGCCTACCCTGGTTTTAATTGTTCTATCTTTACAAAGGAAAAAAATCAAGTATATTTTAAATAGAAAATGCATGCAAGAGTTAGCAGCCACAAGAGAAAAATATGCAGAATGACTTATGTTTGATGGCAGAAGGAAAAACAGGAATCCCAGGGAACTGATTCCTTCTGTTTGCTGTGGAATGGAAATGTTTCTTTTCCAGTTTCTCTTTGTTAGTTGAAGCATTATTCATCTTTTATTGTAGCAAATGTTTCAGAAATCAATTTGTTCTCCACTAGAGACTCTCAATCATTATAAAAATAAATGTGAATAGTATTTTCCAAAAATAAATAAATATATATATTTATATAGAGCCAGGAGAGTGAATTTTCATGTGGAGATGTGATTAAAGCATAAAAACACATCTTTTGATTCAATGTGTGATTTGGCCATCATGCTACTGAATTTCAAGCCAATGTCAAGTGCTCAGATACAAGATGTTTGTCACTAAGATTATCCACTGAAAATTAGCATGAGTATTGGAATAAATACAAAATATATAAAGATTAATTATAATAAATCAATTTAATTTAAATTACTTTAAAATGAATCAATTTCAGCTTTATGTTATTCCTGGCTTCACTTGTTTCTTTTCTGAATATGGCCCCAAGCATGACATTAAAAGACCAAGGAAGTCTCTTAGCACAAGACAAATTTTAAATAACTGTACATATATTTGATATTTTAAAATTTGCATCTAATTTTAATTTAATAAGCTTTATCATTAGCTTTATATTCTGTATTCATTGCTGTAAACTGCTTTCAGACTTTATATCAATGGAGAAGCAAAGTATACATTCATTAAAAAATAGATATTCTCTGAATTTAGTTGTTTGCTTGCAGATATTTCATTACCCAACTAGGTAATATCTTTGCACTGATATTACCTAGGTGGGTAATGAAACATCTGCAAGCAAGCAACCAAATAAGTTGAAGAATATTAAGAACTCCATAGTTCAACCCTGAGCTACAGATATGCTCTTCTATTATAACTGTAAATGGGTGTTAAACACTTCAGAAATTATTCAAATAGGAGAAATTTGCATGCAAGTAAACCTTCACCAAGGAGCACTCATGCTGATGATGTTACCTAGTTAGGTAATGAAACACCTGCATGCAAACGAACAAAAAATCCATTGTTCAACCGAAAGCTACAGCTATTGTCTTCTATTAGAAAAAGATAAATTTACCACATACAAGTATCCTGCTATCTACAGAATTACTAGGATGATTTTAGGAAAGAAAAGATAGATTACTTGTTGTCTTGGTAAAAGTGAAAGGGAATTTCAAGGACAAATATTAGCGGTATTTTCAGTTTTTAAAGAGATGGTGTCATGTTGGAAGATTCTTCTTTAGTGTGAGAATAGACCTTAAATGCTATAATGCTATTAAACGTCACTGTCCAACAGAAGGGCCAAGGTCATGCTATTATTTTAATTCAATAAACATTATTTTGATTATTAGCCCATAAAATTAACCCATAAGAAATCTCCTTCAAAGATTCAAATGAACATAGCTGAATGGGAACAGTCTAGAGTTCAATTGGACTGGGTAGGTGATGTATAACAAGCAGCTTAGCGATACTTGATAAGTGTAGATTTCAAGGAACAATAGAGTTTTAGTTTGGGTTTCAATCAAAATGCAAAATCAGCTACATTTGTATTCAAATGTAAGCCAAATGATTTTCTTCTCCAGCTATAACATACAAAGAGAAGAAGGAATAGGCAAGTTGTTTAAATTACATGGATGCCCGTGCCAGATGTTGAGCTTGATTTGAAAGCCTCTTTGTTTTTAAAGTCTTCATTTACCTGATTTATGATGGACTGTAGGAAAATTATCAAAATTCAAAATGGGGTAAATAGTAAAACAAAAAGTGTATGAATACATTACAATATCTGAGATGCTACAAATAATCATCGGCTTCCTAATGAGTCTGGCTACCTATGAGGTCTATTGTATATTAAATGACTAGATCCCCAACATTTAAATCTTATTCACATGGTTCAGACTTTGCTGTTCTCACATTATTAAACACATTGTGTGAGGAATGGGACTTTCCAGCCACTGATCTTTTTTCTGTGAATTCTCATAGAGCTTAACAACCAAATCTAGGCATTGACAAGCAGAAGCAGGGGCAGAATCCAAGGACAAAGAAACTTGCTACTTGCCCGGCCTATGAAAGGTATAAGAAACTGTTCCATTTGAAAAGTCTATAAAAGGGCAATATAGCCAGTCACCAGAGACCTGAAGTGAAGAAGGAAAATTTTTAAAAGTTTTTTGTAATGGTGCACTTTCAGAAACTGTAAATGACTTAGAATAACTTTATTGTCACTTTGGACATTAATTGGCATATATTAAAATGAAATTTTGTTGCATACAGCTCTCAAAGGGTCCCCACCTCAATAAACTATATAAATATGACAAAATAAACAAATAAATACAAAATTATGCATATATTCACATATATTATATGACATGGAGAAACAACACAATCCAGTTCAGATGTATACATGGCAAGAAAAACGAATATTGCAACTTTACCAGAGGGATGGCACAAGGGACAAAGCTGTTACAGAATCTGGTAGTCCTGCTAGAAATACTTTGAAATCTTCTCCCAGAGGGGTGCAACAGAAACAGGCCATGAAGTTGGTGTGTGGGGTCTCTAACAATGCTTTGAGCTCTAAGCACATAGCACTTATCAGCAGTATCCTGAATAACAGGAAGCTTTTATTTTTATTTATTTATTTGATTGATTGATTGATTTGTCAATCACTTCAAGATAATAGGTATAAGTATATACATAGTTATGAATACATGAAATGTGTACATATAAGAAAAATAAAAGAAACAATAGGACAGGGACGATAGGCACATTGGTGCACTTATGCATGCCCCTACAGACCTCTTACTTCCTATAATCTTCTCGGCTGTCTTTACCACTCTCTATAAGGACTTTCTCTTTGAGGCACTGTAGCCACCAAACAAAACAGTGGTGCAGTTTGTTAAAACGTTCTAAATCTTGTCTCTGTAAAAAGTGGCCAGGATAGAAGGAGAAAGATGTGCTCTCCTCATCTGACACGGGAAATGCAGATACTGGTTTGCACGCTTCATTAAGGATGACATGTGGAGAGACCAGTTCAGATTGTTAGTTATCTGTACCCTCAGATAGTTAATATTGCATCATATGTCTTTCAGTCACTTGGAACGGCACATTTGCAAAGGAGAATACTCTGTCTCCAATTCTCCATAAAATTTAACAGACTTTTCTGGAAAGCCTTTTGAAAATGCCATAGATAACTAAAACTCTCCCTTTAAGTACATTACAATGAGAGGCAGAAAAACCATTTCTATTGATTAGCCCCCCCCCCCTTTTTTTTTTTTAGCTTGGCACACAGATGTAAAATTCTCAAGAGCACTGAAGGATTTCAAAATTATCTCTACACATTCAGCAGGTTAACGATAGATTTGAAATTCTCCTGAAAAAAGATCTGATGCAGCTTGCCTTCTTGGATGACTTTGATTCCTTTTTTCCAGCTGTCTCTTTTGTAAGTTTTGCATAACAAACACATGGCCATGGCCAGGCTCAGGGGCCAGCACTGTTAGAAAACTGCACGAGATACTGGCAACATTACGTCCACATAGGACTATTGGAGAAACTAAAGGCTGGTTAAAATTTGATTTGGAGGACTTTGACGAAAGTTGATGGGTTTTGATGGAAGATTTTACCTCAAAACACCGAAACCTCATTCTCACTCTAATATTATCATTTTTTTTCTTGAAACTAATATAATCAGCTTTGCTCTTTAATGCTAATAATGCAATCTTGAAGGTTTGTAGAGGCTGTTGTTTGTAGCTTAAGAATGGGTGGTGGCCTACCCATGCTTTATAAAGCATTACATTGTGAAATAGATGCAGGGGGAGAGGGTTGAACTAGAGGCCCCCTACTTGGAAAAATGAACATTTTGGCCTAGTGGTTAAAACACCAGACTAGAAACTAGGAGACTGTGCATTCTAGTCCCATGAAAGGCAGCTGGGTGACCTTGGGCCAGTCACCCTCTCTCAGCTCAACTCCCTTCACAAGGTTTGTTGTGGCAAAATAGAAGGAAGAAGGAGTATTAGGTATGTCCACTGCCTTGAGTTATTTATAAAAATAATAACATTGAAAGGAAAAAAGGTCTAAAAATGTGCATTTTACTATTGTGCAGAAGTACTCCATTCAGTTTTAGATTTTGAAACACTGACAATACCACTTAAGGAAATATATTTGTCTAACTTAGCAAACAATGCACTTCCAGGAAAGCTTCGTATCCAAATGGATTCTATTTATTCAATCCCAGGCTCAATTAATTATTGCTGAGACAAAGTAATCCCAAATCAGACTACAAACAAAAGGGGCTCATTACAAGCAGATGGAATTGTTTCAGCTAACTCCAATTGGGATATACAGCATAAACACATAATAGGTGTTTGTGCTATGGGCAAGGGCAAATCACAGAAAGAAACATAGTGTGAATCCCTGGTTTTCAGTGGGCTTGTTCTATGAAATTCTATCATGCCTGACTTGGGGGGCATGTGTGCATTAGACTGCAGAAGAATACATCACTTGGTAAGACATTGTTATTGCACATTCATCCAGAAGAAACAAAAGGGGAAAAAGATCTTTTGTGCCTCTTGTTTTCCTAGTATATCAACTGCTTTAAAATCATTTAAGACAAGTGGTGAAGCATCAGATAATTAACTTGGTTGTGCAATAAGATCGGGGACTCGCATGACCAATGAATTATTAAGCTACACTATTATTAACATCTCTTCACCTAATATTTTTTCTCTTTTAGATTGGTATTTTACAATTTTATTTTTTTAACACCACTCCTAATTGTTTGCTATTCATCAACTAAAGGTTTTTAGCCTTGTTGTATGCCACTTAGAGTTGCTTGTTTGTGAGATGGGAGGCCCCATAAATTTGATAAACAAACAAACAAACAAACAAACAAATAAGGAAAGGTACCTGGGCCAGTTGAATTATCAAGTTCGTATTACGAATGTCTGGAGGATGGACATTTACAATCTTTACAAAACACAATAAACTCTATCTCCCAGGAAAGAAATATGCCAGAATTGGAAACAAGCCAATATAACATTAATACAGCTTCATTTTGGGTGACCCAAAATTCCTGGAAGATGTTGGTAACTGGATGGGAGACAACAGACTTCAGCTGAACCCTGATAAGACTGAGTGGCTCTGGGTAAATGGTGCTTCCAGCTACATGACTTTAACATCTTGCACTATTCCAGACAGACACAATGTGCAATCCAGGGTTTCTCCTGGACTAGTGTTTCCTCCTCAATGAGTACAGGGCAATTGTGGCTAGGAGAATCTTTGCACAACTTCATATTGTGTGCCAATTGCATATTTCCTGGATTCAGTCACCTAAATCTTGCTCCTGCATGGATTACTGCAATAGGCTCTATATAGGGCTACCATTGAAGATTATCTGAAAGCTTCAGATTGTGCAGAATGCAGCTGTAAGGGCAGTTCTTGGGGCCCTTAGGGTGTCCCATGTTACACTACTGCTTTGTGAACTTATTTCTATTGTGGAATGGAAGTGGCACTATATAGATAGAGGTCTAGAGAGAGTGGATAGAGTGATAGAGATAAGAAGAAAGAAAGAAAGAAAGAGAAAGAAAGAAAGAAAGAAAGAAAGAAAGAAAGAAAGAAAGAAAGAAAGAAAGAAAGAAAGAAGGAAGGAAGATGGATTGATCGATAGATAATAGAAATACTGTAGAAAGAGATAAAGATAGACAAAATGATCATGGATAAGGTTTTTTTTAAAGTACTATGGCTTTTTATATTTCACTGTAATAAGACTTGGAACTGAACACTAGAATTTCCCAGTCCCACTTCAATCAGCAAAGGGACGATTGTTCTAATGATGAGATGAGTGGTTGGTTGCTAAGACAGAAGACGGATAAAAGGCTGAGGAATCCTTTGGGAATTCTATTGCCTTCTTGGGAACTGATAGAGTCAAACATCAAGTCTTTGCGTGGGATAGATGCCAATTATATGAAAGCTTGACTTTCCTTAGGATCTCTTCTGGGTCTGCTCTAGTCACCTCTTGAAGCCCTGAGGATAACAGAATATGCTCTTTTCTTTTCAGGCTAGCAAAGCACCTCAAAGTAGAATTATTAGTCTAAGTATGCATTGCCTACAAAATGTAAATCTGGCAATTAGGGTTGTCCCCAGCGGAGGCCTTTAATGAGTGTTACCTCATGCCTTGTATTGCTATAGGGAGCTGGCAGTTGGAGAAATAATATCTGTCTCATTTATGGAAGAAATTTTTTGGATGCAAACATTTTTTCCTAATTCCAACTAAAATGAAATAAATATCATCTCTATCTCGGCAACATTTACCTCTTGTAAACTTAGCATTGTGGAGGTTTACCAAAAATGGAACAAATTAAATTGTAGAATAAAGTAATGCAATGTTTCTGTTGGATTTCAGTCTTTCTAAAACAGGGAATCATCTTCAAAGCATGGTTTCAAAATCCATGAGCCCCACAGGGGCCTGTTACAAACATCTTGTACTTTGTGTGTTATTACTGTGTGGGAAACCAGAGATAGAGAAGCTTTTTATTTCACTGTTAGAAAAACGTTTGCATCCAAAAAATATCTTCTCTAAATGAAACAGACACTTGGCCTACCAGAAGTTATTAGCTAGGAAATATCTCCTTGGATTTTACTCTTTGTATTTGAGAGGCACAATAAGTGCATAACAATGAGCTCATATATCAAAATATGTTTTATAAAGTAGTAACAGAAATCTATGTAGACTCTATTTTGTTTTTACTAGCTTGAAACTGATCCGCCATAGCATAATCTGATAATCATGTCATGATGGACAGGAAACAATATAAATAACGAATAAGACTCTTACTTATTTTGAAGTCGTGAGAGAATGGATTTGACCTTGCGTCTTTCTGGCTTCTTTTCTTTTACTTCTTTCCTAATTGCCTGCAAATAGGAATGGGTGAAACATTGTTTATTTGATATTAAGGGAAACTAACCTAATTTGCATTTTATATTTACAAAGTCACTCATTCCCATTTTCCATGTATTAGATATGTATAGACAAAGTCACTCATTCCCATTTTCCATGTATTAGAATGTATGTTCAATTTTACCTATTAGTGCTTATACACAATAATCATTTGAAAATTCTAAATAGGTAATTGGTTTACTTGGTTTATTTCTGCTAAAATTTGTCCCCCTTTTTGTTCAAGGAACCATTGTTGATTCTGTGAGAGAGATGGCTATATAAACCATTTAAATAAATAAATAAATAAAAATAAAAAATGTATTTTCAGGCAAAAAATTAAGAATGAATTAAGAATGAATAAATGAATATGACACATAGAGACAGATAAATAGAATTAAATTCAGGTTCAACAGGAGATGTACCTGAATAAAACATCAATAAAGTAATCTCAATGAATAGTGATTGAGCAAAATTTGGCTGCCTTTCTGGAGATTACAAAAGTACTATCAACTAAAAGGAAGAGTAATGTTTACATTATATTTCCTGGTTATAACATAACAATTGTAGGAATTAGTAAATTAAAGAAGGATACAACTGTATAGTTGTGATACTGAAACCAGACTGGGAGCAATACATTTATTGATTTAGGTATTATAGATATTTGTTTTAGAAATGATAAAACTTATTTGATCTTTCCTCATCCTGCCCATTTTCTTTCTCTCCTTAAATATCTGAAAGATGTTATTTTAATCCTGGAAAAATCTTATTTCAGCTCCTAATCTAATTTATTTTACTTAATTTTATCAAACTTTATTCTGCTGAATTATTTAAAACACTTTGAACAATATTAATTATCAGCAACAACTACTATTAGATCACCTGATTTACTAACTGGCATCCTTCTCATGTGTAAACTTCAGGTGATGGACTTAACCAGCTGATATGGCCATTTCAGAGAATTCTGGAAATTGAAGTTCATTTATCTAGATGTCTAGATTGGGAAAGTCTGCATTAAATACAGATTGATCAAAAATAGTAGAATTATATTTCTCAGACTAATATATTTCATGTATTTCTTGCTTTCAGATCTTATCAATAATCATAAAGTTGCCTTATGCTATTTATCTCCTTTTTAGGCAATATATAATATGAGTGGCAGCAATTGTTTTGTTATTTTCATCCCAATCTTGACAGGGTAGGATTAAGTGCTGACCTGATTGCTAGGAAAGGCTATTGTGGGCAGACCAGAGGTTGTATTCAGCAGATTCTGACCAGTTCTGGAGAACTGGTAGCGGAAAGTTTTGCCAACCCCAACTATTCTCCACCTCCCGAGTCCTAGTTGATCAGCTGGGTCTTCTATTGTTGCCCTACACATGAGAATGGAGCTGGAAATCAGGTTAGTGGGGTGGGGAGGGAATGGGATTTTGAAGTAACCTTCCCCCAGGAGTGGGTTGAGAATGGAAACCACACCCACCAAGCCATGTCATGCCCACCAAACCATGCCCACAGAATCAATAGTAAAAATATTTGAATCCCACCATTGGGTCTGACATAGAGATAGCAGTACTATTGGTCTAATCTGGTATATTGAGATTGGAGAATTAAACCCTGGTAGGACACTCAACTCCTCATCTGCCAGGGACATTCTTCTAGTCTGACTAAAATTTGGAGAGACAGAGACAGAGATGGAGTGGAGAACAGAATGGAAAACAGAGTAAATGGAGGGAAAAGTTGGAGAGTAAAATTATGTGAGTGTGTGAAGCAGTTGACAGTTCATGATCAGAGAGGGAAAGAGACTGGAGGTGGCTTCCCTGGGGAAAAGGAGTGGAAGTCCTGAAGAGATGATAACAACATCAAAATCCCAACACAAAAGGGTGGTGAAGCTCTTATCTCTGAGGAAGGACTGGATAGAAGACCCTGAAAAAGTTTCTTCCTTCAGATGGAGGAGAAGTTGGTCAGTGAAGTCAATCTGCTAATCCAGGAGAAGGATTATTCTGCACACACAAGCAATATATCCAGCACTTTCCTTTCTATTCACTCTCTCTGATAAGCCCAGAAACAGAGGAAGAAGGCAAAGTAAAGAGGGAGGAAGTCAAACAGTTAGCAGAATTGCTGGAAGGAAATAGTTGTTGGTAGGGAGACTTAGGAAGAAACCTTATACTGGATAAAAGTTAGAACTGCTGGGTATACTCCTGTTATAAATACTTGCTCTAAATAACTTCACTATATGTAATAAAAAAGCAAAGGTTCCCACTGTTCTCTGTTCATTGTTCTCTAGTGCTTCCCTGTACCAGTCACCATCCTTGCAAATGGAAATACAGACCCAGTTCTGAAACAGCATGGTCACACTGCTACTGGGGCAATTGGTGAAGAAAATGGGCAAGAGCTCAGTGTTTCCCCAATTGTGTGGATTTTTTTTTTATTCAATTAATATGTACTTCCAAAATGTTGAGTATGGAAATTTGATTGATAGTCACTATCTACATTAGGTAGACTTGAGAAGTCTTTGTTTGTTCTACAGCAAGGGTGTCAAACTAGGCTGGATATGTCATAGGCAGGCCAAACCCACCCCAGCTCCAGAAAGGAGGAAAATGTCATGACAGCAATGTGATACCAAATTTGACACCTGTGTTTTACAGTTATATGGACACTTACTGAAAAAAAAAATTAAATATGAAGCATTTTCATTTTGCTTTTCTCCTCCAAAATAGAAGTTGTTTTATATGAGGATTTATTTCTAAGGGCCAGGCATAGAATTGCTTTGATACAGACAGATTTAAAATATATTTATTTCAAGTATATTATATAACTTCCAACACAATTTATTGCATGGTTTAATAAAAAAAAAAGATTTACACAGAAAGGTCCTTTGGTTCTAATGCAATAGTACTCTGACAAACAATTGTCTTTGTCACTTGCTACGTTATCTTGAAAGGCATCCTTCCTGTTGCACTTCACAAATTATGTAATGTTTTTTCCCAGTTTGAGTGTATTATGGAAAGCAGAGAGGGCTTAGAATCCCTGAAAAAGCCCCAACTTTCCTTATTTGTCTCCTATTCACCATCAGAGGTTCTATTATCTGAACAATTATTTTCTGGTGCTGGTGATATTAGTGGGCAAAATCTGGCAGTAGTGATCAGTCCTAACAGACCTTCTGAAAGAAAGCCTAGCAAGGAAACAGGGCTAGTAAATATTATCTATGTTGGAGAAGCTGAAATTCAAAAGAAGTCAACAGTTTTCTTTCTGCTTTCAGTTCTAAAACACCTGACATGCTTGTATAGAGAGGGTAAGGCTGCTGTGATGTTATGTGTCTCCACCATAAAAAAAATGCTCAGTGAGTTTGGTTTTAAAAAGCAACAGCATGCAGCTCATCAAATGTTCTCTTGATACCTGAAACCCTAAGCTGAGAAGAGAGATGCAGAACAAGCTACAGTTGTGTTTTTGATTGGCTCTTTAGAGAACTGAAATATAATGTGATCCACCAGCTGCCCTTTCCCTGGTTTGAAAGCTTCCCAACAATGCCATCCCTCTTTCATGGTGGACATTTTGAAAGTCTCTCATGTTTGCCATTTGCCTCACAGTCTCTTATTGACTGGGCAGGAGAGGCAGGCAAAATTCATTATTTATAGTTACTTCTTCGGTGCTGATCTCTTTTGTCTTGCTTCATAAGGGAATAGAGGCAAAAGTTTCATAATGAAATAATCATGTGGGCTGAGGTTGCAGCAGTAATGGAAGCTGCTTGAAAAGAGGAGGACATAAAAGAGAACGGCTGGAGCTCTGTGAGTCTTGGTGGGTTGAAAAAGCCTGCTACTCCTTGTCTGAAGGCCAAGAAGGGGGGGAGTCTTAGGTGACTGCAAGATGGGCATTGAAAAGGCCAAAATGAGGAAAAGCCCTGCAGCTGTCAAGAAGTACTGGGGCCTGGATGTGGGCCTGGACAATAAAAGACATGATTGATTTGTGTTTTGTAGCTTAAAAAAAATAGTTTGCTTTCAGTAGACATTTAAAATAAAATAAAATATTAAAGCCTTTTCTGAGGCGAAAAAGAAATGAAGGAAAAACACTATTATGGCTTCGTTCTAGGATAGAAAAAGTGATGAT
This sequence comes from Bungarus multicinctus, assembly GCA_023653725.1. NCBI lineage: Eukaryota > Metazoa > Chordata > Lepidosauria > Squamata > Elapidae > Bungarus > Bungarus multicinctus. The sequence goes on from CM042838.1 coordinate 138,750,825, forward strand.
AGTCAGAAAAGGTCTTTTATTAAATGTTCTGAATTTGGAAGTTTGGAGCACTGGTTTCTTACTGTTACTTATTTCAAAGAAATGTCCCACAGAAAGTATCAGGAGGCAGAAGAAAATTGCTTCTAAAATAGGACCAATCTTCTATGCTGTACAGTTTAACTCTCTGAGAATTCCTGGATAGCTCTGTATATAGCAATAAAACTCCCTTTTACGACCTTGTAGTCTCTTATTTAGGGTAGAATTGGAGCGACTAGATGGAGCTGAGCATTTACTGGAAGGATATCCTTCCTGACGCCTATGTGGAGTTTGCAGCAAATATTTTTTATTTGTAACCTAGGAAATATGCTGCTACCTAGGATTGAATTCTCAACCTTCCGAGTGGAAGATGTGTTTCTTTATTACTAGGATACCATGCTCCTCTAGGTTCCTATATTTTTCTCCTGAAAAATATAGTTAAAACCTCACAACCTCATCAAGATAGTACAAGATACCACTATCCTTATCAAACTTCAAGTGAGATCATTTGATTGCTAAAATCTAACACGCTTTGGTGATTTTATGGGCTTTTGGCCATTTTAATTTTTTTAAAATACTATTTTTTGGCACCAGTGATGCTCACTGCTTCAAAATGCAAATTAAATCACAAATGGTATTGAATTATAACAAGGTTACAAGTGAATATATCATGAGAGTGAGGAAAATCTTAAAGTCCAAACTCAGTGAAGGAAATTCCATTGAGGCAATTGATACCTGAGCAGATACATAGCTGGAATAATGTACTGGACTTAAGTAGAATTAAAAGCATGTGATAAGAAGTTGAGAAAAATAATGACAATAAATCACACTTTTCATCTACATAGTGATATTGACAGACTCTACGTCATCCCTGGAGGCTTTACATTTGGATCTTCAGGGCTGCCACAAGCAGTGGATGGGCAAGCTGTGGGAATTGGGAGGGGGTGGATGGAGACATTGTAGGATGTATAGCTATAACAACACTTTTTCCCTTGGGAGTCAAGGACATTCAGTCTGCACCTGGGGAGGCATCAACTACAGTTGGGACAGTGACGTGATTGGACCATGTGATGCCCATGTGGGTGCAGGTGAAAGAACTTTACTTTGGGTGGGGAAAACCCACAGGCTTTCAGATTCCCATTTTCCCAGATGTGCCAATATGACATCTCTAAGAAATTCAAGCTTCGAGGAAAATGCCTGCCTTGTAGTTTTGATTCTGTTGGGGGTGTTACTTGGAACCCTGATACTCTACTTACCAAGGGAAATAGGAGGGCACTATGACAGTCTGATATAAGTAACAATAGCAATAATAAAAAACAGGTGGTGGGAAGAATGGAGGCAACGCAGAGTAACTTCAGCAATAACTTTATTTAACAATAAAGGGTTGTCATGGCTGCTGCGAGCTAATAGGGCAGCCAGCTGACAGGCAACAACTGATGCCATTTGACAGTTCCCTTTTATAGTCAGCTGTCAAACGGCATTAGCCAATAGGAGCAGTCTGTGTTCCCTCTGGAACCACGGACCTGAGTGGGAGCAGTCTCACACTGCAAGAAATAACACTAATACCTATATACCACTTCACAGTGTTTTACAGCCCTCTCTAAGCTGTTTTACAGAGTCAACATATTGCCCCCAACAATCTGGGTTCTCTTTTTACCGATCTTGGAAGGATGGAAGGTTGATCAACCTTGAGCCAGAGAGACCTGAACTGCTGAAATGTGGCAGTCAGAATTCAGCAAAATTAGCCAGCAATACTGGACAATATAATAGACATTGAAGAAGAAAAAGAAGAAGAAAAAAGGTCACTAGATGAATATCTGAAGAACATTGAAAAAGATGAGCATCCCAGGAAGGTTTACTGAATACTAGAGAGACCAAACTGGTCTACAAGAAAAACAAAATGAGATATAGAAAAGAAACATGGCAAGAGAAATAATTACATGACCAGTATATAAAAAACAGCAGGCAGAGCAGATATCACAATCTGGCAATGGCTAAGAACAGTAAAAGGGAAAAAAAGGAAAAGGGGATAACACCCTTTTTTTGCATAACACCAAGACTTAACAATAAATGCATACAAAGCCAGAACTGAGAAAATAGCAACAGACAACAAATGCCACCTATGCAAAAAAGCTGAAGAAACAGTGGACCACCTCGTTAGTTGCTGCAAGAAGATTGCATAGTCTGACTTCAAATAATGGCATGACAGATTAGTAATAATGGTGCTCTGGAATATCTGCAAGATATATCACTTGCCTGTAAGCAAGATTAGAAAATAGACAAAGTAATAGATAATGAAGAAGCTAAAGTGTTCTGGGACTTTAGAATTAATCAGACAAGTGCTTGCTACATAACATCCCAGACTTAACAATTGTTGATAAAAAAGACAAAACAGTCTCGATAGTTCACATTACAATATATAGAGGCAGCAGAATAGAAGAGAAAAAGAATAGAATAGAATATAATTCTTTATTGGCCAAGTGTGACTGGACACACAAGGAATTTGTCTTGGTGCAAGTGATCTCAATAAAAGAAAAGATACATTTGTCAAGAGTCAAGAATCATAAGGTACAACACTTAATAATAGTCATAGGATATAATAAGCAATCAAATCATACTGTTTTTTTATTGTTTTTAATCTGTTTTAATTGTGATCTGCCTAAAATCATGTATATGAGATGGGCAGCCTATACATTTACTAAATAAATAATAAGTAGCCTTTGTATTAAAAAAAAGTGATGTGACATCTTAAAATCTAATACATTTATGGCAGCATGACCTCATGACCATGAGATACAGGAAATTTTGCATGAAAGTAACTTGTAAATATAAATTGCAATTTAAAAAGGGTTTTATTTATATTCCTATATTTATTAATGATTAGATTTATTGTATACCCTGCCTTTATGACACACAACTCAAGGTGAAACACATAATGCTCCTGCCTGCCTTCTTTTGTCCCCATAACAACCTGTCAGTGGGATGTGTTGAAAGAAGGTGATGGGCCAAAAGTTATCTGGCCAACTTCCAGATTTGAAGGTGAATTTGCTTTCCTGCTGTGCCTTAGTTTGTTTGTTTTCTTAATTCTTTCATTAAAATAACAGTGGTTTCATTACTCACAGTCTTGGCTTCATTACTTTATGTTTACTAATAAACTATCTCTATCTCTGTCTCTCTGTCCTATCTATCTATCTATCTATCTATCTATCTATCTATCTATCTATCTATCTATCTATCTATCTATCTATCTATCTATCTAATCTAACTTATCATCTTTTGATTTTTGGTGGAATATAGCAGCTTCCATATTATTTATCATAAATGTTTTATTCCAAAGAATTGAGATAAAAATACTGCTGTTTCAAAAAACCGTAATCACCACTGGAGGATATCTCTTACGATCTCCTGGAATCACCAGTGCTCAGAAGACTTTGGTTTAATCTCTTTGTACTGTCACCACTCGTAGTAGGTATAGAAAAATAGCACACACATATCATAATACAGTGGGGAGATCAGATTTGTGCATCTGCATTTGGCATGATGAAACTGAAGCAACTGGACTACATTTTTTAAAAAAGGAAATTGGCTTGGGAAAATTCAAATCTTGGGGGGAGGGGAACCCATTTATTCTCTTTATTACATATCTCTTCTAGAGATATGTAATAAAGTATAATATCACAGTTTCATATGGATAATTCCACAGTCTTTGTTATGCTGTGGTGTAAAGTTCATAGTGATGAAGGGAAAAGCATGAAGGGAAAAGCATTTTGACCCCTTATAATCCTTTTTTGCTAGTTAGTAGCCAGCTATTTCAGAAGGACACAGAGAAAAGGAGATAAAAAATAACAAAATGCTCGGCATCTGAAATAATCCTGTTTTCTGACAAGCACATATCCCAAATGCCTAGCATATAAATTCATTTTTGTTTAATCCTTTGGGGGGAAATGGAGGATTTGTGAAAAAAACAGAACTGCATAGACTTTAATGCTGAAAACTTTTTCTTTTCTTTTTCAGGGCTTTTCCATTCAGCAGCTTTTAGCTGCCTGGCTTGTATAAACTGAAGAATAAACTGGAAATGAAGGCAGTTTACGTGGTTATTAATCTGTTTGCAAAAAATCCCTTTCCAGATTTCAGTCCCTTTCTTTTCCTCTTTGGCCATTTTAGTGGTTTGATGTTCTGCTTTCAGAAGGTGCTGTCAGTGCTTGTCTCTCTCCTCTCTCCTGATAAAAGTGTCTTAAAATTTCAAATTACCGGACTGTGTGGACAAAGACTTTGATCTGGGTAAATAAAACTTTTCATTACATATTATTTTGTTTTTAATGAGCTATAGGAATGCAAACTAGATCTAAATGTTCAACAATTAGCTTAACTCCAGCTCTGTCTGCTGAGCTGCAAAAGATAGTGGAGGAAGATTCTTTGACTAATCTATGAAAACAAAACCTGGGTCAAGTATACGTCTTGGAGCTAATCCAGCAAGATGTGGCAGAGTTTAAATGTGATTTAAAACAGACAGAACAAAAGATGGCTTGCTATGGAGAAAGATTTTTATGATCCCTGCCTGGCAGATTTGGCTGATTCTTCACCCTTCATGGGCTAGCAGAATAAAGAAGAAAGAGCATAACTTTGATTTACCTTTTACATCTCTGTCACTTGGCCTATTTAAGGAAAGTGGTTGAAGACTTCCTAATTTTAACTGGTTAAAAACAAAGCCCCAAGGCCAAAGTTAAATCCATCTCTACACTGCTCTATTAATTAACTTGCCAAAAAAAGAAAGGGAAATGCTCAGCTTTTCAGCACCCACTAGTGAAGTTAATGGCCACGAGAGTGTTAGCTCTTAGCAAGGGGTAGGTTGAGGACAATGTCATGTACTCAGGGGTGGGATTCTACCAGTTTGGACCAGTTCTATAGAACCAGTTGTTACGATTCTGTACAGTTCAGAGAACCGGCAAATTGCACCATTAGCTGGCCCCTCCCCACCCACCCTGGCCAGGAGGCTTCCCTGAGGCCCAATCAGTGTAGTATTCAGGGGGTTGGGGGAGGGAGAAGTGACCTGAGAGCAGAGCTGAATCTTCCTTAGGATTGAAGCTTCTATTTTTCAGTGCAGACTCAAGCAGCAGATTGCAGAAAGATAGATCTGGGAGTGAAGCTGTGATTCTGCAAGCAGCTCAATCTGCCTGCCTGATTATTTTTTTAAAAAATAAAAAAAATCAATCTTTATATATACATTTATAATATTTACATACATGCCACACCCAGCCAGTCACATGACCACCAACCCACACCCAGAAATTAGGCCACGCCCACAGAACCGGTTGTTAAGAAATTTGAATCCCACCCCTGCATGTATTCCTGTCCTAAAATACTCATGCTCATGCTGGGGTAAGCTGGAAATACTGATCTCTTCTATAATAGGTCAGCATTAATTTCAGTGCAATGAAAATGTAAACACATCAGGAATGTTTTTGCCCTAGTCTTTTCCTTGACAAGAATCAGTAATTGTTTTGGCTATTCATTAGGGAAACTGAAAGCCTGCACACTTGTAGCAGAGGAAAGATTACTTGATTTTAAAACTGACAGAGGACAAATTACTGCCAAGAAAACAACCTCAGCAAGTGGACTAGAATTTTTAGAGAGCATAATTTTGAATATGTATGCGTACACAGGTACATGTGCTTGGTCAAGAATCTTAAGAATAAGAACGCTTAAAATGCAATTCTCCTATTGTTACAAGCGAGCTGCCTTGCTCCTTCTAGGCATCATAGAATATTTTATAGCCAATCCTACAGATTTAGTAGAGATTTTGTTATTTTCTAGAATGCATATGCATTATTTAGCTCCATGGATTTTATCAGTCAGTGAACTCTGTATTCTTTAATCTTTGTATGTAGAAAATCAGTAGTCAAAAGAGATTTTTAGTCTAATTTTTATTATTTAAAATAATAAATAATGATAAAATGATATAAAATGATAAAAAATGATATAAGATTGAGCAAATCAATCAGTCTTCCATCTATGCTTGTTCTATATGAGTGTAGCCATGAATTAAATCCATTTTGACATCAATTTGCAATTAGTTCCTAAAAAAGAAACGTCACAAAAATGCATTTATTTATGAAGACAATTTCCCCACATGCACTTCATATTTTTTCCTAATTATATACATTATTATATGCCATTTTTTCTATATATTGTCAGCATTCCAGCAAACCTCCATTCCAACCAATAACTCTGAGACAGACATCTCTCAAAGGTTCCTTTAATTGGATAGTAACTGGTACATCTGTGGAATCCTGAATCTGAAAATTTTGGGCTTCCTTGCGAAGGTAAAAAACTACAAATTCATCCCCACCCCATCACCACATCACATGGCCCAATCACCATCTGACCTAAAGTAAACTTTCCTTTTCACTATGTACAATACTACATGACCTTGAAACAACAAAAGAAATTTATTTTGTCTAACTAGATATACTCAAATGAATTCCCCCCTCCCACTTTCTCAGGCTCAATTGTGGCAGTGTGGGAGCAGCAAATCTCAATATGGCTTCCAAAGCTGACATTTTGTACTTTGGGATGTAATTTCTGCTAAGAAGAGATCCAAAATTTAAAAAAGGAAATCATTTGAAATTGTTTTAAGCCAAACATTGATCCAAAAGTTGTAGATTAAAGCAATTTAAACAAATAAATCTACCATCTCTCCTGTAGGGAAGTGAGAAAATGAAGTGCAATGAAAACTGCATATGGAATTGTAAAACTGAAATGTCCAATTTAAGTATCAGAACAAAGGCCCTTTTCATTCATGCCCTGTATCTTAATGTGCTTGGATATCCATCAAACTATTAAGAATTTGTTTTCTCTTATCCAGTTTCAGAGATGTTTTGTTGTATGATTAATGCCTTGGGTCTACTTTTGAATTTTTAGGAATACAACCCAAGTGTTTGTTTTTCAATAGACATTTGGGTGTAACAAACAGCAAAAGAATATCTAGGGGCACATGAAGAAGTAAGGGAAAAGAAATATTTATTGGAAGGCACTGGACAATCATACAAAGAGCTTTATAAATAGTCTTCACTCTATATAAATCCCCCAGCTGTAATAGTAACAGATAAGCTGGTGCCATAATATCTGTGGTGACTTTACAGTGATAGATAACAGTGAAGTTGAAATTGACAAAGGGATTCAGACAACATGGCAGAAAAGGTACAGATACCAACTCACTGATTTCTAAAAAGCACAATATAGGGAATACATTTTATTGCAATATGTTGATGAAACAAAACAAGTTTCTTTTGATTTCTCAGAAATTGTAAATAAGCAAAGTATGAAGCTAAATAAATTATCTGAGCTGAATAGCTAATGTAATTCCTGTGTTATGGTAAAATTAAACTCTCTTAGGTTTGTAGATTTTATTCGTACTCAAGGTACATCAATGGATTGTGAATAGGTTCCTTTCATCCCTCTTGGAAGATCATAACAAATGACTTATAAGGTGTACTATATTGCTTCTATATAGCCAGATTGTTTTCATCCCTGCTTTTAGGGTTTTCCCCACCTGCATAAACATGCCCTGAAAATCTGTTTTTTCTGCCCTGTTGTGTTGTTGTCTTTATCTCATTCCCCAGTTATATCTGAGGCTTACTCCCCTTCAACAGCTGTATCTTAACTGTGTGTATTTCTGATTTGCTTTACTGACCACTCGTGCTGTCACTGGTGCTCCATGGGATAGCAGTTATGCTGATTCCTGCTGAATACTTCATGCTAATGTAAGCATGCCCCTTCCTCTCCTCCCTAGACACTGTTTTTCAGGGCAATCTTCCTTTGGATAGTGCAAAAGTCTGGTTCATCCAAAGTGGTTTTCTGCCTTTGCCTACTAGTTGTTCAAACCTATCCCAATTTAAAGAACTGGAGAATAGCAACTGGCCAGCAATGACTAATGCTCCCATCAGTCATTGCTGGTCAGTAGCTACTCTCCAGTTCTCCAGGCCTGTATGGAGAAATAAAAGAGAGACATGCCCGATGAAAAAGTCAAATCTTAAGAGCTTTCTGAAAGGCAGGGAGGATTGGAGCCATCCATATCTTTACAGGAATGATATTCCATAATGTCTGATGCCATAAAAACCAGGTGGCATTTCAGTCATACTGTCATGGATGCCAACTTGAATCTTTTTACCATACCCTACACTCACCCTACAACATGCTTTAATCCTCACTAATGATAAGAATATAGCAGCCAACATTTTAAAAGCATGTTAGATAATAAATTACTTGATTATAGCAAGCAGCCATGCCAGTTCAGTTCTACACTAAGTGACAAATAAAATGTTGCTGGATGCTATCTGTCCTCCCTATCCACTCCCCCCACCCCACCAGGAGAAGTTATTAATGGGGATTGTAGATCAGAAAGTAACCAACATGGGTATAAAGGATTTGCAGATGACATGCTAATTATCTTGTCTGAAATTTTTCCATTTGGATTCATAATGTGCCTTTCATACTGAGGTGGAAGAGAATGGTCAATCCATGGAATTGAACCAAAGCAACATAAATCTGCAAGTCTAAAAGTGTCTTGGAAAAAATATACAATATTTACCACTTGACTCCTTGATTTGGGAATGAATATCATACAGAATATTCTGTAAAAAAGGTAAAGATTTGGACATGCTTTTATAACAAGCCTATCTTGGCAAGTTTTACTTTTCTGAGAATCAGCTCAGCAAGAAAATGGAAAACCTTTTGCAAAGAATTGATGAAGTTAGTAATATAGTTACAGCACCTAATATTAGAAATCATTTTTCTAAAGGGAATCAGGACTCTGTCAGAACAGTATTGCTCTGGTTATTTTTGTAAAAGATTTGGTTGCAAGGAGAAATAAAGATTGAGAGTAGAATATAGTAGAGTAGCGTAGTATAGAGTAGACTAGACTAGAATAATGTGTGTGAGGTTTGTATGTGTGTGTGTGTCTGAGAGAGAGAGACAGAGAGAGAGACAGAGAGAGAAAGAAGGGGGAGATGGAGAGGGAGAGAATAATATTGGAAGAGTCAAATAATATTGTAACAAGGCACTTAAAATGTATTATGAATAGAATAAAGGCAAATCTAATTAGTCAAATTGATAAATACTATTATTAAATTATTTTAATAATTTTATTATAAAATAAATAATGAAAATATAATAACATATCAATTTCAAATTAATTTCACAATTACATCTCAAACTGATAATAACCTTATCACAGAAAAGACACAGTAATTGCATTAGACATTTGCGTTGGCTGATACAACATGCTTTACTTTGCAATAGGACTTATTTATTATATAACATTAAAAGCAATGATTTAAATTATTTTGTTTTGGCACCTAGAGCAACTTCAAAGCCATTCTTCCACCACTGAAGAAGATGTAGAATTCCAGTAGAAAGATTGTAAGAAAGAGAAGAGGTAGAATAGAAAGCAAAAAGCAAGATTCAGACAAACAATCAAGCAATAAACAATAACCTAATTAAAAAACTACAAAGGGATAAAGAATACTGTACCAACTCTGAGAAGCCAAGCTACTGTATATAAACAGAGAGCAAACCCCATTCCCTTCTAGCATTGAAGAAGTTACCTGGTCAGATAATGAAATGGCTGAAAGCAAACAACCAAACTCAGAGAGCACCAAGGACTCCAAAGATTCTAAGCTGTCCCTTCTAACAAGGCCAACCTGTCAGTCTGCTTTTTCCTCTGCTAATGATGATCTGAAGCCAAAGGAAGAAAAGTCTCAGTATATTTTCCAAGAGGGATTAATGCTAGCTAACCTGCAACAAAATACATAAAATATGAAATGTGTGTCACATATTGATTATTATGTACTATTATCAATCTGAACAGTTAAATGATCATCAATACACAACATTTTTGTACATCATTGATGATGAGCAGCCATTTTTTGCAAATCATACTAAAACTTTGGCATATATGGATTATCTACTTACAAGATAATACTGTCATTGGGAATGGAGGGGCGAATGAAATTTTTGAAGAGAAATCAAAACCAAAAGGCATTTCTAATAACCATGCCACAGAAATTGATAGGTATCCATATGCATGTATTATGCTAGTCATGATGATGAAGAATCCTGCTATCTGTTTGCAACTGAAGAAAGCTTTTACTATTTCAGTAGACAATCAACTGAATTTGGCAACTTCTACCTGCACAAGTTTCAATGTGCACATATAATTCTGAGCAATGTTAGGAATGTTGTTAGATTTCTTCATATGATTTAAGACAGTTTAACATTTAAGACAGTACTTTTTGGAACAAATAAACATTTCAGGGCCCAAAATACATATCAAATATATTAAGTTATTGATTGATTGGTTGATTAAATTTATAGTGTCTCCCATCTCACTCTTGTGACTTGGATGGGGTCCCTGCCATTTGATTAATGTTTTGCAAAAAAGGTGATGAACCTCTTGGTTTTGTCCTTTCTATGGTATTATTGTATTTCATACATCAACCCTCTGCACAGGTTAGAATCCTGCTATTATAAAATTTAAATTGTCTGGGAGCCTACACAAATAGAAAATATTCCTTGTTTTCAGCTTTTCAGCCTCCAGTCTGCAGGCAGGAATGTTGAGGTGGAGAAGACTTGCATCTGAGCCCAACCATAAATGGATGTTTGGATTTGCAAGTTGCTCCCAAGCTCTCTCTTTTTTGAGATTGTTTTCTCCAGTTGCATTTTGCAAACTGCTTTCAGAGCTCACTATTTTAATAATTGAATGCTGGGGGCAGGAAGCAAGGCATGGAGTCTGGCTCTCCAATCCAGACACCAAGGGTAAGAGACTGAAGGATGAATGCACACTCTTCCCAGGGCAAAGGTATGGAAAAAGAAATTAAAACCCTCTTTCCTCAGTTTCAGCTTTCGGAATGATACTGGTTGCAGGCAATGTTGTGAGAGCATCCGTGGTTATATTGTCCTGCAAATGCATAGAATTCTCTGCATATGGTAGGATTCAATGTCTTTTCTTTCACATAATGTACTTATGACCCAAAGGGGAGGGGGAAACCAGAATAAGGATGTTGATACTTTACAATGTAAATGTAGTGATGTGAGTGGAGATTGCTATTGTTTCTTTTTTTCTGTAGCATCTTCTGATTTTTGCCATTTCTCTGCATTTACAAACAATATCAAAATCCTAAAGCTCAGGTAGAATTGTGACTACCTGGATGACTATTTGCAGCTGAATACAGAACCCTATCCAAAGAAATTCCTTGTGAAAAGAAGCTAATCTAGAGACTATTCTTTGCATTAGGAACCCTAGAGGGAGCTTCATAAAAAGGAAAATAGGTATAATGTGAAGACATCGCCAAATGTTGGACACTTGTGGCACCATTGTCTACTACACCAAGAGTGGTGGTGACAAAAGGAACCAGAGATCCTGACATTTAGAATAAAGCTCTGTTGATTTAATGTGATAAAATTCTTATGAAGTCATGTGAGGAAAACCAAAACAAGAAAAAAAAAATTAAGTAGGTATATGCCTTTAAAATATATGCGTAAAATGCAACCTTTCCAATTTTTTTGCTGCATAATTTAGGAACATAATTTAATATAGGAACTAATATTGGGCTAAATATTCCCCTCCTGTAAGCTTTGAAATATACAACAGACAAGAAATGAATTTCATATCATCACTTAATTGTATCTGGAAAAAAAGTCAGCTAAAAATATGAACTTCACTTATAAGCATTCAGAGAAACCTTCTCCTCCCTATATGAATGGGGATGAGTCAAGTGTTCCTTAGCCTTGCTTCTAAAAGCATAACTTGATTTCATAGCCATATCCACAGATTGGAAGAAGGACTTGACCCAAGTGCACCTGATCTTCCTTCCCCGATATTTTATCAAATATATGGAAGTTTTATCAAAAAAATGGAACAGCCTAGAGCAAGGGTGTCAAATTTGCATCATCATGGCAGCATTGCATGACGTATCAGGAATTTTTCTGCCTTTGATAAACTGGGTGTGGGTATGGCCAGCACATAATGCATCTGGCCGGTGGGCTGCAAGTTTGACAGCCCTGGCCTACAGGTTCACAGCATTCAAGACATAGCCAAAATATAGATTCCTGTGCCCTCTTCCAAGTGTTGGATGGAAGCATATAGACAAATGTTGTTTTGTGTTCATGTATCATTGCCCCCAAAGCTGTGGAAAGTATGTTGTGTTTATATTTTACATGAAAATGGTGAGAAAATTATTTTTAAAAAATGGATTGAAGAACACACCCAAGAACATTTCAGATACTCTAAACACCCCAAGCAATCTTGTGAGCTTTTTGTACAGAAAATTAATGAGAGAAGCAAGGCTTCACACCACAGAGCAGTTAGAATTGTGAACCTAACATGGCATTCAAACACACATGTTCCACTTTACTAGCCTAGTTTTTGAATCTAGGAAAGAGAGATGAGAACACTGTCTTTTTTCAGAAAAAGGGGTATATATGCATAGGAAAATGGAAACAGGTACAAATGAGGATAAAGTATACGTTTGCTTAAAATCTAACAACAGGAACACTGTTAAGATGTTGCTCTTCTTGTCAGAAGAAATAAGGGTGCTTCACTTTTCCCCAAAGCCTCACACAGATTAGGTCAAGCCTCTTCAGACAAAGTAATTTTGTTGGTGCTTTAAAATGATGGGAAGTAATCTGCACTGAAGCTGAGCCTGGCTGTCTAGGCTATTAAAGATATCTATATGCCATAGGCGAATAAAAAGATAAGAGGGCAGTCTTATAATGAGAAACAATAACTCTGCACACTTTGTTTACAGTTTACCCCAAAGACTGCAGATTAACACAAATCTCAGAGCATCTTTATTATAGTGCACTGTGTTGCAGAGTTGGGGTGGGGACTGACAACAGAGGCTGGAATTGCTAAGTAGGCTGGGACCATCTGTCCTCTTGGGGAGGCAAAAATGTGCATGATTGACTGACACCTGCTTGTCAAGGGCAGCCTGCTGGGAAATTTGCTCTTGGATCACTGAGTTCAGGGTTACATTTCCTGCATTAGAATCAGACAAACAATCTTGCTTGGATTCCTATTTATTTATTTGCAGGCACTTGCTGGTTTCTGTTGGCTTGGTAACATTGCATGCCTGTTTTGTTTATTTTTCTTTTAATTGATTTGTAAGTGGATAGCTTACCTTTTACCACAAACAGCTGTCACAATAGCTCAGAACAACAATATGTTGCATCATAATGCTATCATATTTTTCATGTTGTGTATGTTGAGTTGTAAATTGAATATTTGATCCTTTGTGGTCTAATCTGTAAATATTGTAAGCAAATTTCAAAAATCAGCTAACTAAAACAGACATAATAAGTCAAAAAGACCTATTACAAATGCCATCTGAAATAAAGCAATTATTGGAATTAACCCAAACCATTTTCCTACAGTTGTCTTAAAATGTGGATCAGCCTTTGCAGTCATTTATAACCTTTCTAAATACATAGAACTTTATATGCAACTTATTTTAACATTTTTTTCCTAAATGCAGCTATTCATAAATAGAATAAATAACTAGATTTGATTTCTTTAACACCCATTGTCTTTATGAATTTTGAACAGCGAACAGTGCTAATAGACCCATTCACTAATATCCATTCATTCCATTACAAAGGTTTTACTTGTTTCTGTTTATTAATCAACCTTTTTTTTGCTAAGTATTGTCAATCTGCTCCTCACAAAAAACAAAAACTAATATAAATATTTACTTACTAAACTGTGGGCAGATTTTTTTTATACTCCATGTCAGATTTATTTTACACTCCATGTCAGATTTATTTTACACTCTGTATATCTAAAATGAAATTTTGACATTTCAACATCTAGAACTTCACATGTGGACCTCAATTCCCAGAATTTTCTATATTTTATATACAAGTTTATTTCCATTGGACACATGAAACAATCTTCCCAATGGTATTTGATCATTACTAGTGTTAAAATGCTCTTGTCTGTGCACATAAGAGGGAAGTGATGGATCCCCACTTGTATTTTCTTTTAGATATGCTTAGCCTGTGAAATTTGAAGAAAATCAGCTTTGTTTTTATAGTGCATATAAAATTCTTACATCATATTTCCCCCCCAAGAATGAGAACTGAATCTGATGTTCAGGTCCTTCTATTGTCTTGCAGAAACACAGTGAAAAATCATATGGGATCAATTCCTCATGTCAGGCTAAGGTGCAGTCAAAACAATTCTCCTTTAGAGGAGAGAGTCTGTTTTCAATTATCTAACTAAAGGCAATCAATGGTCAATCTCATCAATGACTGATTGCTCTCCACAGTAGCAGGAGCTTTTCGTCCTTTTTTATGGAATCTGGAAATAATTGGCTTTTTCTGCCTTTTTCTGCTTTAAAAGAAACTATCCACATCCCAACATCCAAAGAATCATGTTCTCACATAATAACATATTTTCTTGATTGGGAATCTTATTTACCTCATTTCGTTTTCATGTCTATATTCCCTTGTTTATATGAGTTCTATTGCTGCTGTTTTTCCACTTCCCAAGGTAACAAAATCTGTTTTCTGTTGTCTTAGTATAAAACATTTGTTTTAAAATATATCATGAGTTAACATTTTAAGACTATGATACTAAAGATTTACAGGGCAAGAAAGCCTCATTGAAATAATGACATTATTCTTTTTGATGCTAGCTAGAATACTATGTGTACATGAACCGACACTTCACATTTCAGCTGATGAGAAGCTTGCATCCTGAATCCTGTTGTTTTTTTTATATCCAGATCTTTTCTTAAGAAACTGGCATACTTGTGTGGTTTCCACTTTGTTTATTATCACAACAACTCTATAAGATCAGTGAGGCTAGAAGAGCAATAAATCCAAGATTATGTGGCATTTGAATTCTGCTATAGGATCATGATCAGAGGTAGTATTCATCAGGTTCTGATCAGTTCTGGAGAACTGATAGTGGAAATTTGGAGAACCGGCAAACACCACCTCTGACTAGAAATTTTATGTATCCTTCCCCTGCCATGCCCACCAAGCCACGCCCACAGAACCAGTAGTAAAAAAATTTGAATCCCACCACTAAATGATCCATCTCCTACCCTTCTCCTAACGGTTTTTAACACTGATAATATGGTTCAATTGATAACTATAAGTTTTATGCTTAATTTATTGTTTATATTCATATGCTTGGCTACATATAAGTATAATATTGGCCCATTATTGTCATTTATAATTCTGGTTTTGAAAGACTTGGCTTTATTTAAGTAGCTGAATTTGAATTATAATTACTATCCAGAAATGAAGAAGTAGATTGCAAAAATTGGACAATAAGTTGTCCAAATGAGCTGCCAGTACTACCATAATAGCCACGTTGTTATATATGAGTGCCATCTTGCACTCCAAAAAGATGTGATGCTTTGAACAAAATAAAATAAAGGGGTGGGGTTTACTTCTAAATCTACATCTTACATAATTTCATTGATGTTTACATTTAATCAAACAAATTAAATAATTAAAATTCATCAAAAATGTGGTATTTAATTATTCTTTTTTCATCATCTTAATAGTTTGGGAGTAAGGGCTGTCCTAAAGTTTTTGGAGTTCCTCAAGCAACTTTGAGCTTTAGTTAGTTCCCTAGATATGCCATTTCAAATAAATGAGTAATAGTAGAGCAAACAACAATAAAACAACAAAACCTCCAACTATTTGCTTTGAAGTTATCAGGTTTCCCATACTGATTGCTATCTTGCAGGCAAATTAAAAAGTGAGTAAAGAATAAATCTCTTAGTATCAACCTAGAATGTTAAATATCCGAAGGTAGTCTTTCTCAACTTTGGCAAGTTTAAGATGTGTGGACTTCAGTTCCCAGAATTTCCCAGCCAGCTGGCCAAGGTTAAGAAACACTGCTCTAACATGATGTAGGCTTTGGCCTTCAGGCCAGATATAGACATTAGATCTTGCCCTGAAATATTGAATAGCCCATACTGAATGGACTTCTTACATCAAACATAACCAGTAGATTCATATTTTGTTATAATAAATGCCATTCCAAGACTAAGTGCATACAGTTAAAACATCATAGGCCCCAAAACACCATAAGAAAATTAAAAATGGGGGGAAGGGAATTGACATTTTTAAAATAGAGTTCTGATACGTGTGCTTGCATAAATGCATAATTAATACCTCTGGAGAGGGAAAAAAAGAAGTTTTCTTAGCTGATTTCTCTATTGTGTCTGAACTCTCTTGTAGTTGAGGAATTGAAATATTGTTAGAGTGGGGACCAGGGAGGCAGAAATGCCTTCCTTTTATGAGGCAACATCATGATAATCATGCTTTTATTTGACAAGTACAGGATATTATTTTTCCTGAGGACAGCTAAGGGAGTGTGCAATTTGAAAAAAATATGGATGGAGTGAATAATTCAAGCCATGACTTCATTATAAAATCTGCAAGAGGGGGAATGTCTGTTCTGGCTTTCAACTTTAGTTGACTCAGTTCTAGTTTGGTAGTAGAACCTAATTCCAAGGCTTAGGTTTTGATGAGTCTCCAGACAAGATGTTTCCAGTCAATTGACTTCTTCTACTCACTCTATTCTTTATCATGGTTGCCATGCTTCCTTTAAATATTTCTCTGCCAATTCTCTTTCCATATTTATTTTCAGAAGGTAAGACCCTGTGAAGCTTTGGTTCAAAGATTTGAACTCTTACATCAAAGCAATGACATAAATCATTGCATTGAATTAAATGTCTCCAAATTGACTGATTTGGACTTTTTTCATGCATGCAGGCATGAATTTTTTTAATCAAATCAATTCTATTCCAACCATTGCATTGAACTTATAATCCAAATTGAATGCAGGATTTGACTAAAATTGAACTCAGTTCATAGAGATCTGTCAGAGTCAGAGGGCAAGATGTAGACTAGTCAATTCTCCTTCTTACAGTATCTACTTATTAAAAAAAAGCAGCCAGCAACAGCAAGGTGAAAAGGGCAGCATTATAAGGAAAGTCTCTGTCATACAGGGTAGTAGAAGCCTGCCCATACAGTCCAGACTAATTTAAACAGAAAGAACTATAAGAAGGAACAGTAGCCTCAAACTTCTGCACAGTAGTTAACATTTACTATTTTATTAATTAATATATTTCTAACTTGTTCCAAAGAATTCTGTGTAGCATGTAAGTACAAAACTAGAATTATAAAACATATCTATCATCTGTCTGTCTGTCTGTCTCCATATTTGGCCCCAGTTTTCAGATACCTAGGATCAAAGTCATATGGAAATAAAACAGCTATGAACAGCTAGTAGAGTGGGGACTACATACACCTCTGAAGCAGGGGTGGGATTCAAATTTTTTAACAACCGGTTCTGTGGGCGTGGCTTAGTTGGTGGGCATGGTTTGGTGGTCATGTGACTGGGTGGACATGGCTTGGTGGTCATGTTATTGGCTGGGCATGGCCAAATCAATATCACTCACATTAAGGCATGCATCTCCTCGCCTGGCTTCTCATGACTGTGGGGATGCTACAACAGTCATAAGTGTGAAAAATGGTCATAAGACACTTTTTTCAGTGCCACTGTAACTTTGAATGGTCACTCCACACAAGAAAAGTACCAGCAAAGGAAGAAAAAAATTCCAGAGAAGTTCCTGAAACAGGAAGTCCAGTCCTGCCAAGAATGTAATAAGGGTTAAGGGACAGACAGTTTTTGTAAGCAACACCAGAATGTTTTCTTCCTGCCTTCCTTACAGGATTAGGCCAGTAATTTCTTCTAACAACCGGTTCTCTGAACTGCTTAGAATATTAACAACCGGTTCTAGTGAATAGGTGCAAGCTGGTAGAATCCCATCCCTGTTCTGGAGGTAGGAAGAGATTTCCAAAGACAGAGAGTATATCAGCTGGCCACATGTTTCTTCATTGTGAGATTTGAATTGAAATGTAGTTCATTTGCATTTTGCAATATCCTGTATTTGCATTAATGTTTTGCATCTGCATTTATCAATATTTCTTTGCTCAGTTCAGTAAGATACTTAGTGGTTCCATGAGCCCTTTCCTACCTCTTGCATTTATTGTTATATAGTGGTATATCATTATCCCTCTTGATCTATGGACTGAAGGAGATATGGAAAGAAGTACTGTTTCACTGACTGTATAAAATGTACTAAAGATGCACCTTGTTAACTCTCCCCAGTTTATGGGATCTTTCACACAGAATATTTTCCAGCAAATAAGAGCATCAGAAAAATCATTTGTATTTATGCCTCTTTTGACAAGAGGCAGGGGGAATTAATCTCTAGGCTATCTGGGTATGCACACTGATGACAGATGAAGACCTGGCTTTGGTCCAGGGTCTGGATTAATGTGTTTAGTGTGTGTGTGTGTGTGTGTGTGGAGGGAGGAGGTGCTGTCATGCTTTGTTTTAATAGTTGTTTTTAGTCTGGGTCATCTTGTTTTGTTTTGGCTGTGTTTTTCATTGTTTTAATTTAGTATTTTATTTTGTAAGCCACCCAGAGTCTACTGGAGTGGGCAGTATAATAAATTTGATAGATAAAATAAAAAATAACGATAGCAATGAGCTGTCCTGTGTACATTTGTGCCACCTTAGCATTTCTTCTATCTTTTGTGAGATAAATCATGTCTGTCTATCTGTCTGTCTACCTATCCATCATCTATTATCTACTTATATCTATCTTATCTGTCTTCTTCATATGCACACAGACATACAGACATACAGACACAAAATTTCATCCCAACAGTGCCAAACTGCTTTGGGGATAGAAGGCATGCATCACTGATGACATCACCATTAGCTAACAAACCCCCACCAATATTGGCATTATCAAACTCAGACTGGAAAGCAAATATTTGTGGAAAGTAGAAGTATCACTTTTTTCAAAGAATTTCCCTTTGAGGTGCGAAGATATATATATATATAATCAAATTATTATCAAACTACCTTCACCAGTGCTGAAAATATCCCAGTACAACCACAACAAATTTTTCTAGCATGTTTTAAAGTGGATTCCTTGTTGGGAGCCATGTACAATAAAGGTGCATTGATCTTCTTTCTCTTCAAACCAGGAGAAAGGTCTGAAACATCAAGTGAACCAGAAGACCTCATTAACTCGATCTAACAACGATGCTTTTTAATGAATAAAAAAAGTGGAGGAGGGGCAATGTTTTTTTAAAGTCTACCCTTAAAGCAGGTCCCTTCTCTCATTATCTCAGCCTTGCCTAGGAGAAAATCAATAAACAATTT
This sequence comes from Bungarus multicinctus, assembly GCA_023653725.1. NCBI lineage: Eukaryota > Metazoa > Chordata > Lepidosauria > Squamata > Elapidae > Bungarus > Bungarus multicinctus. The sequence continues at coordinate 138,770,104 of CM042838.1, forward strand.
GCATTTTTTATCAATATTTAATGTCAGGCTGCAGGATCCTTTGAAACGCTCAAGTCCTTTCAAGAATTATCTATTCTTTTTCTTTTTTTTCTTCCTTTATTTATACATTTTAAAAAAACCAACAGAACAGAGACTAAAGTTCCAGCAAAGTCTCAAGTTCTGTGATCAGTTATGGTTATTCTAAAATATTAACAATTGTGCTGGAAATTATCATCATCATCAACATCATCTACAGCTGCCTGTCCAAGAGCAGAAATGGCATTGCTCAGGAAGCATGGTGTTGAATTTTAATGACTGCTGGAGAAGAATGAGTCCAGGTAGCTATACAATTAGCAAGCAGTCAAAAAGATGAGGGACACGATTTCCTCTTGACTCATAGTGTGCATAGAGCTCTTCCTCTGAAGCCTATAATGAAGAAGCTAGATGAGATCCCAAATGGATTGATAGAACAATTACACAGAGGGAAATGGTAGGTGATGCCAAATGTTAGTCCCCTGCCAGCTATATATTAGTTCCAACCTGAGTATTTAGCTTCATCATGCAATGAGTTCCACTGACTTCCCTAAATGTACACTACAAATAGTTAAACTGACTTTTGTTTCCTTGCTATTCTTATTTAAAGGAAATATCAGGAACATGGCTATAATGTCACATATTGAGTAGACTAGTACCGACAAGATTTCATATGTGTCAGAGATTACTAGACCTAAATTACATCTACAGTTTTGATAACTTAAGGCATCCTGTGACATATCAAGACATTATAATATATAGATTTCTAGAAATGTACAGATAGGGCAATTTCATGAAAGAAGAGAATAAGCAGAGCCTTGTTAGACAAGATCTAAGTGAATAGACTTGCTACACAATTATTCTTCAGCATCTGGCAATGTACAGTCATATAGATCTTAAAGGCTGAGGTTAAATATAGTCTTCAAAGTCTTGCAGCCATGGATGGACGTATTTGTCTAAATGGTCTTTTGGAGTGACTGTCGTTAATCTTCTAGCACAGAGGCCTTCACATGCTTTTGGAGAAAAATATAATTATCATACATCTATCCACACAACTATTTGATATAAAAATTTGTGTTATTTATTATTGTACATTTTACTGTGCATTTAGTAAGTTAACTATAAGGAGCCTCGGTGCGCAGTGGTTAGAATGCAGTACTGCAAACTACTACTACTGCAATTTGGCAGATCGAATCCCACGAGGCTCAAAGTTGACTCAGCCTTCCATTCTTCTGAGGTGGGTAAAACAAGGACCCAAAGTGTTGGGGGCAATATACTGACTCTGTAAACTGCTTTGAGAGGGCTATAAATCACTATAAAGCGATATATAAGTCTAGATGCTATTGCTATTGCTAACTATGCATTATAGTTTGGGGTGAGGAGAAGAGCCTAGCTGAGGAGCCTATTTTCACTTATTTGGAGTGACAAATAGGTGCTGCAAAATGTAAAATTAATGCGTCAGGTTAATTTCATGCACCCCTTGCCTCAGACCGATTAGTGTAAATTAAATTTCATGCTCATCAGCTAGAGTCATCATGAATGTTCTGCGGGAACCTGTAGATTTGTGATGATCACAGGAGCAAAGCGTTGTTGGATGCTGTTTGCTCAGAGCGCAAATGGCTGGTTTTTTTTTAACCATAGTAATGAGGAAGCTGTGCAGTTGCTGTTCAATAAATAATGAGTATTTTCTGCAAATAGGGAACATTAATCGGCTCCAGTCACCACAGTAACTGAATGGCGGTCGTTACATGGATGAATAATCTGATCTTGTTATAACAACAAACATATATGTCATGTTCTCTCTGGGTAATGTGTTGCATAATTTGCCATCAGATCCCTAAGCAGCTTGGTCCAGTTCAAATCACTGATGATGATGGAGTATATTAATTTTTGCTTAGGCCCTCCACTTAATAAAACTTTAAAGGATGCAAGATAGTGGCTCCTGGAGTGATGTAATTCTTCATATCCTCATCCTTGAGGTCAGAGGCAGTGTTCCCACCTTCCTTTTCTCTGCCAAACTCTATAGCGGAGTTCTTCCAAAATCATGGAATCCCATTGCTAAAAATTCCAAAAGTATGCCATGCATTTCAACCAGAAATCAGGATGGAGCAACTCAGAAAGTCTCCAAACATTTTCCAACCCATGTCGGAAATTTAGACCAGCCATTCAGTCAGAATAATTACTCTCTTGAAATGAAATGAAATGGTATTTCAAATTTATCAAGAAAAATGTAAGCATTCACAAAGAAGGCAAGAAAGAAGATTCCCACAAAAAGATTTGCTTTGTAGGTTATTCTAAATTATGAATCTCTTTGTGGTAATCAGGAGACAATTTTATCCTCAGTGAAATAACATGAGATGAGACTAGGCTTCTGGAAGGTCTTTAAAACGTGTTTTTTTTTTCAATTGACCTGTGAAACCCATAATATTGGGAGCCTGCAAGATGGTTACATGATGATTAATTGAAGTGTATTTATTGTTTTTTCCATGATTAAAAAAACTTTTAAATATATCTTACTTGTATTCTAATAAGTTTTTATGTATTTAGAGTGTTTTATTTTGTATGCTGCCCTGAGTCGCTTTCGGGGATGGGCAGATATAGAAATGTGATAAATTAAATATAACCCTTTCCTTTATTGGCTATTTCTTTATAGATAGTCTGCGTTACCAGCCATAATTGGGATAGCCTCTCAGTGAACATGTCACTAAGTGGTTTAGGAATTGTAAAATCCTATCATTCCTATTATCAGGCATGGTTTTGCACCTAATGTTCAGTTGTTTTCAAGTTCATTTCTCATTTTCATGGAATCATAGGATACATTTGAGGTCTTCTAGTGTTGACTAGGTCAAGAATGATGATTCTTAGATAAATGGCTGTTCAACCTTTGTTTGAAAACTTCCAATGATGTAACACCCATGACTTCAGGAGGCAGATAATTCCTCTGCTTAGTAGCTTTCATGGTCTGGAATTCTTTCTTATTTTGAATTTGGATGCTTTAAATAAATACACAGCAGCCATCCTTTTATTTTGGGCAAAGTAATAATGAGGAAGTGTCATGGCAAAAGTTGAGTTCTACCTTTAATATGCCCAGTGTATTGTTTTAAATTCCTGTGGCCACTCTCCAATGATAGCAGTGTTCCAATATTTGAGGGACTGCCACAGAGTGGAAGGGATCAAGCTATTTTCCAAGGCACCTGAAGGCCAGACAAGGAATAATGGATGGAAACTGATCAAGGAGAGATTCAATCTAGAAATAAGTAGAAATTTTCTGACAGTGAGAATAATCAACCAATGGAATAGCTTGCTTTCACAAGTTGTAGGAGCTTCATCACTGGAGGATTTTAAGAACTGATTGGACTGCCATTTGTCAGAAATGGTGAAGGATCTCCTGCTTGGGTAGGGGGTTGGACTAGATGATCTACAAGATTCCTTCCAACTCTGTTAATCTGTTTATCTTCACATACATTACCCAGCCTCAGAACTGACTTTCTTTTAGCACAGGGCAACCCAGTTCATTCTGTCAAAGTGAACCAACTTCTCTTGAGCCTTGAGGGCTTCCCAGTCCATGCACATAAACTATGGATGACATTAGCCCCTCTGGGAAATCTGATATACTAATGTATGTCATTTTGCCTCTGCAATTGTTTCTCTGCTGCCATCTGAAAGTGTAAATGGCCGTAGATGGGAAAGCATGGCTGAAGTGGAGCTTGCAAAAATGTAATTTGAATTAAATGGTTAAAATGACAAATGATTTGAGGAGAAATAGTTCAGTGAAATGGCTCCTCCCATCAACACGATTTGTTTTATTGTTTTGATTTATTTCACTAATTCCTCAGCCCATTTACTTCTGGTTTACTTCTGCTTACACACATAAAGGATTACTCTATTAAGCTCTATTTTACTTCTGCATTTCCACTATGGTAATAAATGGAAATGGTTTTTGAACCTAAAACACCAGTAGAATTTCAAGTCAATGTTTAATATTTCATCATTTGCTAATTTATTAAACAAAGAATGATGAATCAAACCAGGCTATTTTTAAAGTGAATTGAAGCGTTTTTAATGTTCATGCTATGACGATTCTATTTTTAAAATATTTTTGTGTCTTCCAGTCAGGTTTGGCTCCTGACAATTGTCTGGACAAGTCCATGCAGTTTTCTTTGTGAGATTTCTGAGTGCCATAGTCTATTTTCTAAGGCTGAGATAAGTGATTAGAACTCATGGTGTCCTACTATAGTTCCTAGCCTTATATCTTAACCGCTGTATTGAGCCTTTCTATTTGGAATATAAGTATTACAATTAGGGCTGGACCTTCAGGCTGAGATCCAGGTATGTTCATTTCAAAGGGAGGCAAATGATTTCTCAGAGAGCAGATTATGATGGCTGCAATAACAAATTGATCTGCACTGGTGCATACCAATGTCCATCAAAGCTGAATCTACAAAGTGGAACATTTATTCTACAGGTCTGGTATCAGCATCTAGACTGGGCACACATGAGTCCAGAATCTTATTTTACTATTTCAATATTTTAAATTTATTATGCATTTTTGACCACAGAAATATGTTTATTTCCAAGGATTAGGAGAAGAAAGGAAACTGCATTTTATTGCTGTGGTAATGGCAGCTCTATTATTTGAATTTAACATGTAAATGATGCTTTTGGAATTTCACATTATTATTATTTAAATCACATATTAGAAATGCAATTTAAAAGTGTGAAATTATGATGGGCAGGAGAAAGTTTTCATTGTAAGGGGGAGCTTTCTGTTAATTGCAGTAGAGTGCATTTTAAGACCAGTTGGACCAGTGTCAAAAATAATCAAATTCTGTCATTAATCTTAATATTAAAAAGTGACAAAAACATCAATAATTTTCATATATATGAATCCTCTCTGAATTCAGTGCTGAACTCTGAGTAGCACAACAATATGATGAATGGTTAAGGGAACTAAGTATGTCTAACCCAGGGCTGTGAAACTCAATTTCATTGAGGGCCACATCAGGATTGTGTTTGACCCTGGGGGACCAGGGTGGGGTAGCTTGCTTGATGTCACTCATGTTGGGGCACCTGTGATTGCCTGAGCACTCTGCCAGCAAAAACAGGCTCCTGAGCTCAGTTTTAGGCTGCAACAGCCTCCTGCAAGCCTCTGCCAGCAAAAATGGAGCTCAGGATGGCTAACCCTAACCCTGCAGCCCTCTCAAACTCTATTTTCACTGGCAGAGGAACCTCAGACCAGTCCTTTGCTGTTTCCAGGGCGGCCCTTTGGGCCAGATCTGGTCTCCGGGCCTTGAGTTTGACACCCCTGGTCTAGCCTATTGAGGAGAATGATAAGAAGAGACATGATAGTTGTCTTTCAGTACTTTGAAGGACTGTCACAGAAAAGAGGGGTTGACCTGAGTGTAGGAAAAGAAGTAATGGGTAGCTAGAAGCTTGTTAAAGAGAGATCCAACTGAGAATTAAGGAGAAATTTCCTGACAGTGAGAACAATTAAAAATGGAATAACTTAACTTCCAGTTGTGTGTGCTCCGTCGCTGGAGCTTTCAAGAAAAGATTGGACAACTGTTTGTCTGAGATGATATGTCTCCTACCTTAAGTAGGAGGTTGGATTAGAAGACCTCCAAAGTCCTTTCCAGCACTATCATTCTATGAGTTCTATGACATTCTTCATGTAAGATTCATGGGGTGGGCTGCTGGGGATTTGCAGGGGTTTGGGAGATCCTCTAGCTAAGATTCTTCACAGTTCGGAGAACCCCCAAATCCCACTCCTGGCTGGCCCTGCCCTCCCGTTTCCGCCCCTCCCAGGAGTCCCCACTGAACTTGTTTCCAATGCAGGTAAGTGCAGGGTGCATGCGGAGCCTCAGGGAGGGTGAAAAACAGGCCTCCCAGAAGTTCGGGAAGGCCAGAAATGGGTTTGTTTCTGGCTTCCAGAGAGCCTCTGGAGCCTGGGGAGGCTGTTTTTACCCTCCCAGAGGCTCAAGGAAAGACTCCGAAGCCTGGGGAGGGCAAAAATGCCCCCCCCACCCGTGGTGCAGGAGGCCAACTAGACCATGCCCACCATGGGCACGCCCACCCAGCAACCAGGCAGAAAATCCATTGCTAAAAATTTTGAAGCCCACCTATTTTATGGCGGGAACATGAGACACTCACATCCAGTTGATTGGCTACTTTCTCTTTATTTTCCAGAGCTGAACACAAGCGGAGCCGCGGCAGCCTTTCTTATAGCAACTGCTCACGGCTCACCGGCCAATGACATCTATCCAAAGTTCCCGCCGTTGGATTGACCAATTGCGGGTGAGTATTTGAATGTAGAACACCCCTCCCCACTTGGTCTAGTCCAACCAATCAGGAGCCCCCTAGGTTACTTGGTCACGTAAGTAGGCTGGGCTCCTATGGGTCCGACTAGACCTGCGGAAGTCATTTGTTAGTTCGCTAACAGCCAGTGCGGACGGACCTGTTGGTCTCTCCGTCTCTTCTTGTGGAACCGTCTGGAAGGTAGAGTCGGTCATGTTGCTCCTGCCGGGCCTTGCTCGGTTAGTTGAGTTGGCTAGGCCACTCCCTTCAAGGTTTCTTTCCAGCAACAGCTCTTCTCCTGCCTGGTCCACATCCCTTGAGGTGTTTCTTTCTTCGGCTGCAGGTACGTAGTTGCGAACTTCGACCGGGGCTAGTATCAGGAATGGTTGTGAAAGTGTTAGGATGTTTTCGTTTGCTTGGGGTTGGTGTGTGTTTGAAGGGTCTCCCCCTTCCCCCCCTGGTTTTCAGTGGCCCCTCTGAGTGGCCCCTTAATTAGTCTATGTGTCTTTTCCAGTCTCTGTTGTCTGAGGTGACTAATCTGTAAGTTCACGGTCCTGTGACTTGAGTAATGGTTGCTGGTATCCATAAGGGGTCCCCCACTAGGTTTTTGTCATAGATTAGATCTCCTACCTTAAATGTATGGAGTTTGCTGGAGGAATCTGTTGGTTTTTCAGTGCAGTAGATGAGGTGCAACCTGTCTAAGTGTGATCGTAGTTTCCTGCCCATTAATAGTTCTGCTGGGGTTTTGTTAGTTGTTGTGCTAGGTGTCATGTGTTGTATGGTTAATAGCTTATCTATTCGTTCCTGTATTGGTCCCAGGCCCAATTTGTTAAGTGTGTCTTTTGTGAAATGAACCATGCGTTCTGCTCGCCCATTCGCCGCCGGATGTGCCGGCGCGGTCAGAGCATGTCTTATCTCCAGGCTAGCTAGATACCCTTCGAACGTTGTTGATGTGAACTGTGGGCCGTTGTTGGAGACCAATACATCTGGTAACCCATGCGTTGCGAATAAAGTTCGGAGTTTCTTAATTACAGCGTCTGTGGAGGTGGAGTGCATAATGCTCACCTCTACCAATTTGAGTAAGCATCAACCAGTATTAAGAACATATATCCCCTAGTTGGACCCGTGAAATCGATATGGATTCTCGACCACGGTCCCCTGGGCATTTCCCATTCAGCAACTGGTGCCTGTGGTGGTGCGGGTCTGGATTCCTGGCAACATTTACAACTAGCTACCCACTCCCCTATGTCTTTGTCCATGCCTGGCCACCAAACATAGCTTCTGGCCAACGCTTTCATCTTTACAATACCCGGATGTCCGTCATGTAAAAGGTCCAAAATTTTCTCCCTTAGCTTATTTGGTATAACAACCCGATCCCCCCAAAGTATGCAACCTTTTAGGATCGATAGTTCAGTCTGTCTGTTTTTAAAAGATTTCATGTTTTCTTCGGGACTTGACTTTGGCCATCCCTTGTTAATCCATGCTGCAATTTTGGTAAGCGCAAGGTCTTTAGAAGTTTCTCTGGCAATGTCTCTAGCTGTTATTGGAAGATTCAGCAAAGTTTCGATTTGGAGGGTAGATGTGCTCGGTGCGGGGTCATTGTCTCTATCCGGTAATGGGCAATGGCTTAATGCATCAGCATGAGTAATGGAGCGCCCAGGCTGGTAAATTAAATTGTAGTTGTAGGCGGCCAGGAACTCGGACCATCTCGTCATTCAATAAGGAGTTGCCTTATTGCCTGCTAGGATCCCCAATAGTGGCTTGTGATCAGTTGTTAATGAAAAGGCCCGCCCGTATAGATATTCATGAAATCTTTTTATTCCTGATATAGCGGCCAATGCTTCTTTATCGAGTTGCCTATTTCTTTCTGCTTTAGACAGGGTTTTAGAGTAAAATGCTATGGGAGCTTCTCTGCCATCCGGCAAAACGTGGCTTAGCACAGCCCCCACGCCGAAAGGTGAAGCTTCGCAGGTTAAGGTTATGGGAAGTGTTTCGTTATACTGGATCAGTACCTTGCTGGATGTAATGAGGTTTTTTATCTCTTGGAATGCCGTGTTTTCCTGCCTTCCCCACTTCCAGGACGCTTCTTTGTCAAGCAATCTATATAGGGGTTCTGCTACCGTTGCTTTCTGCGGCAAGAACACATTATAAAAGTTAATGAGTCCTAAAAATGCTTGTAATTCCCTCTTGTTGTTTGGGATGGGTGCTTCCTTGATTGCTCGAATTTTTCCTTCGGTGGGGTGAATGCCATCTCCATCTATTAAGTACCCCAGGAATTCAATCCTGTCAGTTATAAGTTTGCATTTTTCCCTTTTTCCCTTTAGACCAGCCTCTTTAAATTTAATGAGTACTTGTCTTAAACGGTGCTTTAGTTGATCTTTGTTTTTGGCCGCTATTAGTACATCATCGAAATAAGGAATCACTCCTTTTATTCCTTGTAGAAGGCGTTCCATTAAGCATTGGAATATCCCAGGAGCTACGCTAATGCCGAATTGTAGTCAATTGCATTTAAAAGCTCCCCAATGTGTTACAATAGTTTGTGCTTCAGCCGTTTGAGGATCCACTGGTAGTTGTTGGTAGGCTTGGGCCAAATCTAATTTAGCAAAAAATTTTCCCCCTTTGATCGAATGTAATAAATGCTGGACTACCGGGACGGGGTATGCACTTTGTTGTAGTGCGTGATTCAGGGTAGCCTTATAGTCCCCGCAAATTCTGACTGAGCCATCAGATTTAATGGGGGTCACAACTTCGCATGGTCTATTGGTTCTAATAGCCCTTGTTTAATAAGTTTGCCTAACTGCTTATCAATTTTTGGCTTTAGGGCAAACGGAATGCGCCTCGCTTTGAGTCTTATTGGGGCTATGTTAGGATTTAAATTAAAAGAGATCAGGTTTCCCCGGTTCTTGCCTAGCTCACCGCTGAAAATGTCTTGGAACTCCCTTACGAGGTCCTCTTCCCAGTCTGTGTCAGTGATTTGGTTTATGCCCGTCATTCCAATTCCTAATGGCTCGAACCATTCTAGTCCCAGGAAACTGGGTCTATTCCGGTCAACGTTGGTGAGCGGTAGGATTGCAGTGTGGCATTTGAACATAATTTTAAAGTGTCCTACCCCCACCACCGGAATTTTGTTTCCTTGATAATCTTTAGGAGTCAGATTTTGGGTTTCCAATTCTTCTCGTTGGATGTCAGGAATTAATTTTTTTATGGTTTCCCAAGATACCAGGGATAGAAATGACCCTGAATCAACTTCCATCTCGCATTTCTGATCTTCTATGTCCACATGTATATGGACTTTCTTTACATTTCTTGCGTCTGAGTGGCCAAAGATCACGGTTTGGTGGGTTTCCTCTTTTCTATATGATGTTTCTCTGTTTCTTTTGTTTCTCCCCTCTTAGCTCCAACGGCTCTCTGGTTTCCTATCTCTCTCTCTATCCCTCTGAGGTGGGCTCCATCTCCGCCAGGGGCTGTAATTATTCCTGGACCGGCATACTCTTGCTAGGTGTCCTCTTCTATCGCATTTCCTGCAGATAGCGTTACTGAATCGGCATTCCAAGAGTGGATGGTTTCCCCCGCATCGATTGCATTCAAATTCGGGTTTTCTTCCGGCCCACTCTTTTCTGTCTTTTCCCGCTCTCAGGTGGTATACGTCATCTTCCTTGCTAGTGGTCCCCGACTCGACGTCCTCGTGGTGCATAGTGGTTTTTTCTTTTTCTCCTTCTGATCTTGGTGGCTCTTTACTGATATGTCCTGCCGATTTATTGATTTTTTTCATCTTTGCGGCCGATTTGTGGGTGGCTTCTGCGGCAGTGGCTTCTTCTATTGCCTCCTTCACTGTGATTTTTGGTCGGGTTAGCAAACGGCCTTGTAATGTGAGGTCTTTTAACCCGAGGACCACGCAATCTCTCAGTGCCTCATCGAAGTTTAAAAAGTCGCATTCTCCACCAATGTCCCGCAGGGCTGCTACAAAATCAGCGATACTCTCGTCCTCCTTTTGATTTCTCAGATAGAATTCATGCCTCTTTATTATACGGTCGGTGCATAGTGAGCCTGGAGAATCTTCTCCAATTCCAGCCATGTTAATGTTTTCACGTCTGTGGGTGCAGTTAACGCCTTCGCCATCCGGAATACTGCGGGTCCGCAATGGGTCAGGAAAATAGCTCTTTTTCTGTGTTCCGAGAGTCCGTTTAAATCGCTGCTGTCCAGGAACATTAGAAATCGGTCTACGTAAGATTGCCATTCTTCTTTGGATGGATTGAATTGCTCGGGTGGCACTTTGTTGCTGGGCATTTTTGCCTCGTTCGAGCTTCATCACTGCATGCTCAACTGGATTCTTCTGCCTCAATCCCACCTTCGTTGCCAGTATTTTATGGTGGGAACATGAGACACTCACATCCAGTTGATTGGCTACTTTCTCTTTATTTTCCAGAACTGAATACAAGTGGAGCTGCGGCAGCCTTTCTTATAGCGGCTGCTCACGGCTTGCTGGCCAATGACATCTATCCAAAGTTCCCGCCGTTGGATTGACCAATTGCGGGTGAGTATTTGAATATAGAACACCACCCCTGGTAAGATTTCATTCTGGCCTTACTTTGTGTTAAAGAAAATACATTAACTGCACATATACATGTGCGCACTTACAAAACACTCTTATTATTCTTTAAAAGTTAGCAGTCTTTAACAGTAATGGCATGCAGTTAGCAGATTAAAGATTATAGTATTTCTCTAGTGTATGCATTATGGCTAGATTCATCCAATCTCTAATGGAAATTGTAATTTCACAGCTATTGTGTTTAACAAAGCTTAGAAGCATCAGTTGTTTTATTAACATTTACAGTTCATTTTTCTAATGGATAATATTATCTATGAGAAATTAAGTAAAGATTATTAGTATTTGAAATAAGGAAAAAGAATTTTTTTTCTTTTCCTGGTCTATTTTAATGAACTCTGGTTAGCAGAAGAAGAAAATTCATACCCCAATGTAGGAACATACCTCATTCTTCATATTTGCCACAGGAACAAAGCTTTGCTTATTGTATATTATACAGATAGTCCTTGTTCAGTGACCATTCATTCACTGATTGTTCAAAGTTATAACAATACTGAATGGAGAGACTAATGACTGTTCCTTGTAATATTCCTGCAGTCACATGATTGAATTTGAAGGCTTGTCAAGTGGCTCACCATTATGATGGTCCCACTATCCTGCAATCACATGACCATCATTTACAACTTTCATTGGCAGCTTTCCACAAGCTAAGTAAATGAGGAAGCTGGCAGGAGGTTGAAAATGGCAATCATGTGATGGTGGGTTGATCTGACCATGTGGGATTCACCTAATGACAGCAACTGGATCTGCCTCAACTCCTGTTGTAAGTTGGTATGGTCATGTCATATTGTGCTTTATAACCATGTTACTTAATGACAGAGTTGCTGGTGCCAATTATAAGGAAGCAAGGACTACTTGTATTTATTATTTTATTCATTATCAAATTTCTATATTTCTCTCTAAAAGAATCTTCATAGTGCACAATAAAAGAAAAATTCTATAACACCCACAATATATAATAGAAAAAATAACCACAGGAAATTTTAGCAATATAATTCAAAAATTAATGAAAATAATTCAAAATCATTTTTAGAAACAATTGGAACAATATACAATACCAATATGTTCAAATAGTTATATCATTTCATTTCATATAATTATGTGTATTAAGAAAGTTAAAAATGGGACACAAAGCCTCAAAAAGTATTATTTTAATACCAATTTTAATACAAAAGGTAAGAAAGCTTGATTACACATAAACACATCTGTATCTTCTAAGTAACAACACATACAATGAATACCTTCAAATATCTTCAATATTTCAAATATCAAAATATCTTCAAATCATGAAGAATATTTGATTTATTTATTTGTAAAATTTATTAAGCGCCTATCTTCTCCCAATAACTCTGAGCAGCTTACAATATTAAAAGATAAAAGAATCTGGAATCCTGTTTCTGAAGATAATTGACATTTCCATATGCATTGCTTAATTTTATTTTCTTTATCATTTTATTGCTTTACAGTTTTATTCCTCCTAGGAGTTTCTAGGAGTTTAAAGCAGAGGTACACAGTTTTTCTCTCCTGATTTCTTTTCCCAAGAATATTGTGAGGTAGGTCAGATATAGCAACTCATTGAAAGTTGCCCAATGAGCTTTATAGATGAAAATAGATGATTTCCCTGATACTATGTCATGAGTGGAAGGTGTGAGAATGATACAAAACCCTGGAAACTAAAACATGTATGTCTATGTGCATGCAGACAATGAAGATTGCTTGCGGTTCTATCAGGCATCAAGGATCAGAACTACATATTGAATTGCAATACAAAAGGTTTATTACTAAAATATATGCACAAGAACAAAAAGAATAAAAAGAGTAAACAAAAGTTCAATACTAAATTGGTGCTAGATAAGGGTCAATGGAATTCATGAAAGGTTGGATTTGGACTATTTATGGGAACCTAAGGGAATATAATGACTCTAAGCTGCTGTTCTTAACTCCAACCCTGAACTCTGCCTTCTCTTCTCCTGCAGATTCTTCTGCAAGGGAATGTATTTTATGCCAGAAATGGTGCTGTAAGAAAAGTGTAATATATCTGTTAGTGGTGGAGTGACATCTTCTATTTGCAAATCAATTACAAATGAAAACAGAAAGTGCAAATTATCTCAGCCATCTGGCTCTTAATGCATGCCCATTGTTATGCTCAAATTGTCATAGTAATAAAACAGCATATTAGTTGCAAACAAGGTTTAGATAAATTCTAGTGACTAAGTCTGACTTCTTGTTTCTAGGGCATGTTCTTAGGGTATCAAGGACTTCTAAAATTAGAAGAAGTGTGACAAATACTGTAAATCCACAATTAAAAAAGAAAGATAGAAAACAATGAAAAGCAAATCATTTGCTAGATGAATTTGATATCAAATTCTGGAATAAGCAGAAATATGCATATAAATCTTTAGCAAGGTAGTTTCTAGTATTTTTTTCATCATAAATTTTTAATAGAGAGACTCACCAGGTGAGATACAAGTGGACAAGAATTGTATATTCTTTACAGTATTTAAAACATACAAAGAAAATGTAGTACAAACTTTTACAGGTAGAACTAATCTACATTACCTCTTAAAAGAGGACAAGATTAGGAAACAGGAATCCTACTAATTCTTGGAATGTACTTTAATGAGGTTAGGGTGGGTGTTATAACAGAATATTTCAATTTATACCTAAAATAGTAAGGCTGGATTTGTTTATGAGTTTATTTTACATACTTTCTACTTTCCCAGGATTCAGTTTTTCAGGGGTTTTTTTTGTTATGGTGTTACATTTTCCTTGCATTCTTTAACAGACTGTGAAGGGAAAAAAAGTACTCTAAATAAGTATCACCTTGGAAATACTATGGCAGTGAAGTGTTTTCACATAATAAAGTAGAGAGAAGCACATGATCATTTTTATATCTTAAAATATTAAAAGATAATAAATCTTTTAATAACTAATATTAAAAATAAAGCCACCTAAAGAGTAATCAAATTTCTTTATCACTAAAACAAAGCAACAGTTATAATAACAAACATAAGTTAAGAATTATTTCACTTTCTTTTTCTTTTAACTGTTTGATTCTATACAGTTGTTTCTTTGGCTTATTGTGAACCATAAGCTAAGAATTTGATTTGAATTGAATGCTTTCCAGTCAAATAAAAGTGCAGGCTAATTTATTAGCCTTAGCTGTAGAAGATGTAATATTCCCTATTACTGTAATGCAACAATTTTTGGCACAATTTATCCAATCTGCAACCAGTTGAACCAAAAACCATCTTTTAATCTAAGAACTCTCAAGTTCTATGCAAGCTAGATTTTCTAATTTAGGGGGCGAAAACCCTTCAAGTCAACATATTGTGCTGCTGTCGGTATCCCATCAGCTCAAAAATAAATGTAATATATTGACACAATCAGAACGTGACTCTGCTATCAATTTACAACTTCTGCAGTTGTAATTTGCATCTCTCTCTCTCTCTCTCTTTCTTTGTCTCTCTCTCTCTCTGTGTGTTCTTCACCCACAGAGAATTTACTGTGTAAGGAAACTCGGTTTATATTTTTCATTATGGACTTATTTATATTTTTGTGCATTATAGTGCAAAATATGTAGAGACTTTTTATTATTTCAGCAAATGATTAACCTTGTATTTTATATAGAATTATCTGGTTTGATTGATTGCCCATAAGGGAATATATCTGCCAAATGGGGGGAAAATCCCTAAAAATAAGGGTTAATCTTCTTTCTTCTGAAAGAGTGGAAAAGAACATTTATGAGCACAGCTCTTCCCTCTATCCCACTGTGTCTACATTTAAGCTACAAAGATTAGTATTGCTATATTTGTCATCACCTTCTGAATTTTAATTAATCTTAATTCGGTAATATGCTGGGAACTTTTTTTTATAAACATAGTTTGCCTCAGTCAAAGAATTACAATTCTGAAGCTTTCATGGGAAGGCAAAATGGCCTGTAAATGAAATTATATTTCACAGTTGACTTGAAATGGCATCCACCTTTTTGTAATCCTATTTGTGGGTTGCAAAATGGTGTGTGTATGTATGGGGAGACATTTCTACATCTTTTGAATAGGGGTGTATGAACAATATTTTGATAGACAGGGAAAAGTTTAATAAAACTGCCTGAAAGTACCCTTGGTTGGTAACCCTTTTTCTTTTCCCAAAGTCCGGAAAGTGACATGGCATGATTCTCAAGAGTCCTTTCATTAAAACATGAATCCCTTCCAGGGATATCAGAGCAATATGGCCTCATTGTCATTGCTTCTTGGAATAAGAAAAAGAGAAATAGCAGTTGCTGGAGGAAATTCTGGGTAAGTGCTGTTAAATTTTCCCATCATTTCCCCAGAAGTGTTACTCACCCTATTTCTTCTCTTTAACTCAGTGCTTACTAGCCAACAAAATAATTCTGTGAGAAATTCAGTCTAGCAAACTAATATGGAACGGTTACTATGGGAATGGAATGATTATTACTCTGATCTTGTCACAATGCCAAAAGACCCTCCAAAGCAGGGCTGTCCAACTCCCGGCCCGCAGCCTGGATGTGTTACGTGCTAGCCATGCCCACCCCAGTTTATCAAAGAAGAAGAAAAAAGTCCTGATACGCCACGTGATGCCGCTGTGATGATGTGAGTTTGACACCCCTGCTCCAAAGGGTGGGATAACAAGGAAAGAATTGTGCTTCTCCTAAACCTGAACCAGCTCTTAGGAATCTCAAGACTCCTGGTATGATTTTCATCCTCCCAAACACCTTCTGAATTTTAGATCACTAAAATTATGAAGGACTAAGTTACAGCAAGAAAAGGACACCCAAAGGTGCTTTTTCAAATGGTAACTGGATTTTCTTTGTTTTTGCTTGAAGACATTTCATTTCTCATCCAAAAAACTTCTTCAGTTCTTTATGACCTGGATGACTGAGAATCTCCATAGACAAGAGAAGGAACCTATGATATTCCACACGTTGTCTAGTTACAACTCTCAATCACTCCAGCTAGCATGGTCATTAGTGAAGGATTTTTTGAAGGATTTCTCCATTCCCCTCTAGCACAAAATAATAAATATTTAGCTGAAGTTTGCAGGAAAATAACATTTAAGTGAATTGCAAAATTAAACAGGAATGGGTTATTTCTTTCATGCATCTTTCTGCCCACTTCTGATCAAACTTAGCTTAAATGGAGTAACATTGAAATGAATGGATGATAAAATTACACCCACACACACAAAGCCCCTTTCTAGAAGAAGAGAAATTAAACATACCATTTAAGTAAGTCTTTATTCACTTCCTAAGTAGCAAAAGAGAGACAATAGATCATCTGGTCTGGCTTTTGCATCTTTTCTCTTGATGAATTTGGCCCAAGCCTAAAATTGAAAAGAAATCCTGTTTTTCTTATTGGAGACAAATCTAGCAAGCAGGAAGCATATGTTGCGCTTGGGACCACATGCTGGGGAGTGGGAGCTGGAGGCTCTCACATCAATCACTTAACTTCAAACAATACCTCCATTCACAGGGGATGGGGAGGTTGTGCCATTAAAGTCAGCCAGAGGAGGTCTCTAATGCCATTTGGCAGCCCCAGAGAGCAGCAGAACATCTATCTGACAAAGTTGCCACAAGCAACAAGCATAATAAGACCAACAACAATAGAAGAAGAATAAAAATAATAGTAATAAAAGCTAGTGGTGGGATAAGTGGGGGAAGCCTGGAGGGGAAGATAGATAATCAATAGGCCAGATATCAATTTGCGTTTCACTCAGTGTAAAAATGTATTGACGAGGCAGAGAAAGGGGAGACTGCCATGGGGAGCCCTAAAGGTTTACCATGAAATCTTTAACACTATTTGGCTAATGTGATCTTGGCAATAATTACACAGCTTGGAAAACTTGGTGTTTATTTATTTCTCTCTCCAAAGGGCAGCATGGGGAGTATTGATTGGTATTAGAAATGATAATGAGGTTATTTTGTGTGTCGGCAGAATGACTTAAATTGTTTGCCTTCTCCTAATAAATCAGAGCTCCAGACGAGGTGCACTGACTTCCATTTTGAATTGCCTGCTTCCTCTTTCTCTCCCCATTTTAAGTCTTAAAATCATTTCTGTCTGTAATATAGTAATTTTTCAAAGAATGTGGACTTAGATTCTCTTGACCAAAACAATATTAATTACTATGTTGCTTATACACATAGCAAGAATCCAAAAATAAAAATGTTGGATCCATCCAGAGTTCTTCTGATTTTGCATTCCAGTAAGCATTTCAGTTTTGAATCCATAGAAATATTAAATACGGGCATTCAATCCATGAGCTTTGTACAGTTGATGAATAAGCTCTGAATTTCTAACAATGGAAGGGAATTCCTCCTTATTAATCTTACATGTCAAAACTGGATATTATTAAATATACAAATATGGTATTGGATAAAATCCAATATCTAATTTTCACCCTGGTTTTTTCTTCTTTTTTCTCTTGTGATGGAAGAACCCAAGAATACATTTTGAGGATACATAAGAAGACAGAACTACTTTTTTCCAATCCTATTGAAGGATATATTTTCTACTAAAAAGGGTATAAAGTTGGATTCTACCAATGATAGCGGGTCTAATAATCTGTCATTCAAATGAAATCAAATTGTTAGTACCCAAACCTGACCTTTAGTATATATATCAAGGGTTTTACTGTTCATAGACCTCCAAATTACCTCTCATAAAGTAACGTATCACCAGTTTCTAAGCTGACATAACGAAGCTGAGGTTCACCAGCATCTTCTATAGAGATCTAGCCTTAGCAACTGGCTCGGGATATTTCTTAACAGATTAACAGAGTTGAAAGGGACCTTATAGGTCATCTAGTCCAACCCCACACCCAAGCATAAGACACTACCCATTTCTGATAAATGGCAGTCCAATCTTTTCTCAAAAGCCTCCAGTGATGAAGCTCCCACAATTTCTGAAGAAAAGCTGTTCCATTGGTTGACCATTCTCATTGTCAGAAAATTTCTCCTTATTTCTAAGTTGAATTTCTTCTTGATCAGTTTCCATCCAATATTTCTTGTCTGGCCTTCAGGTGCCTTGGAAAATAGTTTGACCCCCTCCTCTCTGTGGCAGCCCCTCAAATGTTGGAACACTTCTATCATATGTCCCCTGGTCCTTCTCTTTGCTAGACTAGCCATGCCCAGTTCCTGCAACTGTTTTTCATATGTTTTAGCCTCTAGCCCCCTAAACATATTTATTGCTCTTCTCTACACTTTTTCTAGAGTCTTAATATAGTGTGGTGACTAAAACTGGATGCAGTATTCTAGGAGTGGTCTTTAATTACAATTTAAAATTATCTAGTTGAACCCTATTGTGAATCTACTGAGGACTTTTCAGTGTTGATTAAAACAGGAAATGCAGTTAATTACAGTCAGTGGTGGATTTGCAGTTTTTGGAGCCTTGGGTGAGAGTTTCATTGCCTCTCTATCTGGAAGTTAGATTTTTATAATGATCAATTTATCAGTTCTGATACATTGGTTTTTATTCAAAAATTTCTCATCATGTAACTTCATGATAAAGCTTTTTCCTATTTTTACATATTTTCATCTGAACATTTTTACATATTTTCATAAAGGAACACAAGCTGATTGTCTAATGACATGATTATCATTTTTGGTTATAGTTGACTGAAAAGAAACTATTCAAACCTTTTGAGATGAAAGATGACAGATAACTAAATGATCTCTCACTGATGCAATTGTTACTAATACAGTGAAAAAAATGTGAAGAACTGCCCACGCATTTGCATATATATCTTTAAACCTATAGTGGAAGACAAACCAGTGCCAAGGCTTGAGAATGATTATGTCAATATCTTCCTCAACATGCAAAGATACAGTTTGCAACCTTCCAGTGGTTTCTACTAAAAAGAGGTGGTATCACAGCAGTGGGATCTTATCTGTTTGGTTTGGTGATCGTGGGGGCACCTATCGTGTGGACGCAGCTTTCCAAACACCAGCTGAGTAGCACCAATCAGCTGAGATGATAAAGAAAAGCACAGCGGTGGGTGGGAGGACTGATCCTGCACTTGTCTCTTCTTTCTCCTCTCAGCTGATCATCAGAGGCTTTTTTTCCTCCTCTCAAACTGATCGTCGGAGGCTTTTTTTGCTACCAGTTTGGTGGAACCAGTAACAATGTTTGCCACCGGTGTACTATCAGATGACTTCCTACAAATTTATTTGGTGCAGCTGCAGATGGCAAACTAACCAGCAAACTGTTCACTATGTTTCCTATTTTATATAATTCTAGGTGTTCATATCAACAATGATAAGGATATAATCAATAAAAGGTCTCCAAGAACCAATTCCTGGAACCCTAAACAACACTCCCTCAAACAAACATCACATTCACCAGGCTCCCACTTCGCCTCATTCTAATGCATGCAGCACTACAAAAGTGGTGGCCAGCATCTTGAATTGCACCTGACAAGAATCCGGAAGCCAATGCACCCCGTCCAATATTGGTGTAATATGGAAAAACTGAGCAACACCTGAAAATGTAGGTACCTTGCATTTTGGATGAGTTGTAGTTTCTGTGTGGTCTTTAAAGACATTGTTGTGGTCCACTGGCAGCCTGCAGAGATGGCAGCAGCGTCAGACAGTGGGGAGGAACATGGGCCAGTCCGGGAGTCTGGGGAGGACTCAGATGAGAGTTCTGCATCTAGTACAGATATGGGGCCAAGACCATTGGGAGTTATGTGCTGAGTCTGGAGCCTCCAGAATCTGACAGCAGCAAGGTAGAGGAACAGGGGAAGCCTGTTACTAGTGCGCGTGTGCACAGAGCTGCCAGAAGGCAAGAACAGTTAATACAAAAGGGGTAACTCAGGAGTGAGGCTTGGAGGTGATTGTCCCTCCCATAAGACAAAAAGGAGGAGCAAAGGGACATGAACCTTTGCAGGAAGCAACTTTGTTCGTACTGGTCGGTTTGAAACCTGAAGCTCCTTGTTGAATTTGTGTTCCCTTTAACCTTGTACAGCTAATTGGCAATTTAGTCGTAGGCAGCATTTCAGGAAAGATAAAGGTGCGTGCTTATCAGACTTATCCCAAAGGACTTTGGCAGATTTACAAACTGTTTGAGACTCATTACGTGCTGTGAATGACTATAATTCACTGCCATTGAAATAAAACAAAAGGTTTTTGGGACTAACGTACATTTGTTAATGTCTCAGGAAGCCTTGGTCAGAACAGGTATAACCATATAGACATTTCAGTAAGACGAATTGGAAATGACCAATAATCATCAATGCTTTTGTATAGATTGGTACATAAATTCGATCTTTGTAAAATCTCTCTAGCCATAGCTACCTCTGTAGCAGAATCAGAAGCTATAAGTTCAAATAAACCCTCAAACTGTGCCTTCCAACTTGTTGGCTTCCTGTTGTGCCATACAGCACCACCAACATTATGAAGGCAAGATGCACTAGTAAGAGAATACAGAAAAATTATGAATAACTCACTCATGCCGGTACATGCTGACCTTCCTTATTTATCAGCTGGAAGATTCAAATCCAGGAAGCCCCCACACTGACCCTTGCACAACATCTGCACAACAACTTTAACATCAATTCCAAATAGAAAGCCAAATGGGTTGCTGAATCCCCTGACATAAGTAGAGCCCCACCAAAAAAAGTACTAGGATTTGAACTATCACATCAGTGAACTACCACATGGACAATGCTGATTGGACCTCACATGGTGGCTGCTGGGACACTCTATAAATGAGAGATAGTATCCTCCCCTCAGTATGACTGTGATGTCCCACATCAAACTATAGATCATACTATAACCCATAGTAAGCTGAGGGCATATACCAATCCAGAATCTGATATTTTTTATAAATATGATGCTGCATTTCAATGGTTAGATGGCCTAGAGATTAGTATTAGAACATAAATCTTTTTAATATTTATATTTTATTATATTTTACTAATCTAGGTGAAATGCTAATATGACTTAGACTTAGAACTTAGACTTAGAATAACTTTATTGTCATTTTGAATGTACACTAATCGGCATACATTAAAATGAAATTTTGTTGCATACAGCTCTCAAATGGTCTTCACCTCTAATATACACTACATAATCATGACAAAATAAATAAATAACTATATTGCTAGTCCATGTATGATATGCCAAACTAAATATATAGATATGCCATAAATAACTACCTGAAACTCTAGTGGTGACTACTTGGCTGAACAGATACATTGTCTGACATTGATTAATTTACCTTCCTAGACTTCTTTAACTTTTGGACTTATATCAACAAATAACCATAGAGTGAGATACAATAGTCAAGATAGCTCTACCAGTTAGCAATATTCCAATATTTGAGGAGCTGCCACAGGGAGGAAGGGTCAAGCTATTTTCTAAAAGGCCAGACAAGGAATGATGGATGGAAACTGAAAAAGGAGAGATTTTAACCTGGAAATAAGGAGAAACTTTCCGACAGTGAGAACAATCAACCAATGGAACAGCTTGCCTTCAGAAGTTGTGGGAGAGCCATCACTTGAGACTTTCAAGAAGAGATTGGACTTCTATCTGTCAGAAATGGTGTAGGGACTCCTGCTTGGGCTGGGGTTTGGACTAGATTGGACAAGTCCCACACCACTGGACTCATACCATTATCCTTTTCCATCCACAAGTCGTGCAACCCACACCTTTCCTAAGCCATATATCATTTGCCTTTCCCAAGCTGGAATTCAGATCATGTGATTTGGAAAAAGACTGATACACACAATTTGGGGAATGAGGATTTCTGAAGTATCACATGTCTGGAGTTCTTCTTGTTCTTCAGCCCAGCATCCCATTCTCATGATCTTTCAGTATCTTGCCCAGATCTTGCAAGAATGGGATGCTGGAATGTTGGAAATGCAATCAAAAAATGGGCACATTTTATCATATGTGGTAGACATGTGTCAAAGCAAAAAATTTTTGGACAAAGATACACAGTTGGTTAGAAAAGATGATAGGGAAACATATAAATTATAAATCTGAATTGTTTTTATTAGGTATAATATCAGAAAAACTTGATAAGAAAAGTATGTATTTAATATTACATGTCTTAACAGCAGCAAGGATTATTTTCACACAATACTGGAAAAATGAAGATATAACTGAGATGAAGAAATAGTTAAAAAGTTACTAGATTGTGCAGAAATGGATAGATTGACATTGAAAATTAAGTAGAAAGAGGATGTAGAATTTTATCAAACATGGAATTTATTTTACTAATGGTTGGAAAAAAGGGGTGGAGATTAAGAATGTAATTTGTACTGTTAAGCAAATTAAATACACAGGCAACACAATATTTATAAAGCACTAAGAAATGTATTTAATAGAAAATCAATTAAAAAATAAAAAAGAACGGGATGCTGGGTTGGAGAACTCAGGCATGCACACATTGTACCCTCCTTCCATCTTTGGCCACATGGAACATGGCTTCCTTCCCTCCTTTGCTCATTTGAATGGACCATGGCCTCCCTTTTTCTTCGCTTGCTCTTACTTGGAACACATGATTGTAAGTTGAGGTCAACTCTTCCTGCATTTGGAAGAGTTAAATGCTCTCATCACAGCAAATAGGTCTGCAGCTGAGCAATTTTTATAATCTCATCGCTGATCTTTAACAGTGTGATATTGCAGTTCCAAATGCAGAAGAAAGGGGCACCCTCTTTCTCTCCCCCACATTATCTCCTTTGCATTTTTCAACAGACCATTAATTATGTCTTTACAACCTATTATTCTTCCACCAAGATATTCAAGGTATTCTGAAACACTGCTTATTTATTTTCTTTAATGGGAAGCTTGTCAAAAGTCTTTTGAAAACTCAAGTAGATTACCCACCCACCCACCCACTCCTTTTAAGTGGCTATTTAATGAATTCACTTAATGAGTCTTTATAAACGATGCGGACAGGTGAGAAAGGCAGTGATTTCTGCCATGCTAAAGCTGTGCAGGTCCTAGTCATTCCCAATTATTCTATTCCAATAGAGTTTTCCTTTGAAATTGTCATTTTGATTGGCAACCCCTCCCCCCTTTTAAACCCAAAATATCAAATGGAGCTGTGGCGGGGGGAGGGTTGTTTCAGGCCAAACAGTCTTCTCAGGCAGAGCTATTTTTAGCACCTTTTAACACAGGATGTATCCTTTAGCAATTGATATTTAGGGAAACATGGCCACTGATGGAGAACCTATTTTAGCAAGCAATTGGTAACTGCCCTAATCCTTTCTACAAATCTCATCTTGGTGTGAGGGGTCACAGTGAATTCTCTAAGTTGATTATGCAACATGTAAAGAGGCAATTTCATTGCTGCTGACTTAGAAAGCCATCTCATTTTGGACCTTAAACCCCGAAATAAGCTGGTTTTAGAATCCAAATTATTGTAGACCCATATTAATTCAACATAAACCTCAGAAAGAAAGCAATTTTGAGTAGGGGTTACTCAAGGGTGTGAGCATAGCACTGCACCATACATTCTTAAAATGAGTCTGCATTAAGGAAATGAACACCAACTGATGTAATTTCTTTTTAATATTCTTTTCATTTGTATATTATTTGTGTATTATTTCTCCACTTCCTCTACTTAGCTATTAGAGTGCTTTACACAAAATAACAGGTATCAAAATCTCATTAAAATCTATTTTATGTAAAGGAAAATTGTAGAGAAAGATGCTTTCAAGAAATCAAATACTGGGCTTTGTGCAATCTCTGAAATAATTTTTTTAAAAATCCAACCAACAAACACAGCCATCACACTATTTCAGCTTGGGCTAACATTATGCAGAGTGCAGAAAGGAAACAAGAAATAGTATGCTAATGATACTAAAGGCAGAAGGTAAGGAAAAAGAAAAGAAAGAACAGCAAAACCACATTGTCATCCAATATTTTCACTGTACTTTTCTATTCTTGAAAACAATCTATGCTTCCACCATGTGGATGCACTAGTGCATATATAGTCTTATGTTGCCTACATTTCTTCTGTCGTTCTTTCTGAGGGTTTCAACACTCCATCCAACCCCCACTTTCTCAGTTATCCCTATTCTTTTGAC
This sequence comes from Bungarus multicinctus, assembly GCA_023653725.1. Taxonomy (NCBI): domain Eukaryota; kingdom Metazoa; phylum Chordata; class Lepidosauria; order Squamata; family Elapidae; genus Bungarus; species Bungarus multicinctus. Next base: position 138,794,069 of record CM042838.1, read on the forward strand.
CTTTCACTTTTCCTTTATATAGTGGTTTTCCAACTTAATCCCTGTTCCTTTTCTCTGTATGCTCACACTACCTCAATGTTCTTTTCATGCTGATCATTCATTTTTGTATTCAATTCAGGGGTGCCTGTGGAGGAAGGTTGTATGACCAGAATGAAGAAGGCAACACTACAGCACATAAACTCTGCCTTTTTGTATATGTGCTATGATGTCTATGCATGTCCCCAAGGTCTGGAGCTTATGGGAAATGTAGTAACACCACCTTTTGATGAAAGCAACGAGTTCCTGTGAGATCACTGATATAATCCACATTTATTCTTGACCTCCTTATACATTCTGTTTTACCACACACTTCTTAAGATCTCCATTCCATAGCATCCACTTTACTTTTATGTTTAGCATGACACATCCACCCCTCACTTCTGTATAACAAAATGGATAGAAACAGTCTTATACTCAGCAATATTCACTTCTTCCCAACAAGGTTCATTTCTCACAAAGGACCATATACATTACGTATCTGATATTAACACAGTTGAGAAAGTTCAGAAAGATTCCATAAAAAGAGTTCTCCACTCCTCTACTCATTGCAGAATACCTTATGCCACCAGAGTCGAAATTCTATACCTAGAAAACCTAAAACTATGCCGCCTTCGGTCCGATCTAAGTATAGTATATAAAATTATACATTGCAATGTCCTATCTGTCAATGAATACTTCAGCTTCAACCATAACAATACAAGAGCACACAATAGATACAAACTTAAGATAAACCGCACCAAACTTGATTGCAGGAAATACGACTTCAGCAACAGAGTGGTCAATGTCTGGAATACTCTACCTGACTCTATGGTTTCTTCCATATATATATATATATATATATATATATATATATATATATATATGTTTTTGGAGGTTTTTCATCATCTTCAGGCTTGTGTCTTCGGCCTTGTACTTCTCAGAGTAATGTGAGCTTGCAGCTGCTTCTTCCTTTTAACTGCTAGTGGGGATGTGACTTGATTGGGTGGGGGCTTGGCTGTGTTCTGATTGGGTGGGGGTGTGTTCTCATTGGTACACACCCCCACCCAATCAGAACACAGCCAAGCCCCCACCCAATCAAGTCACATCCCCACTAGCAGTTAAAAGGAAGAAGCAGCTGCAAGCTCACATTACTCTGAGAAGCACAAGGCCAAAGACACAAGCCTGAAGATGATGAATGACACTTCATCGAAACGTCACCTAAAACCCAAAGAACCAAAGATCCATATATATATATATATATATATATATATATATATATATATATATGGATCTTTGGTTCTTTGGGTTTTAGGTGACGTTTCGATATATATATATATTCTTATATATATATATTCTTATATGTATATATATATATATTCTTATATGTATCCATGTATTCATAACTATGTTTTTACTTATACCTTGTAAGCAATTGACAAATAAAAACAAATAAATAAAAATACTACTCACTATTTGCAAACCATAAAACAAATCTTGATTTATTTTTCCATCTTTCAAACATTCTACCAAGTTATGCAAATCCAAATATTTGCTTTAGTTTTTAATCTTTTATATATAACTTAATTGTTAACTCCATTTTCCTTGTCTATATTTTGATCTCTGATAGATTAGTCATCATATCTGTAGTCCTTGCTGCATTATTTTTATCCCCTCTCATTTGCTGTAATTTATAAAAGACATCTGGAGGGCGTCTGGAGGGCCAGTCGTGCCGAGTCTGATCGAACACAGGTGAGGTCCTATATTAGGACCTACCTAATGGCAATAGAGATGGCAAAGCATTCTCATTTCTCTGCCCTTATTGCATCGGCAGAAAATCAACCCGCCGCCCTGTTTAGAGTAACCCACTCCCTGCTTGGGCCGGGAGCGCGGGAGGATCTCTTGCAGGGTAGGGCGGAGGAGTTTTCTCGATTTCTGCACGATAAAATCGCTCAGATTCGGGATGGGCTGGACTCTAGTTGGGAGGTCCCGGGGGAGGTGACCGCAGCGAGTCTTGAGATGGTTATCTGGGACGAGTTTGACCCTGTGACCACCGAAGGTATAGACAGGTGGCTGGGGCGGCTGAATGCCACCACATGTTTGTTGGACCCTTGCCCCTCCTGGTTGGTCTCTACCTCCAGAGAGGTGACGCAGAGTTGGCTCCAGGGAATTGTTAACGCTTCTTTGGTGGAGGGCTCACTGCCCACCGCCTTGAAAATGGCGGTGGTGCAACCCCTCCTCAAGAAGCCCTCCCTGGACCCAACTCTTTTGAACAACTATCGTCCTGTCTCCAACCTTCCCTTTGTGGTGAAGGTTGTTGAGAGTGTGGTGGCATGTCAGCTTCCCCAGTACCTGGAGGAATATATGTACCTGGATCCCTTCCAATCGGGTTTCAGGCCCGGGCATAGTACTGAAATGGCATTGCTCACGTTGGTTGATGATCTCTGGAGGGCCCGTGACAGGGGTTATTCCTCTGTCCTGGTCCTATTAGATCTATCAGCGGCTTTTGATACTATCGACCATAGTATCCTATTGCGACGGTTGGGGGGGTTGGGGGTTGGAGGCACCTATTGCGATGGTTCACCTCCTTCCTCTGCGACTGCCTGCAATTTGTGTTGGCGGGGGGGAGAGGTCCACCTCTAGGTCCCTCGATTGTGGGGTGCCTCAGGGGTCGGTCCTCTCCCCTCTCTTGTTCAACATTTATGTGAAACCACTGGGGGAGATCATCCATTGTTTTGGGGTGAAGTGTCATCTCTACGCTGATGATACTCAGCTGTATATCTCCACTCCAAGCCACCCCAACGATTCTATGGAGGTCATGTCCCATTGCCTGGAGGCCGTGCGGAACTGGATGGGCGGGAACAGGCTCCGACTCAACCCTTCCAAGACTGAGTGGCTGTGGTTTCCGGTGTCCCGATATAGCCAGATAATTCCTTCTCTGGCTATTGGGGGTGAGATTTTGCCCCCTTCAGAGAGGGCTCGCAATCTGGGTGTCCTCCTGGATGTATGGCTGTCCCTGGAAGATCATATTACAGCCGTCTCCAGGGGGGCGTTTTATCAGGTTCGCCTGATTCGCCAGATGCGGCCCTTTCTGGATCGGGATGCCTTACGCACAGTCACTCATGTCCTGGTCGCCTCCCGACTGGACTATTGTAATGCCCTCTACATGGGGCTCCCAAGTGGGAGCATCCGGAGGCTTCAACTGGTACAGAATGCGGCTGCACGGGTGGTTATGGGGGCAGGTTTTCTCATGTGACGCCCTCCTGCACGAGCTACATTGGTTGCCGGTGGCCTCCCAGGTGCACTTTAAGATCTTAGTGCTAACTTTTAAAGTGCTCCATGGCATCGGACCAGGATATTTACAAGACCGCATTCTGCCAGTTTCCTCTCACCGACCGGTGCGCTCTCACAGGGAGGGTCTCTTGTGGGTCCCGTTGGCATTTATGTGCCGGCTGGTGACCCCGAGGAATAGGGCTTTCTCTGTGGGGGCGTCCACCCTCTGAAATGGGTTGTCTCCGGAGCTGTGTACAGCCACAGACTTGGGGACCTTCAGGTGTGCCTTGAAAACCTGGCTCTTTGACCAGGCTGGCTTGATTTTAGATTGGGGTTTTAAATTGGGGGTTTAGTGGCGATCAGAGGGTTGGGGTATTTTAATTTTAGGGTTTATAGTGGAGGTTTTAACCTGTTTATTACAGCCAGGTTATTTAATTCAGTTTTAATTTTTGTATATTTTAGTGTTATTTTAATTGGATGGCTGTACACCTCTCCGAGTCCTTCGGGAGAGGAGCAGTATATAAATATCTATTCTATTCTATTCTATTCTATTCTATTCTATTCTATTCTATTCTATTCTATTCTATTCTATTCTATTCTATTCTATTCTATTCTATTCGAGTTTTTAGCCAATGGCATAGTATCATCTGCCTACTAAAGTATATGTACTTTAGTAGTGGGAGTGGGGCCGCAAGAAGCGCGTGAGGGAGGGCTGTTTTAAATTTTTAACTAGATTTTTAAAGGGGTTAGGGGTAGCCGGGCAGGGGTTGGGGGACAACCCGCCTGGGGCTGGGACCAGGCCGTGGGTTGAGCGCTGCCGGAAGGGTCTGGGTTCAGATGGGGCTGTATTGAGGATGGGGGGCTGTTCCGGGGAGGGTGAAATGAAAGCTATTAGTACGGTGAGCGGGAGAGGCAGGTCTGGCGGTTATAGGGGGCCATATTTTGTATCATGAGCGCGCCCCCACTGTTTGTCTGCTGTGGCGTGCTCTGACCCCCTTGTTATGTCCCATTCCCCGGGTGGTCTGAGCGATCGGGCCCTGGGCCTTCGGCTGATGTTATGCAACGCCAGGTCCGTTATCAATAAGGCCCCTCTCATCCATGATTTGATTTGTGAGGGGGGAGCGGACCTGGTGGGTATTACCGAGACCTGGCTGGGCCAAGAGGGGGGAGTCCCTCTGGTGGAGATGTGCCCAGCCGGGTTTCGGGTTTTTCATTGGCCAAGGGCCCAGGGGAGGGGAGGGGGGGTTGCGGTGGTTATTAAGGAGGATCTGTGTCCGAGGGAATCCACTGTTTCTCAGACGACCGGATGTGAGTCTCTTTTCGTGAAGTTCGGTCCCAGGGTACAGGTGGGCTTGTTGGTCGCATACCTGGCTCCCTGCTATGTGACATCGGCCCTGCTTGAGCTCCTTGAGGTCATAGCCGGCTTGGCGGTTGAGACCCCCAGGCTTATGGTCATGGGGGATTTCAACCTGCCTTCTGCCGGCGGTGCCTCGGGGATTGCTCAGGAGTTCATGGCTTCCATGACAGCCATGGGCCTGACCCAGTTAATTCGGGACCCTACTCACTTGGGAGGTCACACCCTGGATCTGGTTTTTGTCTCTGATCAGTGGCAGAGTGATCTGGGTGTAGGGGATATAGTTGTAGAACCCCTGTCATGGACTGATCACTCGCTCCTGAAGCTCGACTTGCGTTCCTCACCCCCCGGCTGCAGGGAGGCGGGACCGACAAAATGGTACCGCCCCAGGCGCCTGATGGACCCAGATAGGTTCCTGATGGAGCTTGGGCCATTTCCCGAAGCTGACACACACGACTCGGTTGAGGGCTTGGTCGCCACCTGGGATAAGGTGGCTGCTGGGGCCCTTGACCTGGTCGTGCCCTTGCGGCCTCTGACCCGGTGCCGATCCCAGGTGGCTCCTTGGTTTTCTGAGGAGCTAAGGGAGATGAAGCACCGGAAAAGACGCCTAGAGAGTAGTTGGAGGGCTAGCCGCTCTGGGTCTGACCGAACACTACTACGATCTCATATTAAGACGTATTTAGTGGCGAGAAGGATGGCGAGGAGCTCTTACCTCTCCACCCTTATTGCGTCCACGGAAAACCACCCAGCTGCCCTGTTTAGGGTGACCCGCTCCCTTTTGGAGGTGGGAGCGTGGGAGGATCCCTTGCAGGGGTGGGCTGAGGAGTTTTCTAGGTTTCTGCAGGACAAAATCACTCAGATCTGGGATGAGCTGGACTCTGACTGGGCATTTCCGGGCGGGGGGGCGGGGGTGGATATCGGTGAGGTCATCTGGGTTGAGTTCGATCCTGTTACTTTGGAGGACGTGGACAGGATACTGGGGGGGCTTAATGCCACCACTTGTTTGCTGGACCCGTGCCCCTCCTGGCTGATCTTGGCCACTCGGGAGATGACACGAGGCTGGTTCCAGGGAATCATAAACGCTTCCTTGAGAGAGGGGCTGTTACCCGCCGCCTTGAAAGAGGCGGTGGTTCGGCCCCTCCTCAAGAAACCGTCCCTGGACCCAGCATTGTTATCTAATTATCGTCCTGTCTCCAACCTTCGCTTTGTTGCGAAGGTTGTTGAGACTGTGGTGGCACATCAGCTCCCGCAGTACCTGGATGAAGCGAGTTATCTAGATCCCCTCCAATCGGGTTTCAGGCCCGGGCACAGCACGGAGACGGCGTTGGTCGCGTTGGTGGATGATCTCTGGAGGGCCCGGGACAGGGGTTGTTCCTCTGTCCTGGTCCTGCTAGATCTCTCAGCGGCTTTTGATACTGTCGACCACAGTATCTTATTGCGGTGGTTGGAGGGGTTGGGGGTGGGAGGCACCGTGTTACGGTGGTTCGCCTCCTTCCTCTCCGACCATTCGCAATTTGTGTTGACAGGGGGCAGAGGTCAGCCCCGAGGCCCCTACTGTGTGGGGTGCCCCAGGGGTCGGTGCTCTCGCCCCTGCTGTTCAACATTTATGTGAAGCCGCTGGGTGAGATCATCCGTGGCTTTGGGGTGGAGTTCCATCAGTACGCTGATGATACTCAGCTGTACATCTCAAACCCGGGCCACCCCAATGAAGCCGTCGAAGTGATGACCCGGTGCCTGGAGGCCGTGCGGAGTTGGATGGGTCGTAACAGACTTCGTCTCAACCCGACCAAAACCGAGGGGCTGTGGTTTCCTGCGCCCAGATACAGCCAGCTTGTTCCTTCGCTGGCTGTGGGGGGAGAGGTTTTGACCCCCGTGGAAAGGGCGCGCAATCTGGGTGTCCTCCTGGATGTACGACTGTCTTTAGAAGATCATATTGCAGCCGTCGCCAGGGGGGCTTTTTGTCAGATTCGTCTGATCCACCAGTTGCGGCCCTTTCTGGATCTGGGTGCACTTCGCACAGTCACTTCCGCCCTCGTCATCCCCCGCTTGGACTATTGCAATGCTCTCTACATGGGGCTCCCCTTGAAGAGTCTCCGGAGGCTGCAGCTGGTCCAGAATGCAGCCGCGCGGGTGATCGTGGGTGCCCCTCGGAGCTCCCACGTAACACCGCTTCTCCGCAGGCTGCACTGGCTTCCTGTGGCCTTCCGGATTCAATTCAAGGTGGTACTGACTGTATTTAAAGTGCTCCATGGCTCGGGACCTGGGTACTTACGGGACCGCCTGCTGCCATCAACAACCTCCCGCCGCCCAGTACGCTCTCACAGGGTCACCCTCCTTGGGGTGCCGCCGCCTGATCGTTGTCGGCTGGCGGCCCCAAGGGTGCGGGCTTTCTCTGTGGGAGCCCCCTCCCTGTGGAATGATCTCCCCCCGGAGATACGGGCCATGACGGACATCCTGACCTTCCGGCGCGCAGTTAAGACCTTATTTTTCAAGCAGGCCGGCCTGGCCCAGTAAATGGTTTATGGGTTTTAAATTTAATTTAATTTTTAAATTTTTAAACTTTTAATTTCTTAATTAATCCCGGATTTTTAAATGTCTGTATTTGTAATTTGATGGGATTCAGCCGGATTTGTATATTTAATTTGGTTTTAAATTGTATATATTCTGTGTTTTTTAGTAGGCTGTACACCGCCCCGAGTCCCTTTTTGGGAGAGGGAGCGGTATAGAAATCTGATTAAATAAATAAATAAATAAATAAATAAATAAATGTACATTCACCAACTAACACAGCTTTAACATTTCTTCAAACATTCCATATACATTTATCTCCAAATGTATTTTAGAGGACATCAAATATCCTTGTTTTACTTTTTGCTTGGTGTTGATACATTGCTTAAACATTCTGTTTATTCTCATGCATCCTTTACTTTTATCATATAATGGCTTTACCATATTCAGAAACCAATTTTCAATTCTATATTCATGCAAAACATTCCATAATTTAAATTTATTAAGTTTTGCTCACTGATACATTTCTCTGTAACCGGCCAAAGAGTAAATATCTGGTCTTCATGTAGCCTATTCAACTTAAAGGCCCACTAAACTTCCCAAATGTTGCTCTCTAGCAGAATTCTGGTTACAAGAATTGACAAACACTTTCCCAGGCTAATTTAAAAACCCAATTCCTTTGCAGCGTTTTATATGTTTTACTGCAACTGGGCAAAAAATACAGAGAAAACACAATATGCAAAAACAAATTAAAAATGGAAATATACAGTTATCCAATTAACCATTAAATTAAAAGACAAAAACAACCAAATAAAAAATAAGCAACTCAAGAATTAACTCGTTAAATTGATTCAAATGACTTAACGTGTACATCTAATAACAATATAAGAAATTGTGCATTAAAAATGTCAGTCCATATAAAACCTATGCTGAAGAAAAATATATTGTGTTATTTTATTTTGAATAAAAATAGAATTGTCTAAAATTGGTAAATTACATATTTCTTGAATCCAGTCTTTGATGTCTGAATTAGTTATAATTTCTAGTTTTTCAGTGTAATTATTCTGGCTATTTCTTACTGAGATCCCTTCATTACAAACACCCTATGAAAAAAAAAAACTCCTTTATTACAGGGTGGCATCATCCTGACTTTTGTTCATAATATTCCCACAGTCTACTGAATCTTTAGCCAATGGAAAAAATAAGATCATTTTTCAAGATTTCTTTCTAACAAATCCATGTTGTATTCTAATCATCATTGCACTGTTTCAGGGTATTTACACCTTAGTTGTTTTATGATCTACTCTTGAATCTTTATATGTATCAGCGTCAGAGAACTAGTATTTCCATAAACTCCTCCTTTTGCAAATAATAATCTTTGCCTTTTTCCTGTCATCTGGCTCTTCTTCAGGGCTTTCCAAAGATAATGGACAGAGGCTTAGCTCAGCAAATTCCAGTTCACCTAATCCTGCAGATCAGAGCTTATTCAAAGTAAATGAATAACTCCAGCCATGTCTTCCTCAGTTTCAAGTTGCAATCCTTACACTTCCACTTGTTCTTCCCAATTGCTCAGTGGAACATAACTCCTTTTATAGAAGAAGATTTAGCCAAGTAGAAGTTGAGTTGTCTATCCTACTGTTGTTGTTCCTATAATTATCTTTACACCTTCACTAGGCAGCTGATTACTATTTCTTTTCTCTTTTTCTTTGTTTGATTGTACCTGAAGAAATTTGGCTGTGAGATGCCTTGAATTTAAAAAAAAATTGGAAAGAAAACATATCCATTTAATGACCTCTAAAGGAGCTAAAGATGTGGTAAAGTTAAGAAACTAAGAGCTTAATCCACAGCTTTGTATTCAGATTTCAGAATGCAAACATGACAGTTTTCATGCTGGATAAGGGTAATGAATTATTTTTATATCTAAGGAGGAAAATGGCTTTTGCTGCTCTAATGATTGTTCATCTGTGTATAGCTATATATTCGTTGTCTCATTTCCTATTATATCTGACAAGACATCATAGGACATGACCATGTGAGCTTGTCAGTTATTTTGGAAGAGGGTTTTTTTTTTTTTTTGTGGAGTGGAAACAAAAATCAATATTGAAGTTTTCCTTTTTCAGTTTTGGTTGGTGCCCGGTCATTCTGCATGTTGATGTGGGCCATCTATTTGATTAGAACAACACTCGCGAGGCCTTTGGTTATGATGCTTAATAAAAGTCACAGAGAGACCAAACTGAAAGCATCCAACCCCCTTGATAGTAATAGATATAAACTTTGTGATGAAAATTCAGTTCAAATGTAATTAGCAGTAGATGCATTAAGCACATCAGAGAATGAGTGTTTGTCATACATGGTTAAACAGATCAGTTGTAGATGCTATAACTAATTTTAAACCATGGAAACAGACAGGCTGTTGACAATCTATAGTAATTGATTCATCATTTATTAAAATGTCCATTAATCACAGCAAAGCTTCTCACATCATGTGGCTGACCGGAGCCCTTACAATTCTTCCATTGAAATGCTCTGATAAGCATGAGTAAAGTAAAGACTGGAACATATAATCTTGGTAAAAAGAAGCATTACTTTGTGGAAAATAGGATTTTTGATCTTAAAGCAAACAGAAAAGTAACTGTTCCAGAATTCTAAGTTTCCTGTGGTATTTTATGTCTTTTTTTCATGTCAAGTTCTTTTTCATAAAATCACCAGCTTGAAAATTTCCCCAATCAAATCTTTTCAATGTAAAACTATGCAATTTTAATTAAATTAACTCAAATAATACAATATAGAAGCCTATTGACTAAGACTCATCCAGCCTATGATATTTTCACATAACCCATAAAAAGTTTAAAGGAGGGGCATCAGATATTAAAACTTACAACACAATAGTTTGGCCTTTTCTCAGTGTTTCTGTGCCCATTCCCAGAAGTCATTGTATATAAAATATTCGAAGGCATCCAATATTGGATGAAGCCTTGTATTTCTGCCAAGAAAATATCTAGCTGATTATTCAAAACTCACTACGTTTAGAATTGATATAAAGCTTAGAGAAGCATTTGTTTAGCAAAAAGTAATAGGCTCAAAGATAATCTCTTAGTATCCTCAGTTGAATCCTTCAGTATATATAATTATTAGGTAGAGTTTATGTAGCAGATTTTAATCAAAATTTGTCTCTGTTCAATATAGATTATATGCATATTGGAGCCTTTCTAAGAGACCAAGGAGTAGAATGTTCACTTGAACCCCCAATCTTTTTGCAAGATGATCAATATATTATTATTTTCCTTGGTGTTCCATAAAAAGTAATGGCTAGATAACAGATAACAGATAATCAGAGTTGGAAGGGATCTTGTAGGTCATCTAGTCCAACCCCCCTGCCACCCAAGTGGGAAACCCTACACCATTTCTGACAAATGGTAGTCCAATCTCTTCTTGAAAGTCTCAAGTGATGGTGCTTCCACAACTTCCGAGGGCAAGCTGTTCCACTGGTTGATTGTTCTCACTGTCAGAAAGTTTCTCCTTATGTCCAGGTTAAATCTCTCCTTGTTCAGTTTCCATCCATTATTCCTTGTCTGACCTACAGGTGCTTTAGAAAATAGCTTGACCCCTTCCTCCCTGTGGCAGCCTCTCAAATATTGGAAGACCGCTATCATGTCTCCTGTAGTCCTTTTCTTCACTAGACTAGCCATGCCCAGTTCCTGTAACCGTTCTTCATATGTTTTAGTCTTCAGTCCCCTAATTATCCTGGTTGCTCTTCTCTGTACTTTTTCTAGTCTCAACATCTTTTTTATAAAGTGGTGAACAAAACTGGATGCAATACTCTAGGTACGGTCTTACTAAGGCTTTATAGAGTGGTATTAGTACCTCCCTTGATCTTGACTGTATCCCTCTGTTAATACAACTTAGGATTGCATTAGTTTTTTTGGCTGCTGCTGCACACTGCTGGCTCATATTTAGCTGGTTGTCCACTAAGACTCCAAAATCCCTCTCACAGTTATTGCTATTGAGCCTGGTTTCACCAAGTCTATATGTGTACTTTTGGTTTTTCTTGCCTAAGCATAGGACTTTACTTTTCTCTACATTGAATTTCATTTTGTTAGATTTGGCCCAGTGTTCTAGTCTGTCAAGATCCATCTGGATCTTGAGCCTATCTTCTTGGGTGTTAGCTATTCTGCCAGCTTAGTATCATCTGCAAATTTGATAAGTTCCCCTTCTATTCCCTCATCTAAGTCGTTAATGAAGATACTGAAGAGTACTGGGCCTAAGACGGAACCTTGTGGCACCCCACTGCTTACTTCCCTCCATGTAACTTAGACCCATTAAGGACTACTCGTTGAGTACGGTTTGCCAGCCAGTTGCGAGTCCATCTAGTTCCACTTTTTTCTAGCTTACTAAGAAGTAGGTTGTGGTCTACTTTGTCTAATGTCTTGCTGAAATCTAAATAAATGGATAATCCCAAATGCTAAAATAATTCTTTAATTATTTTAATTGAATATTTTTACTGCCTATTATGAAATATACTAGTCTTTGGAATGCATCCTCTGAATCCTTAGTGTAATTATGAAAGTAGAGACAATATTTGAATTGGCAACAGCTGTTTCCTAGAAATACTCAAGAGTTGCTTTGCCAATTTTTTCAAGCCTGAGGAGAACGAGCCATCATCTGAAACTGCCAGAATAGAAGTCTGTGTAAAACCCTGGCTTCTAGTTTCTATTTTGTGATCTCAGCATGAAACATTTTTGGAATTATAGCCCCAACTAGCAATTTATATATCAGTTGGGGTCCTCAGATAAAATATGTACCTCTAATCTAGATTAGTACAACTGAAGAAATGGATTCAAGAGGGTTGGGTAGATTCAAGTCCACCCTCAGGTTTGGAGATTCCCTGATCAAATTGTTACTCTTAGCTCAGTCTTCATAATGTGGTTCTGTAAGATGTCCTGGAGAAAAGATAGGATACAACCCATAACCTAACAAATGTTTGTTATTTCACACAAAGCACAATAATTTTAATGATATAATGGAAGGCTTTTGTATAGACCCATGAAATAACTGGAGAGAGAGAAAATGCTCTTAGGACTAGTGCTTAGGACTAGTGCTTTTAAATATTAGCTCCTTTTATTTCTTTCAAAAATATAGCTGCTAAATAAACATTTACTTTTCTCCTTGGAACTGACCTTAGTATTAAGTAGAGGTCACCTGAATAGCATCATGCATATTTGAATGGTTATACAGGACTTATTTTACACTGAGCTTCCCCAGGGTAATTATTTCAAATCAGAGCTAGGCAACTTTAATATCTGTATGCAATATGTATTTACACTTCATGCCAATGCATTAAACAAAATTCTATCACATTCCGTCTTTGTCTTTGTAATTTTTTTTCCCGTTTCAAAGGCATGGTGTACATGATCAGCTTGCAAATTCCTAAAGGTGTTGGGAGGACTTCTGGTATTGTTAAAGCAGACCTGGGAGGTGGGGAATAACAGCTAAGAGGTAAGGAAATAGCAAAATATAAAAATGAAAAGATGCTCACAAAGACAGCAGGGAGTGGGGAGATAAAGTAACTAGGCTTCTATCTAAGTCTAATATTCCCATAATAGCTTTTGGGCTGGAAGAATTGTGTGTGTATGTGGTGGAGTAACAGTAGTTGAGATCAGCAGCTCTCATTTCCCACCCCCCTTGCCATTATCATGTATTGTAAATTTTAAGTGTATGTGTGTGTGTTTTCATATTAGTCTTGACTCTTGGCAAATTCCTAGACAAATCTCTGCAATTTCTTGGCATGATTTCAAAAGTGGTTTGCCCTTGCCTTCTTCTTCCTAGGACTGACATAGAATGAATTGTCCAAAGCTATCCAATTGTGTTTAAGGCAGGACTAGAAGATATACTCTCCCCATTTCTAGTATGGCTCCGATATGATAGCATTATCCAAAGCCTGAGAATATTTTGGTCGAGTCCTTAGGGGGAATAGGGCTGAAGGGGGATTTGGCCAATGTTTGTGTAAGTGTTTTAAAATATTACATGAATCAATATTATTCTTTCAAGCAGAAGTAGGATTAAAAATTTTAACAACCGGTTCTGTGGGCGTGGCTTGGTGGTCATGTGACTGGATGGACATGGCTTGGTGGTCATGTTATTGGCTGAGTGTGTCCAACTCAATATCACTCACATCGAGGCACACATCTCCTCGCCTGGCTTCTCATGACTGTGGGGATGCTGTAACAGTCATAAGTGTGAACAATGGTCATAAGTCACTTTTTTCAGTGCCATTATAACCTTGAATGGTCACTCCACACAAGCAAAGTGCCAGCAAAGGAGGGAAAAAAACTCCAGAGAAGTTCCTGAGACAGGAAGTCTATTCCTGCCAAGAATGTAATAAGGGTTAACCGAGAGGCAGTTTCTGTAAACAACACCGGAATGTTTCCTTCCTGCCTTCCTTATAGGATTAGGCCAATAATTTCTTCTAACAATCGGTTCTCCGAACTGCTTAGAATGTTAACAACCGGTTCTAGCGAATAGGTGCGAACTGGTAGAATCCCACCCCTGCTTTTAAGGTGATAAAAACCAATTCCTTAATATATGGCCCCTAGAATTATTTCAGCATTTTAGGTCAATACATAATTGATTGGGCCACTGACTTCAATAGAGGGGGGGAAATGAAGTAAAAACCTAAATAAATATAGTGAGAAGATGTTTAATTATGGAACCATTAGGTGACTTCATCCTGATCACAGTGTTGTTCTTCAGAAGACATGAGGTAGAAACCTCACTGGGAACTGTTCCTGAGACTCAGACCACAAATTAAGATAGACATCCTGTTGTTAAGTTGTTAAAAACAATGAGTGTGTATGGAAGTAGGTACTCTTTGGTTTATTGATTGTACAAGCTTAAATGTCCCTGCAATGAATCTATTAGAAAAGTTTAAGGATCACAAGTCTTCCAAAAGTCTCCTTTGACAATATGGAAATAATAATATTTGATAAAATCTCTTTTGAGTGAAACTGACTTAATGGACATATCCATGTGTGGGTTATCACCATCCATTTTGAGACTTGTTTGAAGTTAAATATCACTGAAAAAAGTGACTTATAGACCAGTCATTACACTTACAACCATTACAGAATCCCATGGTCATATGCATGTGACCTGGGGGTTTGACAAACAAGTTTGCACTTATGAAAGTTGCTGCATCCTGCAGTCACATGATCACTATTTCTAAACTTCCCTGCTGATTTTCAATAAGCAAACTGAATGGGGAAGCTGACAGAGAAGGTTGCAAGTCATTGTAATGTGATGTCTTGCTTAACAACAAATTATCCATATATATGTTTGCTTTGTCCCAATTAGCTTTGCTGCTTTGCTACTGAAGTACCATCAACATCAACTGTCAGTTTTCATGTAAATAAAATTCATGTACCAGTTTACGAGGATTAAGATGGCAATCATTCCCAAAGGGCAGCAGTTTAAAACACCAGTAATATCCAAAATAATGCTTTTTATAACTGTATTTGAAGACAGCATTGTACTGCTCTGTAACAGATGCAACATCTGCTAGGCGTATTACAGATTCTTATATAAAATGGAATTAGTCACTAGGCCTGCACAAATGAGAGAGAAAACAAACTAAAGAAATGGGAAGAAAGATATTAAACCATGAATTCCCCTTTATATTTCAATTTTTCATAATCAATGGTTTCTGGCCAATGCTTAGAATAATTTGTTTTGTCTGAGCAGTGAGTTAGTAAGAATCTTTGTGAGATTACATTTTTGCAATGAAAATTGCACATTTATCAGTGTATCTTTCTGTCAGACTGGTAATTGTGCAGAGAGCTTAAGTTTGTATTACTGATAAAGAACTGATTCTTTAAGTAAGGATATGCATTTATGATGGAATAAAGCAAGCATTGAACTGAATGGGACTATTTTGGTTCAGTTGGCATTTGTTCCATAACTAATACTGAGCAGAACAACTGAGATGCTCAGTCAAACTAGTACATTCATCATATATACCATTCAAAAGTGGAAAAGATTATTCAGGTTTGTCTTGGCCTCTGATATCTCCTTTATTTATATATTTTTCATTTTTTTGTAAAATAAATAGAGACCATATGTCTGTACAAAAATAGGCTTCTGCAACAAATTGCAGAAGGGAACCCAATAGTTATCACAGTGTAGTTTTGGAGTTTTCAAACCTAGAGAAGCTAGAAAGACATAACTGAGAACTAATTTTACTCAGTTTCACATTTTCCAGCTTTAAGCTTGTTTCATTTCATTTCCATGTTTCCCTTTTGAATGTTTCCCCCCAGAGATGACTGAATGGATATCTTCTTCTTCTTCTTCTTCTTCTTCTTCTTCTTCTTCTTCTTCTTCTTCTTCTTCTTCTTCTTCTTCTTCTTCTTCTTCTTCTTCTTCTTCTTCTTCTTCTTCTTCTTCTTCTTCTTCTTCTTCTTCTTCTTCTTCTTCTTCTTCTTCTTCTTCTTCTTCTTCTTCTTTTCCTCCTCCTCCTTCTTCTTCTCCTTCTCCTTCTCCTCCTCCTCCTCCTCCACCTTCCCATAATATTACAATGAAGATGACAAAATGTTAAAAGGTAACAAAGCAAAGGCAAAAGTCCTTGATTCCTATATTTTGTTTCAGTCCTTGATTTTGATTTTAATGATATTAATTTTAACTTTGGCCTTGATTTTAATAATATTTTTATTTTTAGGTTTTATGTTATACTTTTCATAGCCTCACTGAATATATAAACAGAAAGGCAGGATATAAATGAAAAATATCACCATCACCATTATCATCATCATTACTATTGGAAGTGGCTCTTTCTCCTGCTTTTTTGATACCATGACTCAACTAGAAATCTTAGAAGGTTCTGGACAGGCCATATGATAATTATGCTCTTTCCTCTGATGTTCTCTGCTTCACTCACCACTTTGTTTCTGTGTTGTCTGTGGAAAAAAAATGTTGCAATGAAGCAGGAAAACAGCAATTTGTCTGATTAAGCAGAAAAGCACATGCACAGACATAGATGTTGCTGGAGTTTGTGGTCTGGACTACATCATCTGCATATCTCAAGACCCTTTCCTGTAATTTTGAGGGAAGAGGAGTAATCAAAATAGCTAGTTAGTGTAGGCCAGCAACACATATATAGTACTTTTCTGCCCCTTGAATACTGTCTGTAGAAATGAAACAGCCAAGGAAAAAACTCAGAAGACTAGAAAGTAGCCAACAACAGCTCCCTTCTAGGCTCATTTGAGGCAGCTACCTCATTCTGCATAATAATAAGGTTGATTCTTCTTGAAAACAGGGAAAATGGATCGTAGAGTTTGCAAGAAAACCCACAAACAAAATATAAACACTCAAAAAGGGAAACAGGGGGACAGAGAGAGAAAATCCCAGTGAACTAGTGTAACAGGTTTCAAGCATAGGTTCTGTGATTCCTCAAACAATTAAGCAAAGACAATAAATGGAAATAGAGATCAATAACTATGTAAAATAATACTCCATTTGAACAAGGAAAGAGGGGGGAATGAAAAAATGGCTATAGCTGACTTTCAATGCTATTCCAGCAGGTCATTCAAAGAAGAGAACAAAAGTCTCTACAAATGGTTATTATAATGACTGTAGCATACTTTTAAAACTGCATTCATTATTTGACTTCTCAACACAGCATAGCCCAGGGATAAATTTTGTTGAAGCTTTGGACAATTCCATTGTATATGGAAAATATTTTTACCCTTTATCTGCCTGAATATAAATGTGCTCAATGCTTGCCCCCTTCAATCCCAAGGGGAGATATTTCAAAGAGTTCCTGCCATTGATGTTAATATCACTCCTGAGGGAAGTCCCAACATTGAGAAATTATTGATAGAATTTGGATAACTCTTCATTGAACTTCTCTGCTCATAAATGTGATGAAGAATTAAAAAAAAAACATTTGGGTGAGATCAAACTGATGCCTTCCTCTTCTGCGTGATTGGTTTTGGCTACATAAAATTTCAGAGAAT
The DNA here is from genome assembly GCA_023653725.1 of Bungarus multicinctus. Classification (NCBI taxonomy): domain Eukaryota; kingdom Metazoa; phylum Chordata; class Lepidosauria; order Squamata; family Elapidae; genus Bungarus; species Bungarus multicinctus. The sequence continues at coordinate 138,811,223 of CM042838.1, forward strand.
TAACTTTGCTTCAAGTAAGTTATGTAAGCATTGATTTATTTTATTTTCATTCCTGTATAGTATGTTACACTTTACAAATTCCCTGGTATACTTCTTTGTTTAAATAAAGTTTCTCTCAAGATAGACGTATGGCCAGAAATATTCTATTAGAAGATGATGGAGACTGGTCAAAACAGGGCCATGGGAAAACCAAGCAGCATGTAATGTGTCTAGGTTGTAGAGAATTAAACTGTTGGATTTGTTTGTTTGTTTGTAAATTACTTTAGGGCAGTTTCAAACTATATGTTTCTACACGGTTATTGTTTTATATACTATTTGACCATATAATGTTTTTAAATGGATTGAGCAGCAACATCAATATAAAAAATATTACATAAATTCAACTGATGGGCTACATCATATGTAAAAACCTGAGTCATGTATATTTGCGAAGCAAATGAAGAAAGAAGTTTTGAGTAATGTAAGTTATAATTTTATTTTTTATTTATTTGTTTATCAAGCATGTATGAGAAAACAAGTATAAGTATGAACATAACATATAAACATATAAGTATAAACAGATATAAGCATATGCATAATAAATGAGTACGAATAAATTGATAAATGGGAACAGTAGGACAGAGATGGTAGGCACACTGGTGCGCTTATGCACGCCCCCTTACAGACATCTTAGGAATGGAGTGAGATCCATGGTAGACAGTTTAAGGTTAATGTTTTGGGGATTTGAGGATGTAACAACAGAGTCAGGTAATGAGTTCCATAATAATTATGGAATATTTAGTTGCAATTTGCAAAATACTACTGTGGGGAAAACATTGCTCCTGCTTTTATTCCCCACTCTCAATTTGCAATGATGTAATCTGATCATTGAATTCTTCAGAGGAATGTTTTAAAGTAGTGTTAGAAATGAAACAGCCAGCGAAAGCTTATGGAAGGTTTCCTAAAAGAAAATGTGGTTGCTACCATCAATCTGGCCATGTGATGCACAGTGCAAAAGCCTTGGGAATGCATTGGGGTGTATTCTTAATTCAAGACACATGCCATGCATAAACTGATTAAGAACCCAGGAATATACTTAGAATCCTTTAAATTATGAACCTGATAAAAGCAATATTTTACAATCAGGGGTGGGATTCCAATGGTATAACAACTGGATTGGTGATTGTGTGCTTTGCTCAGACTATCTGTTCAATGCCTCTGAAAAAGACATAGTTTTGTCAGATTCTGAGTAATGTTGAAAAAAGAGGTGTCGTCCAATAGCAGCTTCGAAAATGTCATTTCTCATTCCTTCCAGAGGAAGGAACCAAAATGCTGTGAATGTTCTGTCTATCCCTGAATTTATATTCTCCTCTTACACAAAGGTAACTGTTCTGACCACGCCCTTTTTCGACAAATCAAACACAATTCAAAAAGAACAGAAAACTTGTAATGCTTTTACAAAATAATTAGCTGTGATAAGCACAAGCCTTGCAGAACTATGCGAGACTTGCCAAAAGATAACAGACAAGAAATAATTTGCAAAATAAGAATCTTCAAATACAAACTCAGGATACTGGAATGTCCATGAGGCTGTAGTTTCAAATTGTCTTTGCCTTCTGCAAAGGTTAGTTTCACAGCTGGCTTTTATCTTCTTGAAGGAGGGGCCATTACCTTGCAGCCTTACTCCCAAGTCGCCCGTGCTTTGTAACTGCTTTTTCCTATGAGCAATCTTGTGTGCACACACACTTGGCACAGGCTCCTCAGGAACTTCCTCATCACTGCTGCCAGCCCCCGTAATCTCTGAAGGCAGCAATCTACTTCCTAATGGTCCTGGCCTCTCATCTGAGGCCTCGCTCTCCTCAGCCATCCACACCTGATGCCGGCTAACCACAACAGTAACTTGAAGAAAATTTCCATTGCTTATTATTGAACATTCTTTGATATTGCAATCTGTTAATAAACTAGTGAGTTTGAGAGAAGCAGATGATAAAAAAAATTTGGAAGTGAATCTGCTTCATTGATTCAAATAAATATCTTTTCCTGCACGGAATATTGTAGGCAAACCATTTAATAAAGCTCCATAAAATCAAATTTATGCCCAATTGTTGTTAAAAGGAAGCCTGGAAACTTTTCAGCTCACAAGAGGATTAATTCTGGTTCCATTTTGAGTCAAAATTATCTTCCTTTTTGTGGAAAAGAAGTCACAGTGTTAGACTGGGGTAGTGAGGATTGTCTTTAAAAGAAGCGATGAAGAAACATGTTGACACAATGACAGTGAGACATAAGATCCTTTTAATTGCTCGTTTTTTACCTGCCAAAGACAGCAACACCAAAAACAAAAAGATAGTGACAGGACATTGTCAGAATGATCACCAGGTCTTGTTTCTCTACTCAGCTTGTCCAGCAGGACTTCGTGCTTTGCTGACATATTATACCACAGCTTCATCTTCTCAGGAGAATTATCAGCAAAGGATGGGGGAATGCTAAAGATGCCTAATTACCTTCCCAGCACAAAGAAAGATCTTTGATCTCACATGCATCTCAGTACCAATTTACTTACTGTTGGAAATAAGCTCAAGTCAACTTGGCTTGTCCACAGGAGGCTGTTAAGTAAATCGAATTGGGTACTTATCAAACTGGGAACTTTTCAATTGCTTCAAATTATTATGCAGGGACATATAATTTATTCTCAGTCATACCTAGAATGAACTGTGAGCTGGGATGTCACCATTACTATGAAATCATTTGTCAGATTTAGAAGTGTGCCTCAATCTCAAATCTCACCTCAGCTGGTTTTACAGGGATTAGATTTAATAGAGTTTAAAGGGTTATGGGCACACAGAGTGGAGATTTGTGTCTGAAAGCTTCATCTGTTTGCTAAACTGAGCTGAGACTATATTATGTATCACCATGTAATGAAAACTAATAGTAATATAGTAATATCAATTTATATTCTGATTGAGTCAGTCATGTTTAAAAGCATATAGTTTTGCTTTTCAAGGTTTTTCCCCTCTTCAGAGTGTACCATCTATGAGGCTTTGGAAAGCTACTAGTAGTTGGAGCCAAACTATTCTGCACTGAAACCTTATATTAAATCTTGGTGTGTTAGAAGAGCTGTCTATTGAATTCAAGATTGTGTTATGATTTACAAAATTCCAAGCAGTCATCTGGTTGTGGGGTCTTGTTCTTAGTCATGGAAATGGCATTCCTTTCGATAGAAGATCTCATTTTTTTAGTAGTTCTATCTTATAAGTAAAACATCTCTATACTTAACCTTTATTTACTTTGATATGTTAAAGCTGAGTAGTTTTTAGGATTTTATAACATCGTTTTCCTTTTTTATCTGGAGTTTGTCTTTACTTCTGTAAATGGTTCTGTAGATCTTTAAAGAAACTAATAGACAAATGCAAACAACAGCAACAGATAAAATGGCAGGATATGATTTGGATTGGTTCACTGTTGAGACTGGGCTGCAACCTTGTTCCCCATGGTTCTTATGTGAATTGGGCCCTCACCATAGCTATTTAGGGTGAAAAGCTCCTACTGGCATTAATAGAAGTGTTTTTGCTATTGTAAATGGTAGTCATGAAGTGGTCTGATTCCATTTGGGACACTAGTTGGGGCAAAGGCTTTAAGAACTCTTTATCTTACACAGAAACTTGGTAAGCATAAGATGTCTGAACTTCAATTCCAAGAATTGGGAGTTCCAGTTCCAGTCTAGCTTACAGTGCCTTTCCCAGAATTAATTTTTATTCATGTTTTAAATATCAGTAATAAGCTAAAATGTGAACAATTTCATATCTGGCTTGCACCCCAGGATAAAATTTCAGATTAACTAGACAAATATTCAGAACCAGTATTAGTTACTTTTTAACCGCTTACGTTCTTGGATCTTTGTCCAGAAACAATCTCTGCTAGTGTCATTTGTGGATATACTATAGCTGGATGTACTATAATAAAAGTTTATGAAGGGAAAAGAATTATATTTGACCCTAAGAGATGCTGTAAAGGTAAAGGTTTCCCTCACACGTACATGCTAGTTGTTTCTAACTCTAGGGGATGGTGTTCATCTCCGTTACAAAGTCAAAGAGCCAGCACTGTCTGAAGATGTCTCCATAGTCATGTGGAGCATGACTAAACACCGAAGGTGCATGGAATGCTGTTACCTTCCCATCAAAGTGATCCCTATTTTTTTACTTGCATTTTTACATGCTTTCGAACTGCTAGGTTGGTAGAAGCTGGGACAAGTAACAGGAGCTCACTCCATTACATGGTGCTAGGGAATCGAATCACCAAACTGTTGACCTTTCTGATTGACAATCTCAGTGTCTTAGCCACTGATCCACTGCATAGCAATGTCAAAATACTTAGGAGCCAAGGGCTTGGCAGAACAAGGAAACGACAGCCAATCGCCAGCCATTAACAGACCAATCAGCCAATAGGAAGGCACCACATAAACACAACTCACAGAAGCATCTATTCCAGTAGAGAGCAGTTTCCTGAAGATGGGCTCTTACATGAGTCTGAAAGCTAGTAAATCTCTGGTCCCTGTGACCAACCCAAACCCGATCTTGCATAATTATCCTGGGCACCTATATTTGCCTTCATTCATGAATGTCAAAATAACTTGATGAAAAAACTAATAGTGATATCCTCTGTAGAAGTCCCTCATGCTATAATTCTGTAGCCCTTTAATATGGCCAATGAGTTTCTTTCTTTTAAGATCAGACTCCCAAACTCTAGTACAGAGATGGAAATATTTGATGCATCTTACAATGAAGAAATAGTTCGTAAAGTTGACATATTTTGCTGAAATGGATAAATTGATTTCTTTGAACAGAGAAAAGACATTATCAACATTTATTGAAGATGGAAGCCTCTTATGGACTTTTTGTGTAAAAATGAAAAAAATGTGATGTATGGTTTTATTGATTAGAATACATTATGGAAAGAAAAATAATATGATGTAACTAGAAAGAGAAATTAAAATATATTGTACTGATATCTGCTCTTAAGAATATTGGAAGCTATTTCTTTATATATTTATGTTTTTGTTTCTTTTCTTTTTAATGATTGCATGTTTTGTTGCTTCTTTGAATTTTTTATTTTTCTTTTTTCTTCCTTATTTTATATTAGTTTGTATTAGTGCTATCTTCCTGTTTAAATGTGTCAATAAAAAATATGAAAAACAGAAATGGATTCTGATTTTACTAGTAAAAGAATCCAATTTTTGCAAAACTACCATCTCCACTAATCCTCTCTTCACTGTACGACTGTAAGAACTGGAAAAATCTTTTACCTCCTTTTATCTGAGTCTATTGAATTTGAAGGGTCTTTAATCATTCCTCTGTGCATAGATTAGTCTGTGTTGTTATTCCTTTATGTCTTGTGGTTTTTCTCTAATCCTTTGTAAAACCTCTGAGTTACATTTCTGTGACAAAGGCAAAGCAAAACAAGGATGGATTTAATTTAGAAAAATGAATTTGTAAATGGACTCTTCTTTTCCAAATGTTTATTTTTGGGGGAGTGGTTTGTGTTTTTATTCCAAGTTCTCTTTTGTGTGATCTGATATATAAAAGATCTTCATTATAGTAAAGAAAAGTTCCTTACACAGTTTAGTATGGAACAAGTCTTCTTTTTTCCTCAGATATTAATCTTATGAAAGATTATAGGAAAGAATGGGGCAGAAGAAGAGTAACAATACTAGGCTAAACACGACCCCATCATTTTATCCTATCTGTAGCTAGCTGAAGACAAGAAAAGCCTTAGTACAAGGATAGATGGCTACGGGGAGTGATATATAAGCATTCCCAGGGATGTTACTGGAAGAGACATGGCTGAAGTTCTTTGGTCCGGTTTTCAGCTTTGAAGACAATTAATTGTAGAAAGGGGAGGCAGAATGCTATCACTTCCATCTTTAAATTATCCTAATTCTCTGCTCCCAGAGACTGAAATCACATTGCAGAATTTAGCTATTTAAATAGGGACAAAACTGCTTAGCAGTTCTTCTTAGTTGTGCTTTATCCCTTTTTGACGTGATTTGATGGAGAGGTATGAAACCTGGCTGAAAGGCGGATATTACAAAGTGAATCATTCTATTCTTGAACCAGAGGAAAAAGTGTCTTTCTCACTTAAAAAAACCTCCACAATACAATCTATTGATGATTTTCCAGCAGCATATGACCAAGTCTGCTAAATTAAAGAATGTCATTGGAGAAATTCTTAAATTCCTTGATCATACTTAAGAGGCATGTAGAGATAGTCTTCCATTATTTAAGAGAATTTTCATGTCTTCAATCCTGTCAACCACTTAGAATACGTGAGGCTTATTTGCATGACATGAATGATCTAGTCATCATCTCATCCTTAGGTATTAATACTGCATGACACATGATGGCTGGTCTTTCAAATGCCAGGCACTGTTGTACTAATTTTCTTCTTACTGGAAGAATCTTGTGGCCAGATGTGGCACGTGCCAGAGTTCTTTCAACTGATTAGGCAGGAAAGTTAAAAGAAGAGCATGAAATGTTAGATGAATTGGCATAAAGCAGAAAAGCTTTTTTTAAAAAAAAAAACAACCTATAGCTGAAAGTCAAATTCATGGCCTACAGTATCTGAAGTTAAATCAAGGCTTACATTCTCTTTCTCGCACCTACATGATATCGTCAGTGGGTCAGAAATAGATCTCTTTCAGGCAGTTTCCATCTGATTTTTGTTTTGGCAACAGATGACTCTGATATTAGGCTGTTTGCTTTTGTCTATTTGAAAAGTAGCTCATGCATCACAAGTAGACAAAGATTTGATGATCCTACCTGTATCTACCTCTTTCTCTCATTTTACATCCATCTTGTACTCTCATGGTGCTAACAATCAAAATGATTGCTTTTGAATTTCTACTATTTCTACTATTATTTCTACAACATTTTATTGATCCAAACAGCTACCCCTATGACATGAATGACTAGGAGGAATTATTTCACTCATAAATAAACTCAGCCCCTTTGGGACTAGATTAATAAACCTCATGATTCATTCAGGTATGCCAAGTTTAGGAACTTCAATCATACTAGTCTAATCGTCTTGGCTTCTTTTTATGCTTTTGCAGTATTTATATTTTCTACATTGCCCATATTTCAGAACTGAGGCAGATGTTTGCTTTCAAGAAAACACTTATTTAGTTATTAAAAAGAAAGTTTTGACCACATAGTAGTCCCCTCAAGATCCAGATTGTCCAACTGTTTTTCATGTAATTTTTGTTATTCTTGGAAATATAAGTAGCTAGGCTTTGATAAAAATTCACTCTTAGATAATAAAAAAGGAAAAATCTTGTATAGTTTTCTAAAGTGTTTGCACCTACATTCCTTCTAGTACACAAACTACTTGGAATTTGGGTTGTGTTAGCAATGAAAGATATGGCCTTAGTCGAGCACTTTACTCTTCTCCCCCTCTTAGACTTATTTTGTGTTTGGGTGTAAGAGACATCGGAGTATCCATAGAACATTAGAGCTATCCCAGGGTTTGCTAAAGCTAAATCACTAGGAAAAGAGATCTCAATCAAAGGGTGACATTCTTTATTTCTCTCTTTCTAGCCGCATCTCTCTATTGGCCTTTTCCAACAGGCCAGTCTGGCCTAGTATTAATTACTAGGGTTTTAAATTTTGGATATTTTAAACTTTTTTACCCCTTTTTATTCTGCTTTTATAATATCATTCCAGCCACTAGTTTAATTTCTTTTAAATCTCTTTTAAATTTTTTTACTATTTATGTCATTTTATCTTGGCTGTACTCCGCCCCGAGTCCCTTTTTTGGGAGAGGGGGCGGTATAAAAGGGTAATAAAACAAACAAACAAACAAATAAATAAATAAATAAATTGGCAAAGGCTGTTTGGGGGGGAAATTATCTGACTGTATACAAATATACAGCGCATAAAGCTAATTGTATATGCAGTGTTGAATTTTGCAGGAGAATTGCGAAAGAATCATTTGGGGCAGTTTCACCATATTCTACACGCCATCAAGGAAGGTTCATCTCCCAGAACTAATAATACTCAAGCAGCATTTGCCCTGGAAGTCGAAGCAAGGGAAATAGGTTCCTGTTATTTACGCTTGGCAGTTTCACCTTTTGGAAGCTCCGTTTTTACTGATAAAACCAAATGCTACACTGGAGGCCTCTTAAACATGTAGCTGTATATTTATCTGACTGATAAAAGAAGTTATCCATCTTTAACATGTGCTGCTTTGGGGGGTACTTGATAAGGGCATAAACAGGGTGCACAGATGCGCCAACAGTCTTGGTAATCATCATACTGTGCCATTAAGGACACAAGGGTTTCATTCTTTCAAGATATATTTTTTCCTTGTAATTGGAAACCTGTCACAGTGCCTTTGCTAGCGGACAGAATATTTATGTACCAGATTCATTAACACAAGGTAGGGGTATAAGAGGAAGCGCTACCAAGTAATGAAATCAGATGTAATCAAGAGTCCCATAGAAACAATAATCTTTTCTTTTATATGTGTCCATTTCCTTTTATTACGATTGCTCTGAAATTATAAGGGGGAAGAATTAGCCATGTTTGTAAACTGCCCCTCTTGGAGCACGGTGTCACATTCCTTCTTGCCATGAGCAATAAACAATGAGCATTACAGCCCAGAAATGAAGATCGAGCCAATACATCTTTCTCATTTGGCTCAGTTAAACCTATCCATTTTTGTCAATTTCTGGGATTTTAATTAAAAGACGGGGGTTGGTTCTATACCAAACCAAGCCCAAGCCTAATTACCACAAGTGTTAATTGCAAATCTTGCTGTTTAACCAAATGACTAATAGAATAGGATGGCAAAATGCCTTTCTGACAGCAAATAGATTTCCTGATAAATGAAACAGGGTGCAAATTGAGGCCATCTCCTAGCCTTTGAAATCCTGCTGTACAACTGCTGTGAAAAATAATTGTAGATGATTGGTAGTAGTTTTGGAAAAAGTTGAACGTGCAACTCAGGATGGGAACAAATCGGATCTTTAGATCTTTTCTAGTGTACATTTCAAAAGAGAATGAAATGTTTTCTCTTAGACAAAGAAGATTTCAGCAAACGGCATTAAGGCACAAAGGATAGTTGCTAATTTGTAGCTAAATCATTAGAAGGATTGTTCCCATCTAAATGAATCTACCCAGGTTTTATGATTATTGTTTTATATTTAAGATGGTAATTTTTGAAGGCACAAAAAAAAAATGAAGTTTCTAGTAGTGCAAATGAACAGATTTGAAATCCATTTCATTTTATGGTCTACTTCAACACAGCAATTTTTAGACTGAGTTTTTATTTCTAAGTGCTTTAATCAATTATAGTTGTCTTCTTTTTAACAAAGACATTAAAAAAAAATGGTAGTCACACTGTTTTTTTTTAATATACAACACAATGAATTTTAAACTCATTCTTAAAGTGACTTGCTGGCTTAGTCTTTGTTTGCAAGGAAGCATCTCCCTCTCAAAGACTATGTTAGAATGCCCATATTCATTCAGTCTTCAATTTCCTGGAACACCGTGTAAGCATATGATGTCACATGGCCAAATGAGCAGCTAAAGAACTTGATAAAGAGGGAAAAATCTGTAAAGAAGCATCACAGTTTATAGTTTAAGAAAATAAAATTGCTGGTGTGGAGGTGGGAAAGCCTCATTGCTTTTCCTTCAACCAAAAGAAAAGTTAGGAAGCCACAATGAATCAGTAAATGTGTATCTCAAACAAGCTATTTAATTATTTATAGAATGAATATTCAAACCTTTTAGTTCTTTTTTGTCTTGCCTACCCTATGCCAGGGGCTGTGCACACTTTTGGATAGGAGTCCTAGATTCAATCTTTCCTTTGTTTGGAAGATGGTTAAAGTTTCTATCACATTATTTTTCTCTGATTGTATGACAATTGTCACATCTTGTACATTTTAAAAAGGAAATTCCAATTCCATGTCTCTTATAGCTTTGGTTTAATGGATCGGTGTGTTCTCATTGGGTGGGGGTTTGGCTGTGTTCTGATTGGTTGGGGGGGTTGGCTGTGTTCTGATTGGCTGGGGGTGTGCTCTGTTCTGGTGGGGGTTTGGTTGTACTCAGGTTAGTCTTAGTTGCTGGGGGATTTGAGCTGGTGAGCTGTGATCCTGTTGTTTGGCTTCATGTTCATGTTCGTGCCACATCTTCATGGTGGGTGTCAGTTCGCTTCATGTATGGGATGGGGGGGGGTTTGAAGCAGGTAGTGATGCAGCTGCAGTGCGGCTTCTGGTCTGTGGTCGTGTCTCATCTTCTGTGTGAGTGTGAGTCTGCTTTCTACGTGGAAGTGTGGTGGCAACTTCTTGTGTGCTCCTCGTGGGTGTGGGTTTGGTGTCCTTCTTCATGTTAGGTACTCGTTTGTTAATGAGGGCGGGTTTCCAAATGGCTGGTAGGCGGGAGGTGTCATCTCGTTTATTCATGCTGTGTGGGCATTTTTCTATCTCTATGGCTTCTCTGATTACTCTGTTGTTGAAGTGTTCGGTTTTGGCGATAGTTCTGGTATTTTTAAAGTCAATCTTATGTCCTGTGGCTTTGAGGTGTTGGACCAGGGAAGAGGTCGGTTCTTCTTTTTTGATTGAGTTCTTGTGTTCTTCAATGCGTGCACTTATTCTTCTGTTAGTTTGTCCGATGTATGCGGTGGGGCAGGAGGTGCACGGGATTTCATATACTCCTTGGTTTTCTAACTCAATTTTGTCTTTAGGGTTTCTTAGGATGGTGGATATTTTTCCGTTTGTGCAGAATGCTGTTTTAATGTTGTGTTTTTGGAGGATCTTGCTGATTTTGTCTGTAGTGCCTTTTATATATGGGAGGAGGGCTTTGCCGTTTTCTTGTTCTCTGTCTTGGATTTTGGTTGGGGTTTCTTTTTGGATTAGGTGAGTAATCTTCTTTCTTTGGAATCCATTGGCTGTTAGCCAAACAACAGGATCACAGCTCACCAGCTCAAATCCGCCAGCAACTAAGACTAACCTGAGTACAACCAAACCCCCACCGGAACAGAACACACCCCCAACCAATCAGAACACAGCCAAACCCCCAACCAATGAGAACACACCCCCACCCAATCAGAACACAGCCAAGCCCCCACCCAATCAAGTCACACCCCCACTAGCAGTTAAAAGGAAGCAGCTGCAAGCTCACATTACTCCGAGAAGCACAAGGCCGAAGACACAAGCCTGAAGATGATGAATGAGACTTCATCAAAACGTCGCCTAGATACTTCCAATTCTACGTGGGAGAAAACCTGGAGAACCAAAGATCTACATACACACACACACACACACACACACACATATATATACATACATACATACATACATATACCCATCCTCAAAAGTAGACATATTTGTGTGTGTGTGTGTTTGTGTGTGTGTGTGTGTCCTCATAAAAGACTGTATATTATGTTGAGGGATCCCAGCTAAATTTATCCATCACTATGCCATCATCCAGTTATATTTATGGCCACAAAGATTTCGGAAACCCTTGTCTGTTGTGCCCTACTTAACAAATAAGTTAAAAACACATGGTTTGGTGTAATGTAATAATCATGTCATTGCCTTGCTTAGTGGTACCTAGTGAACAATACCATTAAATGAGACGTTTCTTATACAGGTCAACCTTGGAGCTGATCACATCGATGTTCAATGGATTTAGGCAGGCAGAAGATTGATTGCTTTAGGCAGTTCATCCATTCTTTTAGCCTGTTGACCCCATAAACATGGAAACATTTTCACACCATGTTACATTACTGTTGAAGTTGCTGATCATACAAATGTACTCTAAGTCTATTGCCTAATATTTAGGATATCTCCTTAATATGTGTTATGGAAATGAGCTGAATGTTATAAACTATATTAGGAATGAATTCAGCACAGAGAACACAGGATTTGCTTATGGCAAGACCATCCATTGGACTTACAGATAATTTACAGATTACTTACATATCAATATCTAGCCCGCTATCTATTATACAATGCCTGAATCCATGGGATTTCTTTTGCCATCTGATCCAGATTGGGGTATATTTAGCAAGCAAGAAATTATCCATTTCCCCTTTAAGAAGCAACTGTTGCGAAGAAGCAAGCCTTTTCTAAGATACTAACCAAGATGCAGCTGTTCATGTCTAAACAAGCAATTTCAGGTCTGAATCCAACAAACACTACTGGGAATTGAAGTGTCCTCTTTTCAATGGCAAAGCAATAATGCACCTCCTGCCCATGTGCATGGGCATTACATCAACTACTTAGCAGCCGATGTTTTGTACCACTTGTATTCAGAAGTGATTAAGCTCCTCTCCCCCCAATATTGTACTGGCCTTGGCTGAATTAGATTAGTGCAAATCAATTCCATCTCTCTGTTTCTGTTTTGACAAAGGTAATTTGTTGCAGATACATTTCTAGATCCATAACCAAAACGGAATTGGTTTATAAAATATGCAACATTTATCAGCTGAAATTTTGCATTCAATCTCTGCTACAGATTACAAAAGTGCCAGATTTTTTTTTCTTTGAAGAATGGGATCTCTCTGTGCTGCTTTGTTTTCAAAACTGAAATACTTGTCATTCTTCCCTTTTGTATGGAGGGTAACCACAGTTTACTCATGGTCAATACTAATTTTGTAAAATGCTGCATTGGAACTCACACAATCATCTGCTCCACAGTTAGAGTAAAATAATAAAAATGTTTGGAAAATGCAAATGATGCCTATGATAATTAGCTATGATGCTTTCCTACTTTTATTAATAAGTCTGAGCTGCAGGCAATTACATTTACATTTCTTATGAAGCCTCAAAGCCTTCAAACAATTTCCTATTATCTAGGAGAATGGCATTAAAAAGTCAACTTTAAAGTAATCTATATCATGGGCTGTCCATCTGTTTGGATAGGCATGGCATGTCTTTATTTCTTGCCAATGGAGATTTAGTCATTATGGCTGATTTGCAAAAGAATCTGCATTTTCAACAGTTGTGACTAGGTCTGTCTGCATTTTTTTAATTTTCTGGTAATGGGTTTGAAATAAATTGCTAGTTTGCTGGTATATTCCAACTGGTGGGAGCATCAGCAGATGAAAGCAAGATCTGATTGGAAATGAAAAGGAAAAAAGAAAAGAGAGATGTCTAACGCAATTGGCAATATTTTAACTGAAATAGACAATCCTTTTCCCCCTGCAAAAAGATTGCCTGGTCCAACTTACTCTCTATAAAGGTAGGCAGATTCCCAAATCTTGGCAAAGAAACAGAATTGAGGAAAGACATCATTAATATTGATGTGCAATTCACATGGCGATGAAAAGTCACCATTGTTAATGGTTGTGAAATTAATATTTGATGAGGCTGGATCGTACTGAAATTCCATGATTTCTGGGACAACTCTATAACACAATAAAGGCCAAATGGAAGCAAGAGTTTTAGGGAAAGAGAAGCTGTCTTTTGCTGACAGACTGAAGCATTCAAATACGCCAGTGAGCAGAAAATGTTACAATCCATTTTCAGTATGAAGAATTGGGGTGTGTATGGGCGGCAGTCGGATAAAAGGGTAACATTACTTGGTTACTGCTGGAAGGAGAAGGGCTAGATAGATTGGTAAATTTACTACCTTTGTTATCTTACATTGTTTGGGAAGCATTGCAATTGTGGTGAAGTGAGCCTAGGAACACATCAAGTTCAGAAGCCCATTAGAATTTTAGAATTTATTTGATTTGTCAATCGCTTACAAGATAATAGGTATAAGTATATACATAGTTATGAATACATGAATACATATAAGAAAAATAAAAAAATAAAATAAACAATAGGACAGGGACTGTAAGCATGTTGGTGCACTTATGCACGCCTCCTACAGACCTCTTAGGAAAAGGGTGAGGTCAATAGTAGACAGTCTAAGGTTAAAGTTTTTGGGGTTTGGGAAAGAAACCACAGAGTCAGGCAAAGTATTCCGGACATTGACCACTCTGTTGCTGAAGTTGTATTTCCTACAATCAAGTTTTGTGCGGTTAACCTTGAGTTTGTATCTATTGTATGCTCTTGTGTTGTTATGGTTGAAGCTGAAGTATTCATTGACAGGTAAGTCATTGCAATGTATGATTTTATATACCATACTTAGATCCGACCGAAGATGGCGTAATTCAAGGTTTTCTAGGTCTAGAATTTCAAGTCTGGTGGCATAACATATTCTATAATGAGCAGAGGAGTGGAGAACTCTTCTTGTGAAATATTTCTGGACTTTCTCAACTGTGCTAATATCAGATATGTAATGTGGGTTCCAGGCTGATGAGCTGTATTCGAGTATTGGTCTAGCAAATATTTTGCATAGTTAGTAGTGTGATATTACCAGAGAAAAAGCTATGTAAGATTAGGCTAACAACTCTTAATGCCTTTTTGGCTATGTAGTTACAGTGGGCTCTAGCACTTAGATCATTAGAGATGAGTATTCCAAGATCCTTTACAGAGCTTGGATCATCAACAAGGTCTTGATTATTCAGCGTGTATTTTATTTTCTGATTTTTTTTGCCAATATGTAAGACATAGCATTTATTTGTTGAGATTTGAAGTTGCCATTTGTTTGACCATTTTGATACACAGTCAAAATCTTTTTGAAGGATAGCAGTATTGTCTGTGGTGTTGAATAGCTTTACATCATCAGCGAAGAGAACTCAATTGCTCTTAATATGATCACAGAGGTCATTTATGTAGAGGATGAAGAGGGTTGGTCGTAGAACACTGCCTTGGGGGACACCACTATTGACTGGTACAGAATTTGATAGGACACTTCCAATTCATTTGTTGTCTGTTAGACAGGAATGCTTCTATCCAGTTATGCAGTTGTTTTGTTTTTTATTTTTATTTTATTATTATTTGTTCTAATTCTGAGAACATCAACAGATTGGAAGACAGATATTGTAGACCAGGGGTATCAAACTCGCATCATCACAGCGGTGTCACATATCGGGATTTTTTCCCCTTTCACTAAACCAGGCGTGAGTGTAGCCAGCTCATGATGCATCCGGCCTATTACAGCCCTGTTGTAGAGTTTCTCCACTCTGGTAATATCCTCAGAATCAACTGCTGCTACTCAGGAGATAGTGGTGATGGTAACCCATGTGGTGATAGTGGTGTTGGCAACCCATTTTACTTTCTGGATCCCATCTTGGGATCCAAGAAGTAAAACATACATACAATCATTTTCAAAGTCACAGTGGGATTTTTTTTTTAATTTCTCAAGGAGCCTATTTTTATATGCAATTTAATATATGTCTATTCCCTCAGCTACAATTCAAGTAAGAGTCCTGCAACCTAGGAATGTGTTCTTAATTCAAA
The DNA here is from genome assembly GCA_023653725.1 of Bungarus multicinctus. Lineage (NCBI taxonomy): Eukaryota > Metazoa > Chordata > Lepidosauria > Squamata > Elapidae > Bungarus > Bungarus multicinctus. The sequence continues at coordinate 138,826,551 of CM042838.1, forward strand.
CAGAAATCATAGAAAGATCATACATTAAATGGTTCCATTGTCTCGGGATGGGTGGGATTTATTTTCTCTGATTAACCACTTTCAATTATCACAGTTTGGCTCACTGCCTAATGAAATTAAAAGTGGATTTATGTATTCTGTCAATTCTAAGATGAGGTGAATATCTGGGATGTTGCCAATAGGAAAGGTAGAACAAAACAGTTGCTATCAAGCAGAACCAATCTGAAAAGAAAAGAAGTTGCTGCCAGAGTAATACAAAACAATCCCATAATCATGTGTAATTTTTATGTTATTCATAAATACAGTTTTTCTGACTCCTAATTATTTGCTTAAAAAGAGAAAATTGAAGAAGTAAAGATCCATTTTTAAATGTGAACTACCTAACAGCACGATTAACTAAGAGCTTCTTCTGTAAATGCAGTTAACATTATGAAATATCACTGAGCCATTAAAAATACATCCCACTTCCAAAAAAACTGGTTTTGTTGAAGAAAACATAAAAGACCATTTAGTAGAAATCCTCAAAATATTATTGGACCTAGATCATGTCCTGTATCCTTATTTATAATTAGCAATCTACTGGTTTAGAATTGTTACTAATATGCACATGTTTGCAATGGAAATGAATGTAAAATGATTTCACAATGGCTTTACATTTTACCATTATAAAGATGACTTCAATAATATAGAGAGAGGACAGGAAGCATAACATAATGGAACAATGGAAAGCTGTGTCTCACACTGGGTTCACACACATTTTCAAATGTTATTAAGGATAATTAATTAAGTAAAAACAATGTTGACATACTCTATTTCAGAAACAAGAAATGTAACATGCAAGAGACATTTGGATAGAGAAAAGTTTGGAAATATTCCTGTAGAGAAAAAGTTAGAGACTAAAATATAAAAGCCATAACAGGAAAAGATGCTACTCTGGAATGTTGCTATATTATGACCAGTGAGTTTACAACAAAATGTTATAATAAGGAGTAGAGATGTAACAGAAATCCATTCTAGATTTATTTTAGAACACAGCAAAATGATACTAGAGAACCCATGAATCATTTCAGAAATATTTCCTTACCTACCACTTGTACTGCACTCTGCCCAATCTTTTCCATGCCTCTTTTGTACCTCCTTGCACTCCTCCAACCCTGCACATTATCCCTGACATACATGTATGCACACATATGTGCATGTATATACACACACATATATACACTGTGGGTATCTATCTTTATCTGTATATTATCTGTATCTATAATTAGACAGACAGACAGATGGATGATAGACATACAGACATATATAGAGATATCTATATATCTCTATATATTAGAAGAGGAATCATTTAAAAAAATCACTTATTTGATAAATTTCTTTTAAAGACTAGTCGACAGAAAATTTGATCCAATAAAACAGGGGTCCTCAAACTACGGCCCACAGGCCAGATATTAGCCCACTGAAGCCATTAGTCTGACCCAGGCAGAACCATGAGGCTACCCCACCCATATCATCCCACCTACTCACCGGCACCCACCTGCCTTCTGGAGGCTTGAGGAGGCCAAAAACAGGCCCATTTTTGAGTGGCAGAGTGGTACTGGAGGCCGAGGAGGCCAAAAACAGGAGGCACAGAGGCCTCCCCAGTCTCCAGAGAGAGGGAGGGAGAGAGGGAGAGAAAGATACACACACACACATACACACCAGTGTTTATTTTATTTATTTTATTTTATTTATATGCTGTCCTTCTCCGGAGACTCAGGGAGGCTTACATGCTAAGTGCTTGGCAATAGCCTTCATTCCATCGTATATGCCTGCTTATTACTAGGGCTTTTTGGCCCCCACAAGCAGCATTCTTTTACAAAGTCAGCTTATTGCCCCCAACAATCTTGGATTCCTCAATTTACCTACCCCGAGAGGATGGAAGGCTGAGTCAACCTTGAGCCTGGTGGGATTCGAACCTGCACTAATTGCAGGCAATTGAGCTAAGTGCTAGATGATTAACAGCCTGTACCACCAAGGCCCAAATGTTGGGGTTCAAATTTTTTTACTACCGGTTCTGTGGGCGTGGCTTGGTGGGCACGGCGGGGGAAGATACTATAAAATCTCCAGTCAGAGGTGCTATTTACCACTTCTCCTAACTACTCAAAATTTCTGCTACCAGTTCTCCAGAACTGGTCAGAACCTGCTGAATACCACCTCTGATACATACACACACCCCATCAGAAGTCCCAAGGCAGCCACTAACCTGCTTTCCACCTCTAGGAGCATGTGTATTTATTAATGGACTGCTAAATTGACCATGCCCACCTAGTCATATGACCACCTAGCCATGCCTACCCAGTCTGCCCCCCCAAAAAAGTCTGAATGACCATGAATTGGCCCCCTGTTTAAACAGTTTGGGGACCTCTACAATAAAACAATGCATGAGTATGTTCGACATTGGGTTTAGAGCCAGGATACCCAAGGATGCAACAGTGTCTGTGGATATCTCTGTTCTTGATCATAATGCATTTCTCCCACAGCAGTCCTCTTATAACATTAGCAAATGATTTCAGTGTTAAATATTGGAAAATAAACATGAGGGACAGCTGCAGCCTGTTTGGATGCATGTCATTCTACTCAGAAAACGAACAAGGGCAAACATAGAAAGGAGGGAGCATCTTTGTGGAACAGGTATTATGGGGATGGAATCAGTTGCTAAATGCATTTTGTCACTGGAAGATAGTATTGTACAGCCCTTTGATTCAAGGGTGAAAAGACATTTAATGATATGTGATAAATCAGCATGCTTATTCTTCTTTGGGAAGTATGAGGTTTGTTACTTCCTCCCCTTCGCCTTCACCTTCGCCTTTGCCTTCCCCTTCCCCTTCTTCTCCCTCTCCATCATTGTTTAATTATCTTCCCTTCTCTATCTCTAATCTTTAGAGTTCCCCAAAAATTGATGCTGTTTTTCTCATTTCTCAAAATCACATTCCATATAGAAATAGGTGAAATGAACAAACACCCTGCTGGGCACATGTCTGATTAAATAGATCATAATATATCTTTTCTTGGTTTCTGGATGACATTCTTGCTGCAGACCAGCTAAGGTCTTAGCAAGTTAAGGCATCACTTTAAAAAAATATGATAATGACAGCAGTATTTCTAGCAGTAAGAAATCATTTACATCCGCATTCAAAATGTAATAATGTAAAAGTTGTGTAGACTATGGTGGTTCAAAAAAGCATTTTAAGCTTTCTGCAAAAGTGCATCCAGAGTCACCCTTAAGCATTGATACATGAAAGTAATATTCCTATTGTAATTTTATGGTCAGTTCTCTGAGTGCACTTTTAAAATCAGAATAGAAAAATATCTGAAGCCCATTTCAAACACTGGACCTCAATTGTTCAACTTGTGGGTCATTCTTAGGTTCTTATTCCTTTCTCATGGAAAATCTTAATCTCCTTCAAATTTTATCGGAGGCATAATTTTGTTTTCAGAAATTGATTCATACTTGTAACTATGTGTGGGAATGACCTTGGGATATAGCCTGAAGAGCCAGAGCCAGGAGAATGGTCAAATAAAAGGCAGCTTATCCCACAGCAAGAATGTGAGTATGGTATAAACATGTCAGAAGGAAATCTGTGGAGATTCTCAATCATCCAGGTCCTAGTTGTCTCAAAGGTGCTTTTTCAAAAGGCAACTGGACTGTTTTGTCTTGAGGAAGAAGAAGAAAATGTTTTGTTTCTCATTGAAGAAGTTTCATCTTCACTCAAGACGATGATGAGAAGTAAAACATTTTCCTCTTCTTCTTAAGGAATAACAGTACAGTTGCCTTTTGAAAAAAACATCTTTGAGATCTCAGAAGAAACCCTCCCTAGTTTCTTGGGATGTAAAGGTGATGGAGTGGGGAAGCATAGATTCAGACTTGCAAGATTGATGTCAGCCCTGTAAGTTAGTCAAGATGAAGGATGCCCAGATGAATTAACTTTATTTTATTATAAGGTTATATTTACAGAAGGTTTCAAGTTCCTCTGGCTGCAGCTCTTCCTGCTGTCTTCCAAGGTCATTCCCACATACTGTTAAACTTCTGTGGCTATTTCTGTATGACATTGACTGCTGGTTACAATAAGAGATATTCTTCATTTCAATTTTATATATGAAAAGCCTTTGTGGTTAGTCAACAGGAGAAAGGTCACGTAATGACAGGTGCCTTGATATTGTACTGTATCCCTCTGAGGTTCTTCCATTTTTTTTAAAAAAATCTTTCTGCTGAAAACACATATCTTTATTCTGTATTTAATTCAGTCCTGATTCCCCCTTTTAATCAAAGGTTTAAGTGTATTTTACCCTTTCAATCTAAAGAGTATTTAAGAAATGGGAGATGCGCCTTATTTTTCACTTACCCTGAACATGCCTGGAATATGGAAGAATGGCAATGAATTGACTGAAACTGGCACCTAGTGGCAAATACTTAGAAATTGTTATGTGCAATTGGCTTTGTAGGGCAACCAACTATGTAATCATAGAAGCATTCTTTTCTAGCCATTGACAAAGATTGACTCCAGCTTGTTAGAGGTACCCAGTTCACTAAGATTGGCAAAAGCCCAAATGTCAGCCATATGCTCCAATTTTACTAACAGTTAGGAAATACAAAGTATCATTTGGGGAGGGTCATTTGCTAGACTTATACTTGAATACAGTTCATCAGTCTGGAACCCATATCACGTATCTGATATTAACACAATTGAAAAAGTCCAGAAATATTTCACAAGAAGAGTTCTCCGCTCCTCTACTCATTGCAGAATACCTTATGCCACCAGACTTGAAACTCTAGACCTAGAAAACCTAGAACTACGCCGCCTCCAGTCTGATCTAAATATAGTATATAAAATCATACATTGCAATATCCTACTTGCAAATGAATACTTCAGCTTCAATCATAACAATACAAGAGCACACAATAGATACAAACTCAAGGTTAACCGCACCAAACTTGACTGCAGAAAATACAACTACAGCAACAGAGTGGTCAATATTTGGAATACTCTACTTGACTCTTTGGTTTCTTCCCCAAACCCCAAAAATTTTAACCTTAGACTGTCTACCATTGACCTCACTCCCTTTCTAAGAGGCCTGTAGGGGGCGTGCATAAGCGCACCAATCATGCCTACCATCCCTGTCCTATTGTTTCTTTTTATTTTTCTTATAAGTATCTACAGTATCTCATGTATTCAAAACTATATTTATTCTTATACCTATATCTTGTAAGCGATTGACAAATCAAATAAATACTAAAAATACCAGGGTAGTGTCAAAAGAAATCAAGATTGTAGCCAGTACCACACAATCAAAGCCTTGCCTAATATGCAGATGGGATACATATAAAAAAGGATTCACTTGCATGGTGGCAGCTGTCACCACCATCTTTTTGACATTGACTATGCCCCTAATAACTTTGTCCCATGACTGGAGATACAGTCAGTCTTCAAGGCTTTCTTCTTAACATGTGGATCTCGATCTGTACATACCCAGTGTTCCCTTCCACAGGGGCAAGAAAATATCTACTTGAATTGTGCCATGGTAGATTATACCCAGGATTTTCCATCATATTGAGCTGAAGGGTTAACAGGAGGGCTGACCAAGCTCTGAATTTGAATTTGGATCTGGACTATACCAAATCTCTTATAAAGCTGTTATAAAGGTGTAATTAATATTTTTCTATCATGTGAAACTCACTACCAAATATTCTTCCATTGTAACTATCTTATCCTTGGTGCTGCCAATACAAATAAATTCTTATGCATAAAGTGCTGTTTCAGAATTTCTGGTCACACAGGGAATTTTATATATGTGCCCATTTCTCTGTCACTCAAAGCAGTGAGTTTCAAATTGTTTAATTTGACAGGACTGTATTCCATTTTTAGACCTTTTGGTAGATGGAAAAGCTTTTATGCTTTGGTTCTGCTATTATAATCAAGTGGCTATTACACTTCAGAAAGGATAATTATAATACATGTGTAATACATTAGATTTCATTTTAATATTTTTATATAAAATAAGAATTGCATTTTTCATATCCCTTTGTTCTGTCTAAATTTTGATGAATGAACATCATGTCCTTGTCATGCACAATTCAGATGGGATTTAAGACAAATTTAACTTGAGCTCCAGGAAGCATTAGAAAGTGAAGCTGTCATCTTATTTGACTTCAACTAGCTCTTACATATCATTGCTTGCCTTATTGCTTCTCAGTAGTTTGAAATCCTTAGCTCCTAAAAGAATTCACCACAAGTTGCAAGACATCTTAGAAGCCTGGGAGACCTGAAGATATTTCAGTTGAAGTGGGAATAAAACACGCAGGAAATGAAAATACTTAATATGCTTAGAATACAGAGGAGTTAAACAATTAATTTCTTTTTCTGTAAGAATGTTTTTAAAAAGTGGAAGGATTTTAGAAATCACATATACCTTAATGAATTCATTCTTCAATTTGTTGCTCATATATACATAAGTAACCATAACAGATCCTCTTTCAAGAAAGGCACCATTATGAAAATCTTAGAAAAAAAGTAGAAATGGGAGGTCAAAGAAGTTAAAAGTATGAGATAATAAAATAGAGATAAATCTAATATAAACCTATTCCACTCTTGATAATTCCACATACTATTACATGTTGATAAACATTCATTTACTGCTTCATACAATACCTTTTATTTTTTTAAACTTATTTCTTCTCTTGTCAACTCCTAGCCAACTACAGTGTTCTTAATCTTCATTTCATTTCATTTATGGTTCAGAAATTGTTTTGTAATGTGGTTCTCATTTATTCTCTCTATATGACCAAAATCACTTCAATGCACTTCTTTCATACCAGTTACACATTTTGTATTCAATTCACATTTATTCAGCACTTATCCATTCTTGACTCTATCATGCCTTGTTTTAACACACACACACTGCTTAAGCAATAGCAATAGCACTTAGACTTATATACCGCTTTATAGTGCTTTACAGCCCTCTCTGAGCAGTTTACAGAGTCAGCATATTGCCCCCAAAATTTGGGTCCTCATTTTACCTACCTCAGAAGGATAGAAGGCTGAGTCAACCTTGAGCCTAGTGAGATTTGATCTGCCAAATTGCAGGCAGCTGGCTGCAGCAGAAGCACTCTAACCACTGCACCACCGAGGCAATCCATTCCCAGCACGTTGAGAATGTATTTTTATGTTTTTTATGACATATCCAACTTTCAATATAACAGATTGGACATCTTCTCCAGGAAAAAAATAAAAAACCAATCAGAAACAGATATGTCATAAACAAGATGTATATAAATCATGTCAGAAATTTTAGTGTTAAATCCTATTCAACATTTTGTTTGTCCCTCCTGTGCCATTTCCACAACACTCCCCCCCACCCCATCCCCAAGTATGCTCCTGCTATCCAGCTAGGCTCTTCCTCACTGCCAGCTCCTTTTTTTCTTCAGGCAATTTCCTGTTTCCATGTATTTCTAGGTCAGTCATCCACGTTGTAGTGGAGAGAGAAATCCCTGACTCTACTCCTGGTTTCAGTACAGAGAACACTTCCTTATTCCTAAATCTTTTTAAACATTGAAATTTTGTCTCTGGGCTCCACTCTAAATTAGATTCAGTTGTTGCTCTGGGATGAGATCACTAAGTAAATGCTGTAGCGCCATTGATATAAAAGATGCATGCCTTTAGTATTCTGGATGCAATTATGATTGTGAACTGTCAGGCCTCAGTGTTTTTATGTAAATGTGATCAAATGCATTCCTTTACATCTAGCTCTCCCTGAGCACCACTGTTATCCACTTCAGTACTTTCTATCAATTATATTTCAAAGCTGTTCTGTTCAGCTTTCATAAAGAACATGAGGTGTCTGCCAATTTGTGTGTTGATCCAAAGCAAATGTTTTGGCTCTTATTTTCCTACACATATAGGAATAACAGGTGAATGCAACTTGCGGTTTACCATCTTGACTGTGATAAGAAACCATGGTTTTAGTACTCATCAGGACGTGGGGTGGTGGTGGCATGGGGTGTTACACTTCTTTTATTTTTTTATTTATTGCTGGCAAGTTAATAAGCACCATATTTGATGGCTACTTGCATTTACCTTAGTAGGTCAAAATTATAGAGATTTAATTGATATAATAAGGAGTGGTGGCAACAATACAGAGGTGGTATTCAACTGGTTTGCACCGGCTCGGGTGACCCAGTAGCAGTGATTTGGTGTGGGTCGCTGACCCCTGGCTGGCCACGCCCCCAAACCGGATCGCCCAGTCACCCGGTTGCCCGTTTGTCCCAGTTGCTGGCTGAGCCGGGAGCCACCGTTCCCAGGTTTCTACTTGCCCGTGCTTGGCTGAGGCCTCTTCACCTTGCCTGAAGCGGCTGGTCCTGCCCCTCACCCTCACATCCCTCACCTGGCCTGAGAAGGTAAGGGCAACGGCAGGGGATAGTGAAGTGGCCAGGTCCCTATCTTCCCTTCTCTCTCCCCCAGTCTCTGTGTCTGTGTGTGTGCCAGTCACAAGTGGAGGAGGAGAAGGGTCGCCTGAAGGGACTGGCTGAACAAGGATCGGTCTCATTGATTTCCATTTAATATCACCGGTGCATCCAGCTCCAGCTCCAGCCGCGCAGAGGCAGATGTGTATGTGTGCTTGCCATTCCCACTTATCCATCCCCGTCCGCGTACGGTGACCCTACCTCCCTCCCCAATGAGGGAGAAGACTGCATTTTTGCTTCAGCCCGCCCCCATTGCTGAATTTCACCACCGCTGCCTGCTTGGCAGCAGCCATTCGTGGGACCTCTATCTCCTCAAGTTCCAACCTCAGTGTTACTTGCTGAAAGTGGGGGGAAAAATACACACACACAGAGCCGAACCAGTGGCAGCCTCAGTAGTAGTCCCGGTAGCAGCAGCGGCGGTGGTTTCTGTGGCAGGACTCACCCTGCCCCAGCCATCAGCCGCCCTGAGCTAAAAAAGGTGGCTGCATTGGGGGAGTTGACCAGCTGATTGTGCAAAACAAGGTGCCTCGGATTGCCTGTAGTTCTCCTTCCTCCTCTCCCCGGTCCTCCTTCAGGGGCTTCCTACCCACCACTCTGCTTGCTCTGTGTGTGGGTCTGGCCGGCTGCCTCTTTCCTACACTGCCTTCCACTCAGTGGTTCCATTCAGTGCTCGCCCCCTCTCAGCTATCCCCACCCCACCCCCACACCTGCTCAATCCCCCACCCTGCCTCAGGTCATAAAAGGGATGAGTGAAGGAAAAGGAGGTGGGGCTGATGCTGCAGAACATGCCAACCACAAAGGCAGAAAAGGCCTGGGAAGAATGGAAAGAGCTTTTGCGCATGCTCTCTTCTGAGCCCCACCACCCGCAAATCCCCCCTCCTCGCCTCTTCTCCTTCCCCCAGCCCTGCCAGTGTAGTCTGCAAATCCCCCCACCTTCCATTCCATGCTGCAAAGCTCGACAGCCCCCCAAATGCTGCAGAGCTCCACCCCACAGCATATTGCAAAGCTCAACCTCTCCCTCTCTCTCTCCCCCTCCCCCTCACCCCACCATCCCGAACGCCATCGCTCGCCCATGCTCCACACTGCAACCAGCAGAAAGCAAGTCAATGCAGCTTTCCTCCTTCTTCAGGTTAGGGAGAGGGGGGAAAACCTTCCATTCAGGTGGTTCATGCCCTGTGGAAGCTCCTCTGTTCGCCGCTTGCATGAGCAACCACCAAGCTATTACATCTGACTCACCTCACGGAGGACTATTCTGCCCAGGTTTCTGCAACTCATTCAGATATAAAATGCTCTCTGCCCATGAACAAAGGAGCTGTTTTATTTATTCTGAGTTTTCTATCCTGTCAGAGCAACATGTCCGCATTTGTCTCTGTGAAAACTAAACCTCCAACTGCTCTGCTCAAATCTTCGTTTGCCAAAACCTTCTCATTGACAAAATGTTCTCCATCCTTTCCATTAAGTCCCGCAGAAGCCCACTCCAATAATGCTGTTACTAAGAACTTAGTTCTATGGAGTGGAACTATCACCCTCCTCATGGCAACCTATTGCAATGCCGTTATCTTTGCTCTCTTTAACTACCCATTCCTACAGTGTAGATACCCTGGGGTAAGAGAATAAGAGTGCACAGCAGATGTCAACAAAGGCTCCTGGGTCCTTCTCCCTTCCCATTTCTCTTCCAACATGTGCACGCCACCCTCCTCCCGGACCCGCCATGGCCGCCAGTTGCGAGAGGAGGAGAAGGGTCGCCCGAAGGGACTAGCTGAAGAAGGATCGCCAGCCATGCTGGAAGCATCCCTTGAAAGTAGCGAAGAGCGCTTGACCCAGCCACGGCTTTGAGAGAGAGAGAGAGAGAGACAGACAGACATTGACACAGAGAGAGAGAAAGACAGAGAGAGAGAGAGAGAGAGTAGGGAAGAGAGAGGGGAAGATAAAGAGAGGGGCAGAGAGAGAGAGAGACAGATAAAGAGAGGGGGAGAGACCCATAGAGAGAGATACACAGAGAGGGGGGAAGAGAGAGGGGGGGGAAGAGAGAGAAAAAAGAGAGGGAAAGAGAAAAAGAGGGAATGAAAGAGGAAGGGAAAGAGACAAGAAAGAAAAGAAAGAGAAAAGAGAAAGAAAGAAAAAAGAGAAAGGAAGCGAAAGGAAGAAAAGGGATAGACAAAGAAAGGGAGAGATGGAAGGAAGAGCAAAGAAAGAAAAAGAAAGAAAGAGAGGGAGGGTGGGTGGGAGGAGAACGTGAATGAGATATATGGATGGGTAGATAAATACATGGAAGGAGGGAGGGAGAAAAAAAGGAGAGGAAGGAAGGACACAAACCCTGGCTTCAGAAGACTCTTTGAAGCAGCACAGCAATCTAGGGCTGGCCTGCAAGGGATCTTGGAGATCATCTAATCCAACTCACTCCTCCAGCAGCATATCTTTACAGAATCATAGAATAGCAGGGTTAGAAGTGTGTGTGTGTGTGTGGGTGGGTGTGTGGGTGTATGGCTGTCAAAACTCCAAAACAGGTCAAATAGCTCTGGGGAGATCAGTTATAAATTAGACAACACTTGCTAAGCAACCGGCCATTAAGCAAGGACCACTTGTATTTGGTTTGCTGGTCACATGGTCACCTGGCCAACGCCCACCCACATGGCCACAAAGACACGCCCATCCAGTCACATGGCCACAAACCCAAGCCCATCTGGTCATGTGACCAAGCCACGCCCACACAGTCACATTACCACCAAGCCACACCCACAAATTAAGCCATGCCCACAAAACTGGTAGTAAAAAAATTTGAATACCACCACTGCAACAGTAGCCATCCTGGCAGATATTGAGAACAGTATTCGTACTAGGATAAGATGTTTTTAGTACTCATAGGGGAGATGGCTAGGGAGTCCCAAACCTTAGACCTAAGGAGACTGGTAAAATATCCTGGAAAAAAGCAGTTTGCAGACTAATGCAGCCTGCAACTTGGCACTAATGTTATTGCCAAGAAAGCAGCATTAAGCTTTCCATGAATTTATAAAAAGTTGAAATTAAGTTTTTTCAGGAAGTCTTTATTTTAAACTAGATAGATGGTAGTGTGAGTTCAGATTGACTAAGAAGCACTGCCAGCAGATGCTTGGATGTAGTAGAGTTAATCAACACCACAACACACTGATCAATGAGAAAAATGTCATTTTAACACATTCATATGTGGTATATTATATGAAATTAGTAATGCCTGATAAGTCCTATTGATTTCAGTAGTTTCCTCTAAGCTTGGATTCAGTTAGTGCACTTTATCATTTATTGTTATGATTAAAATAAAAAGTCTTCCAAGATTTCAGTCACAGAGGTTATTGTCACAGGAGAAAAGAGAAGAGCTTTACCAACAATTGAGATGAAATGCCTGTTCCAGGCACTACAATTCTTAAACCAGTGTATCTAGCAAAAATATCTAGGAGTTTGGATAAGCAAATCTCACAACTGGTTTACAGGCTAGAGACCAGTGGCCCCAATTCCATACATCTTATCTCTCTCCTTGAGCCCTCTTAAAGAAATTTATAGGATCCTGCCTTCTATTTAACAGTATAGCTTAGATTGGAAAAGTTGCCTAATAGAACTTTTGAAGCATGAATGGAATCAAGGATCAGCATTGGTAAGCTAATACCACTCTATAAAGCCTTAGTAAGACCACACCTAGAGTACTGCATACAGTTTTGTTCACCACATTATAAAAAAGATGTTGAGACTCTAGAAAAAGTACAGAGAAGAGCAACCAGGATGATTAGCGGACTGGAGGCTAAAACATATGAAGAACGATTACAGGAACTGGGCTTGGCTAGTCTAGTGAAGAGAAGGAACAGAAGAGACATGATAGCGGTCTTCCAATATATGAGGGGCTGCCACAGGGAGGAAAGGATCAAGCTATTTTCTAAAGAGCCTGTAGGCCAGACAAGGAATAATGGATGGAAACTGAACAAGGAAAGATTTAACCTGGAAATAAGGAGAAACTTTCTGACAGTGAGAACAATCAACCAATGGAACAGCTTGCCCTCGGAAGTTGTGGGAACTCCATCACTTGAGACTTTCAAGAAGAGATTGGACTGCCATTTGTCAGAAATGGCATAGGGTCTCCCTCTTGGGCGAGGGGTTGGACTAGATGACCTACAAGGTCCCTTCCAACTCTGATTATCTGTTATCTGTTATCCGTAAGCATTTGCACATCTATACTTTAGCTGCAGGAAGGAAGGATCATGACTCCCATCCAGAAAGCTATGGCTCTGTTGTGGCTCCCTTTATCATTCCAATTCATATGGAATTTCTAACAAGCAATAGAAACAACAACTGCACTATAATTAAACCATTTGTCCTCCCAAAAGCAATTCCCATTTTTCTCCTGAAATTCTTTTAAAAAGTCGATTCTGAAGAATATTGTCAAAATATTGCCCTTTTGTCCCTTTCCTTCATGCCCCACAAATAAGTCCATATTTGGCCATTGCTGGGATTACAAGATAATGACTTCTCAAGTGCCCCAGATGATTTCCCCATAAGTTAATGAGAATATTAGGCTAAAACATATAAAGAACGGTTGATGAAATTGGATATGCCTAGTTCGATGAAAAGAAGGAGTAGGGGTGGCATGATAGCAGTGTTTCAATATTTCAGGGGCTGCCAGAAAAAAGAGGGAGTCAAACTATTCTCCAAAGCACGTGAGGGCAGGACAAGAAGCAATGGGTGGAAACTAAACAAGGAGAGAAGCAACCTAGAACTATGGAGAAATGTCCTGACAGTTCAAATAATTAATCAGTGCAACAACTTGCCTCCAGAAGTTATAAATGCTCCAAAACTGGAAGTTTTAAAGAAGAAATTGGATAACCATTTGGTATTGGGTTTCCTCCCTAAGCATGGGGTTGGACTAGAAGACCTCCAAGGCAGGGGTGGGATTCTACTAGTTCACACCTATTCACTAGAACCAGTTGTTAACATTCTAAGCAGTTCGGAGAACCAGTTGTTAGAAGAAATTACTGGCCTAATTCTGTAAGGAAGGCAGGAAGGAAACATTCTGGTGTTGCTTATAGAAACTGCCTCTCCATTAGCCCTTCTTACATTCTTGGCAGGAATAGACTTCCTGTCTCTGGAACTTCTCTGGAGTTTTTTTTCCCTCCTTTGCTAGTACTTTGCTTGTGTGGAGTGACCATTTAAAGTTACAATGGCACTGAAAAAAGTGACTTATGAATATTTTTCACACTTACGACTGTTGCAGCATCCCCACAGTCATGAGAGGCTAGGCGAGGAGATGCGTGTCTCGATGTGAGTGATATTGAGTTGGCCACGCCCAGCCAATAACATGACCACCAAGCCACGCCCACCCGGTCACATGACCACCAAGCCATGCCCATCAACTAAGCCATGCTCACAGAACCAGTTGTTAAAAAATTTGAATCCCACCCCTGCTCCAAGGTCCCTTCCAGCTCTGTTATTCTGTTCTAATCTATCCTTCCAAACCTTAACACTTGCGTTTATAAGGATTCCTAAAACAATACTGTTAGCCATGTTAAACCAAAACAGAACACATGACTTAAGTATTAATAAGGGTTAACTGCCAACTCATTATATGTGAAACCAATCTTTTGGTGAGTTTGTTCCTAACATTTCTGGAAGTATGAACAAACCACCTGCCTGTCTTGCAGAGCAACCCTATTAAAACACATGGGATTTTCAATGCCAAATTTATAAGTATATTATTACGCTGGCACAATCACAGAGCTGGGCTTATTCTAAAAGGCATATAGAAGTATAAAAGCTTCACTGGAAAGAAATGGGAGGGGGTCACAGTGTTAAACTGCTACCTTGAGGCTGAAGAAAATTACTAAGAATGAGTAGTAATGACTCAAGTGAACACCCTGCAGGCAGCATTCAATATTCAGGTAACTTTATTAACTCTGCATATGTGCATGAGGGGATGAAATAGAAGGGAAAGATAAAAGTCACATTTTCTTTTCTTTTCTTTGATGATTTCATCGTTTTAAAATAACCAACACTTTAGTTAGCCCAATTTTCTGTTCATTAAAAAGTTAGTTCTAGCTTGTTTTTTAACTTAGTTTTTAAAGAGCCACTTGTTCAAAATTTAAAACTCTCCTTCTGCTTAGATTTATCCATTTATCAGATCCAATGGCAACATTTAAAAAATTATTATTTGTTTCAGAATAATTTTTAGAGAAAGGAATAGAAAAATTACACAACAGCAACAATAATCATTAAAAAAACCCAATAGAAAAGAAAAGAAAAAGAAAGAAAAGAACGTGGTACTGTTAATATACTGTATACCTCATATTACACAAACAAATTTCTAAATTTACTTTAGGCCCGTGGCTCTGTTGGATTTGAGGAAGAATATACATTAGGGGTGACAAGATGTTCTGTTTTTCCATGAGTTCAAAAGGTGTTTTTTCCTCCTAGCATTCCTCTTTCATGGAATCCTAAAGCCTGAGAGGCCATTCAGAGCATCAGGCAGCTTGGTTTCCTTGATCCTTCTTTTCTCTCTTTTTTGAAGATAGGATCTGCATTTAGTCTTCTCCAATCATCAAAAACTTTACAAGTTCTCCAGAATATATAAGAATTTGACCTTACCATTTGCTTCATCCTAACTAGGTATAGAGTAGCTTTGTCTTTCTTTCTTTTTACTCCAGCTTTTCCTTCCAATTCCTTATCAGGAAGTAGCATGATAAGGGAAGAATAGAGAAGGAAAAATTAAATGCTGCAATGAATGAGTATGAATATAATCAAATAGCCCCCCCTCTTTTATGTATGTATGTATGTATGTATGTATGTATGTATGTATGTATGTATGTATGTATGTGTTTATGTATAGGTATAGGTATATGTATTATTTATCTATCTACTTCCTACCTACCTACCTACTTATATCATCATGTGTATCTAATCACTTATGTATCTAATCACTTTATTTCAATCACTTGCCTATATTGAAATAAAAATCAATAGCTAATTATATGTGGAAATTACCTCTTAGAGATCTTTAGTTCTCTCATAGATGAGGTCTCAGGGGAAAAAAAATGACTATTACAATCAGTTTAACTATATTGCTCTGGTACAATAAGTGCCATGCTGATCTGGCATGATGCACTTCTCAACTCTTGTATAAAATCTGTACAAATTTACTTGTTCCAGTCAGCTCAAAGATCTGATTCATAACATAATACGATTAGCAGAGCTATCTCACTTGTTAGACAAATGAGACATTTGTTCTATGTATATATGAGTAGTTTGGTTTGTGGACAATGAAGTATTCCTTTCATTGAAAGAAGGACTGAAGTTAGATAAATTATGATGGTTAGTGAATGTACTTGTGATTTTTTTTTCTGGACTTAGAAAAATGAAAATGATGTGGCAGCTACATAGCTGATTAGTGATAGTTAGCATTTGTTAGCCTGGGTGGGTTGATGAAGAGCATAGAGGGAAGAAACACTGGCAAGTGAAGACATAAATGGGCTAAAGTTAAAAAAGGAGAGAGAGAGAGAGAGATGCTGTTGTTCATTCTTACTGCAGCCCCATGGCAAAAGTTCTTGATTTAGATTCTGAATTTTCAAAATTGGAAAGTGATGTTTCACAGGGACCTGGCCATTATTTAACTTCCTGTCCTGAGCTTCACAATTCCCACCGGAACATCTTTATTTTTTTGCTGTGATAATTAGATGCATTCAAAGCTTCACACCAAGACTTCTTGATCAATGGATTACATTCGATGCTGTCAATCACAAGGTACTGATGGACTCTGTGTGTCACTGAAGAATGAAGCACAGCTGCTGCTGCTGTTGCTCCTCCTGTAGGCCTCTGCCATGAACTTCTCAAGGGACCCTCAGTGTTCTGAGCTGGCATTTCCATTCATCAGCCAAGACATAGGTCTGATTGAAAAAGCAATAGCCATATCTATTAATTTGCATCTCTCCTTGAATATTCATCATTTATGTTTCCCTTTGTTTCCATTCTAATTTAGTTAATGAAGGATAACTAAGTAAAATATGAATGGGTAATCTCTTCCTTTATTTGGGAAGAAATGAGAATGTTTTATTTTATTTTTATCTCTATTTCACTTTCTCTCTCTCTCTCTTTTTAAAGAATCAAGTACTCCATTTCTTTGAGACAAGTCAAATTTGATACCAGGCTTTCTCCTGAATGAGCTTTTCCTGATCTAACAACAAAAGGGGAAATTAAATTCATCTGATAAAATTATTCAATGCCTCATACCTTGAATTAACCCAAAGGTGATTTATTTGATTTTGGTTTAGTGCATTATGTGAAATCAGCTAGTGTTGTCTGTAAACCAGGCTTGATAGCTAAATCAATAAATTCACAATCATAAATACATATTAATAATGGTTGCAGATAGTTACCTTCTATTTAAGGGTGAAACAGATGAAAATTGGACTGGAGGTCTAAAACAAACACACCATTATTAAAAATTAAAGAGCCCCCCCGCTCCTCTCCAATCTATCTGCCCCCATGATCTGGCCACAGCCACTTGTTAGTCCTCAATCCTGGAAAAATCTTAAAAGTAATCATATCTCAAAATATTGTCCATCTCTGGCTAAGCAAAATTACTTTTTTGCTTAATCAGAATTACTTTTGACAACTGAAGCTTTACAACAATCTTGATATTTTAATAGAATGTGTAAAACCAGTGTCAGCTGATAAAATGAGTTTTACTTTTCCAATAGTAAGTGTTTTTAAATAATAGTCCCCCAATTCTGCAATGTCATCCCTAAAAAAATTAAACTGATGTTAATACCATAAACTTTCCAGTGCAGCTCCAAACCCATTTATTAACCAGGCATTTATCTCCATCTGCTTTATATCTGCAAAATTGTGTTTGCATTTCATTGTTGAATGGAAAATGATGTGTGATGATGTTCTATTTTCATTATATTGCATTTTTAACTGATGTGTACCACCTGCAATCCATCAGAATAAAGAGCAGTCTAGTCATTTTTTATAAATACATTTTTTTTCCATTCTGGATACCGTGCATCTTTGTTTCCACTGATGTTAAGTGTGAACTGCCCATTATCTATTTTAGCATGTATAGTTTGTTACTCAGTACCAGAGGTGGTATTCAGCAGGTTCTGACCAGTTCTGGAGAACCGGTAGCAGAAATTTTGAGTAGTTTGGAGAACCAGCAAATACCACCTCTGACTGGAGATTGTACAGTATCCTTCCCCTGCCATGCCCACCAAGGCACGCCCACAGAACCAGTAGTAAAAAACATTGAATCCCACCACTGCTTGGTACCCCATGTCAACAGAAGAGAAACGGAAGAGTTTTTACTATATTATCCTCAATTTTGATCTGGGAATCCTAAGCTATTCAAAAAGATGCTTGATTCACAGTTGGATCATTTATTTTATTTATTTATTTATTTATTTGATCATATTTCTATACCGCTCCCTCTCCGAAAAGGGACTCGGGGCGGTGTACAGCCTAGTAAATACATTAAAATACAAAAATACAAGATTAAATAGAGTTTAAAACCGAATTAAATATAAATATAGCTGTATCCCGAAAGTTTAAAAATAGTTAAAATTTTAAAAACCCTATTAACTTAAAACCCCTTTAACCCTTACTGGGCCAGGCCAGCCTGTTTAAAAAATAGGGTCTTAACTGCGCGCCGGAAGGAGAGGATATCTGTCATGGCTCGTATCTCCGGGGGGAGATCATTCCACAGGGAGGGCGCTCCCACAGAGAAAGCACGCACCCTCGGGGCCGCCAGCCGACAGCGATCAGGTGGCAGAACCCCAAGTAGGGCGACCCTGTGGGAGCGTACTGGGCGGCGGGAGGTAGTTGATGGCAGCAGGCGGTCCCGTAAGTACCCAGGTCCCGAGCCATGGAGCACTTTAAATACCGTCAGTACCACCTTGAATCGAATCCGGAAGGCCACAGGAAGCCAGTGCAGCCTGCGGAGAAGTGGTGTTACGTGCGCGCCCCGAGGGGCGCCCACGATCACCCGCGCGGCTGCATTCTGAACTAACTGCAGCCTCCGGAGACTCTTCAAGGGGAGCCCCATGTAGAGAGCATTGCAATAATCCAAGCGGGAGATAACGAGGGCAGAGGTGACTGTGCGAAGTGCGCCCAGATCCAGAAAGGGCCGCAACTGGTAAATCAGACGAATCTGATGAAAAGCCCCCCTGGTGACGGCTGAATTAGAATTTGACTTGGATTTTTAGAATTAGTATAATGTTTTGCAGATTTCATAAGAATATCAAGATTTGGTTGTTTACCGTTGCACTCAAATGACCAATTTTCCAATTGCAAAAATCATTTGATTATATTACAAGCTTTGAAAAGTACAGATAAATCTGTAGAACTTATGATCTGCTGCAAACTATTACTTTTCGGTTAAAGTTTCTTTATATAAAATATTAAGACTCCATGTTCAACTGAATAGGCCAAATAACCCAGTTTTCTAAATCTATGAGTAAGGAAGCAGGGAATGAATAAGGTAGAAAATATACTGAGCATTGTGCAACATTGTTTTCCTTAAGTAATAATGTCGAAGACTAAATACATTGAAACAATCAAGCCTCTAAACAAAGGATTGGCCAAACACAACATTTGCTAAACGAATACATTCAACAAGGAAATCTAATTCTAGCACAGAGAAAAAACCTGCTGTAAATATGACATAATGGTTGGCTTGTTCGACCATTTTTGTTTAGGATTTGTAAAGTTAACTGCAATTTATTTTAAACTTGGTTGCTCAATATTTCTCTCACTGATGTGTGACAACTATTATCATATTTATTGTTAATTTTACACTATAACCATGTACTTGATGGACGTTTTGAAAACATTTTGTACTGCTGAAGCCATTAATAACTCCCTAAACTGATCTTCTCCCTCTCCCTCTCCACCCCCCCCCATCTCTCTAATGCTTTCTCTTCATTGTGAATCAGTGGGGCTAAGAAAATATGGGAGATGAAAGACATGAGCAAAAGAAGTGCCTGAAAATCTTGGTTGATATTAGAATTATAAAGACAGAATTGCTAAAGTTTCACTCAGGGTATCGTTCAAAGTAAATGTGAGTGGCGAGTCATTTTTCTTCAGCAGAACCAGCCAAATTTTCAGAGACTTTTCTGGGGTGGGCTTCAAAAATTTTAGCAAAGGTTTTCTGCCAGGTTGCTGGGTGGGCGTGGCTATGGTGGACAAAACTGAAGAAACCAAGATGTCGTAATGAAAGAGTCTGGAAGAAGAACAGCACAACGAATACCTGAATATCCTTTATGTCAGAAATGTCAAATTCACGTCATCAAGGCAGCATCACATGACATATCAGGACTTTTCCCTTCTTTGCTAAACTGGGCTTGGGAATGGCCAGTGTGTGACGCATCTGGCCCATGGGCTGGGAGTTTGTCAGTCTGACTTTACAACATCAAGAACACTGGATCAAGAGGAAGGATAGAAGAGAAATGTCATGAGAGTGAAGAAAATTTTAAAAATCCAAACTCAGTGTAGCAAATGCCATCAAGACAGTTAATACCTGGGCAATTCCAGTCATTGGAATTGGAATCCAATCCACAGTTAGAACAGTGGACTGGTTTCAAGCAGAACTAAAATTTCTTGACAAGGAAGAAAATAATAATAATAACAATGAATCATGACCTTCATCCATATAGCAACACTGACAGACTCTACTTACCAAGGATCATAGATGGGCATGGAATGTTGAAAGTATACCAAACAGTTGAAGAAGAAAAAAATGGCATTGGAAGAATATCTAAAGCAGGGATGTCAAACTCATATTTCCATAGTGGTGTCATGTGATGTATCGGGACTTTTTTCCCTTTCGCCAAACTGGGCATGGGCATGGTCAGCGTGTGACACATCCAGCCTGTGGGCTGGGAATTTGACAGCCCTGATCTAAAGGAAAATGAAGAAAATGCACTGAAGCCAGTACATGATGAAGGCTTACTGAATATTGGAAAGACCAAATGAAGAATAGAAAAGAGATATGGCAAGATAAAATATTACATTTCCAGTAAACTCACAAAACAACAAAAAGATAACAAAAAAACCCTGGCAACAACCAAGAACAGGAATGTTGAAGAGAGAGACAGAGGGGCTATTTCTGGTGCGTAAGACCAAGCCTTAAGAACAAATGCATACAAAGCCAGAATTGAGAAGACAACAACAACAAAGGCTAAAAGCTGAAGAAACAGTGGACTACTTAGTTAGAAGTCAGTCTATATGATCTTGTACCACTAACAATCATATAACAACATAGGAACAATTATGCCTTGGAACAGGGATGTCAAACTCATGGCCTGAGGGCTGGATGCATCACGCACTGGCCACCCCAACTCCTGGTTTAGCAAAAGGGAAAAAGTTGTGATACATCACATGACAACAATGTGACACTGCGAGTTTGACACCCCTGCATTGGAATATCTGCAAGAAATACCATTTACCTGCAAGCAAGAACTGGTGGGACCACAAAATAGGTAAAGTAATAGAAAATGAAGAAATGTTGGGACTTTAGAATTCAAACAGACGAGCACCTACCATATAACATCCAGACTTAAAAATTGTTGACAAGACAAATAGACAAAAAAAAATGTCTGGATAGTTGACATTGCTATGCCAGAATAGAAGAGAAAGAACTGGACAATATCACAAAATAAAAACTAAAATAAATAAAAGCAGAACAACTATGGGAAAAGAAAAAGATAGTACCAGCAGTAATAAGCACTTAGGGTGCAATTCTAAAACATTTGGAGCACCACTTAAAAACCATCAGTATTATCAAACTCGCCACCAATCAATTGCAAAAGGCAGCTTTAAGTGGAACAGCTTACATCCTCCAACAATACCTTTAACGCCATCAAACAACACTGCCTATTCCAGGTCCCTGGGAAAGACTCAATAGGTGGATAGAAATGCCAAATCCAGTCTAAACATCTGGCTGACTGTGCGACCAAACATAATAATAAATAAGTGCCTGGCAAAAGCGAATTACATGACTATGTCAATATTCCCAAAGCTGTTTGTGATAGAAGGGAAAGTAGCTATCCTAGGGCAATGTTTTATACAGAAATCTGTCTGTCTCTCTGTCTCTCTGCAATCTCCCCTGAGCTTCATAAGTCACATCACTATGAAAGTCTGAAGGAAGCTACTTTTCAGGCTGTCAGTTTTATGTTGAATGTTTGTACAGATCTTTGATCTTTTACTTACATATATTTCTCCAGGACATGGAAATTGGCAGACATGGAAATTCTATTTATATAAGTCTGCTTGTACCCCAGAAGTCAAGAAGCAAAACATTTCATACAATGTGGAAGGCATTTATTTGTTTTTTTAGTATTTGAAAGAATAAAGCTTTACATTTCAGATTGCAGTCACTGCAGTCATAGAGTCCCCATTAGGGGCCAGATGCATTCCATGTTGCATTTTGTTAGCTCTGAACAACTGTTAAAATCCCAAGTGACTTTTGTCTGCTGTTTACTTATATTTATAAACCACAAATGTGCAATATTTTTACACATTCCAATTACCCTTTACCTAATTGGCTAATTACTGAATGTTGGAACAGTTGCCTCCTGAATCAGATGTGTCTCAGTAGTCTCTGTATGCTCTGAACATGAAATGAGACAGAGGAATTGTCAGAAGATATACAAGCGGACACTTCAACTCCGGGACAATAGCATCATTCCAAATTATGGGTATATTAAAATTGATTTCTTTAATGATTGTTGCATTATAATAACATTTTTATCATTCCCTTGCACAGCAGAATTAGGAGCAAGAGCCATCCAGAATGGAGCCAATGCTAGGTCATTTAGAAATAAAAAGACCATATCAGTATCCTCAAAGGGACATGAGGTTTGTAGCTCACTACAAATCAGAAAGATCGCTGACTTGATAATTAACTAGCATCCCTGCACTGGGATGATTAACAACTGAACAATCATGTTGTTCAGAGCTAACAAACTGTGCCATGGTGGCACGTTGGTTAGTATGAAGTATTGCAGGTTAATTCTGCTGAATGCCGACTGCCAGCAGTTTGGCAGTTCAAGTCTCACAGGCTCAAGATTGACTCAGCTTTCTATCATTCCCAATAAAACGAGGATCCAGATTGTTGGGAGCAATATGGTGACTCTGTAAACCACTTAGAGAGGGCTGTAAAGCACTGTGAAGTGATGTATAAGTCTAAGTACTATTGCTATATTGTTGCTGATCATCAGCTGCCAGCAGTTTGGCAGGTCCAATTTCACCAGGCTCAAGGTTGACTCAGCCTTCCATCCTTCTGAGGTGGGTAAAATGAGGACTCAGATTGTTGGGGGCAATTTGCTAACTCTGTAAACTGCTTAGAGAGGACTGTAAAGCACTGTGAAGCGGTATATAAGTCTAAGTGCTATTGCTATTGCTACTTCCCTTTTCAGAATGGGTGTGCAATTTACAGGTCTTTATGGACTTAAAAGTCCTTCCCATGCAGCGAATGGCAGCTGTGTCCCAGAAAGCTGTTGCCCAAATTCATCTAGTTGCAGCAGTTGCACCCATAGCTAGAGTACGAATCTCTTAAGACAGTCATGCTTTCATCACCTTATGCCTGAACTGTTGCAATATGCTATACATGGGTCTGCCTTTGAAGACTACTTAGAACAAGGATCTTCAAACTCATCAGCTTTAAGACTTGTGGACTTCAACTCCCAGAATTCCTGAGCAAACATGACTGGAAGAGGAATTCTGGGAGTTGAAGTCCACAAGTCTTAAGGCTGACAAGTTTGAAGACCCTTGACTTAGAAGTTCAAGCTGTTCCAGAATATAGCACCACAGGAAGTAACATGATCTTTACACATTGTTTTCCATGCAAGATTTTTACAGTCTCTATCCTGACCCTATTTAAACAAACTCTTAAACCTTCCCCGATTCCCAGCCCCTGAATTAGAGCAGGTGATGAACCCATGGGTGATGTTTTGCCTTTTGGAATAGATGCTGAGTCATTAGTTCTTTTCCAAGACTTTCTCTTGTTGGTAATGCAATGTTTAATCTTCTATTTTTATTGTTGTATTTGTAAACCTCTCAGAATCACAGATTGGCCCATAGATTTTATAAAACTTCTTTTCTCCTCTCCTCCCTTTATCATCAGTTAAAACATCTAAACAGTCAAAACATCTCATATATGTAATTTTAGGCAGCCTACCATTTGTGAATTCGATGTGTTGTTGTCGTTTTAATGCTAAATCATAAGCATAATTTATTTATCCCAAAACCCCTCCCTTACACTCATACAACACATCTACTTATTCACATGCACATAGAGACAAAGGTTTCGTGTTATTTTCCTTGCACTTTCAGCCTCACGTGGACCTGAGGCAATTCATATAGATTAGCCAAAGATAATGACCAGTGTAAGCTTTTAAACCAATATTCTCCTCAAGCTTTTTGGACACATAGCAAATGGACACTAATTAACAATTGTTGTAGGGCAAAAATACCTACCATGAATCAAGCTCAGCAACAGCCCCCAAATCCTACTGGGAAATGTACTTTGATTTCTAGCAAATGGTGACTTTATGTTTTTGTTATTTCATGAGTTCTGCAGGAAGGGCATATTTCTGTCATTTGGAAGAAATCAAATAGGTTAATCATTTATGATTTCATGCTTCAAAGCATATCTGTGCTACATGTTAGGGAGAGAGATCTGAACCATTACTCTAATGCCCAATGTAGCATAGGCATTTCCTGCTGCTCTGAAGTCCGTCTCATCTAACTGAGCTTTGTCTAAGATATATTATAAATGGATCAGTAGAAAGGGAAGATATAGCTTAATTATGTAAAACCAGCAGAAGAGCACCACTTTGAAAAAGTACACACAGTCCTTGGCATGCTATTTCCTGCAAGTTCAGCTCATCCAAATGTGTTATATTTATAGACTTATTTTGCTATCAACCACAGGCTGGAATACACAATATATAGGCAGACGCAAACTGGAGGAGAGAATTATGGAGCTAGACAGAGGGTTCTGATTTGAACTGCTCATCTGAAATCACTTAGGACTATTAAAGACATTTTTCCTACTTGTTGAGCACGTTATGGCAGGAGACCGTAAACCATGTTATTGTAATGCACCTGTGTTTCTAAGCCTTTGCCTCTTGGGTTACAGCCTCTGTCTTATATTCAGAAAATCACAATAATATTTCGTTACTAACAATAGACACAATTCTTCCAGGGGAACTAGCTTTCTTTTCATCAGGATTCAGAATTGTGCCATTTTTTGCAGGTCCGTGGTGATGCTATTGCTATTGTCTCATGACTGTCAGTGCAGATTACATCAGGAATCTGATAATTTCTTCTCAGTGCCCACTGAAGCTGACTCCAAGTTTGATGGCATTCTTGTCATCTGCCCTCCAGCAAGATTCCTCCTCCTGTACTTCACAGGGGCCACTGGAGGGCCTATTTGGTACTGCAGTTGCATCTCTGGTGCTGCAAGCAACCGACAATATTTAATGCAATGCTCCTGAGATAGCATTGCAATCTGCACTGAATTTCAAGTGGAAAGTACTAGATGCACACATCATTTATCACAGAAAACTGTAAAATTCTGTTTAAAGATGAGCCATCAAATATATAATGTATTGTTCTTTGCTGTCCAAATATTGCTGGTTGAAGGGTCTGAGTATTCTTGTTAATAAGCACAGAGTATAGTATACATTCAGTCCAAGCAGTCCTTGGCTTATGACCACAATTGGGACCAGAATTTCAATTGCTAAGCAAGATGGTTGTGAGTCACATCCAATTTTATGACTTTTTTTTTTTGCCATGGTTGTTAAGTGAATCTGGCTTTCCCCATTGTCTGAAAACCAGCTGGGAAGGTCACAAACATATGATCCAGGGATGCTGTAATCATCATAAATACATGCCAGTTGCTGAGCATCTGAATTTTGATCAAGAGACTTGCTGTGATGGCTGCAAGTGGGAGAACCGATTCTAACTAATTTTTCCCAATGCTGTTGTAACTTTGAATGGTTGCTAAATGAACGGTTGTAAGTTGAGGACTACCTGTATGGTGCCTTAATTTTTCAGACATTCTAGCTGTCAACTTGCGAACTTTTCCTGACCTGTTCCCGAGTTGCCTTAGGCAGGGGGATGGGAATCACGCCTTACAGCTGCACCAAGGAATTCACACCCCAGTCAAAACAAGACACAGCTTAGCAGGCCGAAATCAAGGCCATCTCCATGGAGACCCACAACTGATGGAGGGAGTGACTTCTACAACCTGTGAAATTGCTTCGTTGGGGAATGTGACTAGTGACATACTCTGGGTGGAGAGGGAAACAGGGTCAGAGGCAAGGTGCAAACTGGGTGAAGTCAGAACTGGCTTCACCTAAGTCGTGCCAACATGGCACTTCTAATGAACAATTGGATTTTTCTTGCTAAATGACTTGAGACTCTTAATTCTATTAGGGCATTGGTTGGAACCCTGACATCAGCTTTTGATGCCAAACTACAATGCATCCAAGCATATAGCTTGAGAATCATTCCCTTGCAGACTATTAGTTGTGTCATTACGGTATAAGTTAACAAAAACTACAACAAAAAAAGTGCCCAGTCGAATCATGGAGCTCAACATTCTTTTTCCTGTAATGAAGAGTCATTTGCCTCTGGGAAGACCTCAAGCAGAACATAACTGCATTTACCCCCCTGTGGATTTGTTCCCTGGGAAAAGCTATTTGCAAGCAATACATTTCTGATTCTGGATATAGCATGTAACCACCATGTCTAGCATTCATGCATAGTCTTCTATTCATATATTGAGATGAAAATGAGAAATCAAAATGCTAATTAAAAAAATGTCCTTTCCATCATTAATTACATTTTGCATAAAAAAGACTATATTACTATGAATGTCTGTTTAGACCCTGGCCTTTTACAGTACTTTTTTCACATGCAAGACTCTACCCATTCAGTTGTAAGAAAAATTCTGCCTTTTAAAGCACTGGGATTTATTAGAGCTGTGCAATCCTCTAGACTAGAGTCTAGATTCAGTAGCCAAAAGATGCTTTGTAGCACACATACCTGCAAAAATAGCACCTGTCTACATCAGAGAAATGTCAAGAGAAACCAAATGATTTTTGATCAGGTCAGCCAAATCCTGCAACCTGCAAAGGATTCCAGAACACTTTCAAAGGGGCATCTTAATAAATGTATTAATAAACATTGTAATAAATTACCTCTCTGTATTTTTTTCATTGATCTTGATATCTGGGAACTTTCATCCTGCAAAAGTTGCATTTCATCTGTTCCATAAATAATGAGGAATCTAAAGATTTTAATTTTGTCATAGTCGTTTTCATGTTTATGCAGAACTATAAATTACCTGTGTTTATCTCTCATGCTTGGCAGTTTTGCAGTGGCTGATAATGGCTAAGTAAACGTGAGAAGAGTTGAATTCCTCCACTGATTTCAAATAAACCTGATGAGTTGGAGCAATAAAGAATGTTAAATAGCGTGCAGAAAATAACATGCTGTTAGGTACCATATACCTTGCTTCAGTAAACATTAAGGCATTTTTAATCTGAGTTCTTGCATAGTAAATGGCGATTTAATAAGCTAAGCAACAATAATTTAATATTCTGTAGTCCCTGAGCAAAATATGCCCCTGCTTTATGTGGTTGTTAAATTCAGGGTCAGAGCTTCATGTAATGGCAAAAACATGCCCATCATTAAAATGGTGTTCTAGTTCCCTGGCAGATATTCACTTCTACTTAGGTCATCCTTTCTAATACTAGTATAGATGATCTTTGGGGTTCTTGGTGCTCTCTGAACTTGGTTGTTTTCTTGCAAATGTTTCATTACCAGAATAGGATAGGATAAAATAGAATAGAACAGAACAGAACAGAACAGGGGCCTTCACACCTGACAGCTTTAAGACTTGTGGACTTCAACTCCCAGAATTCCTCCTCCAGTCATGTTAGCTCAGGAATCCTGGGAATTGAAGTCCACAAGCCTTAAACTTTCTAAGTTTGGAGATCCTTGGAATAGAATAACAGAGTTGGAAGGGGCCTTGGAGTGTTAGAGAATTCACAACTTCTGAAGGCAAGGTATTGCACTGGTTAATTGTTCAGGAAATTTTTTCTTAGTTCTACGTTGCTTCTCTTCTTGATTTATTTATTTATTTATTTATTTTAGGTTTTATATACCGCCCTTCTCCCGAAGGACTCAGGGCGGTGAACAGCCAACTAAAATACATGTATACAAATATAAATAGTTAAAAAAGAATTAAACCCTAGGCTGTCCCTACAAAAATCTAAAAAACCCCAATTAAAATAAATTAAAACTTTGTACACCCATCCCAACTAATCTAAAAACCCCATTTAAAAATCCCATTTGAGTCAGCTCAGGCCGGCCTGCTCGAAGAGCCAAGTCTTCAGGTTACGTCTGAAGGCCCTCAGGTCACTGGTCGTTCGTAGTCCAGGGGGCATCCCGTTCCAGAGGGCGGGTGCCCCCACAGAGAAGGCCCTGTTCCTCGGGGTCACCAGACGACACATAGAAGGCGTCGGGACCCGGAGGAGACCCTCTCTGTGGGAGCGCACCGGTCGGTGGGAGACTACTGGCAGAATGCGGTCTTGTAAGTATCCTGGTCCGATGCCATGGAGCGCCTTAAAGACCAAAACCAGTACTTTAAAGCGAACCTGGAAGGCCACCGGCAACCAATGCAGCTCGCGCAGGAGGGGCGTCACGTGGGAGTATCTCGACGCCCCCATAACTACCTGCATGGCTGCATTTTGTACCAGTTGAAGCCTCCGGGTGCTCCCCGCAGGGAGCCCCATGTAGAGGGCATTACAGTAGTCCAGACGGGAGGTGACCAGGGCATGAGTGACTGTGCGTAAGGCGTCCCGATCAAGAAAGGGCCGCATCTGGCGTATCAGGCAAACCTGATAAAAAGCCCCCCTGGAGACGGCCGTAATATGATCTTCCAAAGACAGCCGTACATCCAGGAGGACACCAAGATTGCGAGCCCCTTCTGTGGGGGTCAAGATCTCATCCCCAATAGCCAGCGACAGAGTCAGCTGACTATATCGGGCCGCCGGAAACCACAGCCACTCGGTCTTGGAAGGGTTGAGTCGAAGCCTGTTCTCGCCCATCCAGTTCCGCACAGCCTCCAGGCAACGGGCCATAGCCTCCACAGCATCGTTGGGGTGGCTTGGGGTGGAGATGTAAAGCTGAGTGTCATCAGCATAAAGATGGCATTTCAAAACCACATATGATCTCTCCCAGCGGCTTCACATAGATGTTGAACAGAAGAGGGGAGAGGACCGACCCCTGACCGACCACACATGAGGGGCCTAGGGGTGGACCTCTCCCCCCCCCGTCAACACAAATTGCGAGCGGTCCGAGAGGAAGGACGAGAACCACCGCAAAACGGTGCCCCCAATTCCCAACCCCTCCAACTGCCGCAATAGGATACTGTGGTCGATAGTATCAAAAGCCGCTGACAGATCTAAGAGGACCAGGACAGAGGAATAACCTCTGTCACGGGCCCTCCAGAGATCATCTACCAACACGACCAATGCTGTTTCAGTACTGTGCCCGGGCCTGAAGCCCGATTGGAAACGGATCTAAATAGAATGCTTCCTCCAGATACTGAGGGAGCTGACGCACCACCACACTCTCAACAACCTTTGCCACGAAGGGAAGGTTGGAGACAGGACGATAGTTATTCAAAAGAGCCGGGTCCAGGGAAGGCTTCTTGAGGAGGGGCCACACCACCGCCATTTTCAGGGCGGTCGGAAGCGCCTCCTCCGTCAACGAAGCGTTGACAATCCCCTGGAGCCAGCCTCGTGTCACCTCTCTGGAGGTAGAAACCAACCAGGAAGGGCACGGGTCCAATAAACATGTGGTGGCATTCAGCCTCCCCAGTAATCTGTCCACACCCTCGGCGGTCACAGGATCGAACTCCTCCCAGATAACTTTCTCAAGACCTGCTCCGGACATCTCCCCCGGGACCACCCAACTGGAGTCCAGCCCATCCCGAATCTGAGCGATTTTATCATGCAGAAATCGGGAAAACTCTTCTGCCCTACCCTGTAAGAGGTCCTCCCGCACTCTCGGCTCAAGCAGGGAGCGGGTCACTCTAAACAGGGCAGCAGGCCGATTTTCTGCCAACGCAATAAGGGCGGAGAGGTGTGAACGCTTCGCCACCTCTATCACCACTAGGTAGGTCCTTATATAGGACCTCACCTGTGTCCGGTCAGACTCAGCACGACTGGCCCTCCAGATGCCCTCCAGACGTCTTTTCCGGCATTTCATCCCCCTCAGCTCCCCCGTAAACCACGGAGCCAGGTGAGATCTATGCCGAGTCAGAGGTCGCAAAGGCACAACTCGGTCCAGAGCCTCAGCGGCCAACCTATCCCAGGTGGCCACCAAGTCTGTGGCCGAGTTATGAGCCAGAGTTTCAGGAAATGGCCCAAGCTCCATCTGAAACCGTTCAGGATCCATCAGGCGCCTGGGGCGGAACCATCTCCTTGGCTCCGCCTCCCTGCGATGGGGGGTGGCGGCACCGAAGTCCAATCTAAGAAGAGAATGATCGGACCATGACAAGGGTTTTATAACTAAGTCCCCAGCACGATCATTCAATCACTGACCAGAGGCGAAAATCAGGTCCAGTGTGTGTCCCCCTGTGTGAGTGGGGCCAGAAACTAATTGGGTCAGATCCATGGCCGTCATGGAAGCCAGGAACTCTCGGGCCACCCCAGAGGTTTCCCCGAGCGAAGGCAGGTTGAAATCACCCATGACTAAAAGCCTGGGGGTTTCAACCGCCAGCCCGGCTATCACCTCGAGGAGCCCGGGCAGGGCCGATGACACGTGGCAGGGAGCCAGGTACGTTATCAACAGGCCCATCTGAACCCCCCGACCCCACTTCACAAAGAAGACTCACAACCAGCCGTCTGAGGAACAGTGGCCTCCCTAGGACAAAGGACTTCTCTAATAATCGCCGCCACCCCACCACCCCTTCCCTGAGACCTCGGTCGATGGAATGCTTGGAAACCTGGTGGGCACATCTCTACCAGAGGGACGCCACCCTCTGGGCCCAACCAGGTTTCGGTGACCCCCGCCAGGTCCGCACCCTCCTCCTGAATAAGATCGCAAATCAGGGGGGCCTTGTTAACGACGGACCTGGCATTACATAACATGAGCCGGGTACTCAGGGCCTGAGACTCTGCACAACCAGGCCTGCCAGACGGGTCGGGAGGGTCGGAGCGCGCCACCGCTTGGAGACAGCGGGCACGCGATCCCCTAACCTGATATGGCCCTCTACCCCCGTCATATCTGCCCCTCCCACTTATGGTGCCAATGAGACCCGCCCCCTGCTGTCCGAATTGTGTTCGCCCCCACGACTCACGACCCTCTGGGCCCTCCCAGACGTGCACTCCAGCCTGGCTGACTCCAACCCCCCCCCGGGTTATCCCCCAAACCCGGACCGGGTATCCTCCCTAACCCCAATAACTTACCATCCCCCAACCCTCTCTTCGTCACCCTCCCCAACCTTGATAAAACCCCGAATAAAAATTTAAAAAGTTTAAACCCCCCTCTAAAAATCCTTTTTTGATGGCCATGCCACCTCTCCGGATCCCAGGAACTGTCCTTGAGGTAGGCCATCGATAGACCGGAGGGCCACTCCAGGGAGTGGGGGACCCTCCCGAGAGCCCGTAGTTCCGCCAAGGAGTATGATCTTCTAACCCTCGCCGTCGCCGGATCGGGGACCACCACCGAGGACATCGGCGTCCTTCGGGCTGGCCAGTCCCGCTGTTGCCCCTGCCATTTGCGTCCCTGGGGGGGGGCCTCCAGCCGCAGAATGGCCGCAGCGAAGTCTCCACCCCCCCCGCGGCTGCCGCGGTACCGTCCACTATCACCGACCGCGGCAGCCACAATGGCATGTAGACCATCTTCGGGGCCGCCGACATCCAGGCAGGGGACCTCCAAGGAGCCCCCGACCCCGGGGCAGCCCCAACAGCATTGCTGCCGCCGCCGCCGCCGCCCCAAAAGATCACCCGGGCAGCCTCCCGGTGGCTCTTCCAAGGCCTGGAACACCTCCAAACCCCTCGAAGCCCCCTCAATGGATGGGGGCCGAGGGGGGGGGCTGGGTCCACGCCCGCCATCGCTGCCGCCACGGCCTCCGCGGCCTCCGCAAAATCGCCGCCGCCGCCGTTTCCACCCACTGCTTCTTGTCCTGCCCTCAGGTGCTTTGGAGAAAAGCTTGACTCCCTCTTCTTTGTGGCAACCCCTGAGATATTGGAATACTGCTATCATGTCACTCCAGTCCTTCTTTTCATTAAACTAGATATACCCAATCCCATCAACCATTCTTTATATGTTTTAGTCCCTTAATCATCTTTGTTGCTCTTCTCAGCATTCTTTCTAGAGTCTCAACATCTTTATTAAATCATGGTGACCTAAACTGGATGCAGTATTGGACTTACCACGGCATTATAAAGTAGTATTAACACTTCACGTGATCTTGATTCTATCCCTTTGTTAATGTAGCCTAGAAACTAGGTAACTAGGAGCTAGTTTCAGAATAGCCTAGAAACTAGGAAACTAGGTAAACTAAGTAGCATCTAGAAGCAAGTGCTTGCCCTTTCAGTGTTATGGGTATGAGATTAACACTAAGTTTAACATTAGACTAACAAAACAATCAAGTAAACAATTCCCCAATCAAGGCACTACCAATGCAGACAAAAAAAAAAAGTTAGCATTAAACCACAGCCTAATTAAGGAACTACCAAGATCATCCAAAAACTAAGTCCCTGCAACAACTGGTGAATTTTGAATGTCACAGAGAGTTGGCTATCATTCAGAAAATGCAAGTGAGAAGCAGAATATCATCACTGTGAGAAAATTTATTTCAAATGTAGTTGTGCCCATAGGATTTGATTTTGCAGTCAGCCATCAGAATATGGAGGAAAACAATGTAACCCAAGAAAACAAGTACCGGTAAATTCTGAGAAACATATTCTAATAAATGAAGTTCAAAAGAAATGAATTGAATGCATATTTGCATATATCATTCGGCAAGTGGCATCCAGTTTTGTTTTGAGGTTTGCTTTCAATCTACAAACAAAAATATACAGATTGTTCATAATAGGTTCAGTCTGTGACCCAACTATCTGAATGAATACAAGCTGAAATCCACTTGGAGTACCTTCTGTTTCCCCCGCCCCCCTCTTTTCAATATGTCTGGCATTGCAAAAGTAAGATGGTACCAAATATATGCCACCTTAGTGATCTTTTAAATTATGTGTTGAATCATGGTGTTTGCAAGTTGTCACCCTTTAATCAGAATGACAAAAGCAATGTCACAACATCATAGTTGAGATATTCATGTGACATGAGGAAAGGAATGAGGTCTGCTTTGTAATGCTACTTTGCTGCTTATGTGATACTGGCCCCTTGTTCCTTACCCACCCACTTCTCAGGGTTGCTATTCGTGTATTCAAGATATTTGCTGATCTTCCTCAAGAACAGAAACCTGTTATTCCTCAAATTTGTTTAAACAAATTATCAATTGTCACTTGAGTATATTTTACACACATACACACACACACACAAAAAGAGAGAGAGAGAGAATTATATATATTCTGAACAGCATCTCACTAGAAGAAACTTCCATCTATTTAAAATGGGAAGGTGATTTCTGAGTCTGCTGATATTTGTACTGTATGTTATGTATTTGTGATATGATTTCCCCTGGTATGGATTTTTTATTTTTTGTATTGCTCTGGTTCCATTGTTTTTCTTTTGCTTTGTTTTTTGTGTTTTTAATTGTTCCTAGTTTATCATCTAGAGTTGATTGATCAAATGAATACTTTTGCAAAATATTTTTTAAAACAAACATATGGCATGTATGCTTGTGCACATATTATCTTGGAGCTCTTAGTATGCTACATTAGCCAAAATAATTATAATCCTATAAATGTATTATTATTAGATCTTCAGACATCATATTTTTAAAGCACAAGTTACAATTGGATCAGGGCAACACTTAACAGATGTGTGCCTGACTTTCTGTATTATTCAAAAGCAATGAATGCACCAATTTGAAAAGCCCCATTTACTTCTAAACTAGTTGTAAAGCACATTTATTAGAAAATGTTATCGGTGGTTGTAAACTACATTACAAACAGAACATTGACCTATTGGACTTCATAACCATTGGTAACAATTGACTAAACATTTATTAAAACATCTGTTAACTCCTTACAAGCTAATTATGACTGCTGCCTTCACTTGAAAGCTTATGTTCTACCTCCTCTAGAGCTGCATCTGGAAAAGAATGGGGAGAAATTGCCTCAAAACTAATAGGACTCAAATCTTTGGATTATTGGTATGCTGAACCTAGGCAACCAACAAATTGAGCCTGGGATAATGCCAAAATTAGCTTTCTGTGGGATTATGTTCCCCAGAAGTACTTTGCAGGAAATCTGGAGATTCTCCTAAATGTTCAGCTCCTGTTAAAAGAGCAAGCAGAAGCTCAGTACAGCACCTTAGAACAGTAGTTAGTAAGCATTCATGTCATCAGCGTATCATTTATGGGTTATGGGGGGGGGGGGAGAGGAAATACAATTTTGTTAGCTAAAAAACAATGTTCAGCTTCTTAGTTCACTCCCTAAGTACTTCAGGTAGTAATATAAATATTACAAATAACTATGCTGGATCAAAGAGAAAATTTGCCTTCATCTGTGATGT
The DNA here is from genome assembly GCA_023653725.1 of Bungarus multicinctus. Classification (NCBI taxonomy): domain Eukaryota; kingdom Metazoa; phylum Chordata; class Lepidosauria; order Squamata; family Elapidae; genus Bungarus; species Bungarus multicinctus. The sequence continues at coordinate 138,860,785 of CM042838.1, forward strand.
TTCCTTTTCCCTGGAGTGTCTAGTAGGTATAATCAAAAACATCACGATGGCGGCACAAGAATGCAATCATTCAAACCAGACATTTCAATCACACTTTTGTGGCTGCCATCTTGACTTTTTCATCTATGCTCTGTGAACAATGCTACCCGATCGTCTTTCTTCAGAATCACAAAACATCACTTCCTATAAAAGGAAGATAAGACAATTGGAAGCCATATACCCATGTAATGCTAGTAGTGTTTGGTTATGTGATCTTTCTCAGAAAAAACAAGGAAGCCTGCAAGTACCAAAATCTTTTTGAAGGTTGAACTGTGCTGCAAGAGACTTCTTGCATACTTCATGTTTTAAAATAGCCGAGTACCTCCATGGATATTTTTAGGAAAAGAAGGAAGCTAGCTGGTTTTGCTTATGGCAAGCATACCTTATGTCTTGGACTGCTCTGAGGGTGTAAAACTAAATCCACTCCCAGAGGAATTCATAGCAGAATCTATCGCATCCCTATTTGGAATATAGGTCTTGAACAGGACACAGTGAATTGGACTATGAAGCCCTTTCAGACCAGAATGCATTCTAAACTAAAACCAGCTTCACAACTTGTATAAAATGTAGCAATGTAACAATATGACTATTTAGTTGAAAGTTGTTTACCTAGAAATTATTTTGATAGGTGATTCTGAAGGCTGTCAAATTTTGAAGCTGTGGAACTTGAACTCCATACTGTATAAACATACACCCACATTATTCTTTGAAATCTGGGCAGTTCTCAAATTGAAATCTGAAATTCATGAAGTGCAAATATCTGACCTATTCATAAATCAACCCATGGTAGAGATTCTGATGTTTTATATTTATATATATATATTTAAAAAATAAACAGGTAAACATTTTTCTACTTTTATAACAGAAGTCTGTATAATTTGTCATTTCTGCATTTGTGTTGTGAAGAAATGCTTGAGAAATGAAGTGAGTTGCTGCTGTGCAAATCAAAATATCCTTCAAATTTAGATTCTATCATGCTGTTTGTTACCTGGTTCAAACTGAGACATGTAGTGACCTTGCTTTCAGTCAAATGGTGAATGGTTGCCCCCTAAAGGGCATGAAAAATATATCTTAGCCACCTTCATGAATTGTTTGAGACATAAGTTGCTTTTTTCTAGGTAAGAAATGACTGTAGCTATCCCAATGTATAAGATGGGTAATAATATTCAGTATTTCAGAGAGGAATTCTTAAAAATGCTTAACAACAAACAAATGACCCATTGCTTTCAGCAGCAGAAAATGAAATCATATCTCCTATTTTGGTGCTAATATGGAAACCATGTCCGGAACATTCTGAAAAAATAGAACATCTGGCAGCTTCTGGGAGGAGGTCTGTGCTACCCCTGCCTCCTTTCCCCAGGGGGCATGTCCTATGGAAAGGATCCCAAACAAGATGTCCTTTATTTTTTAAAAAATGTTTTGGTTCATAAAAGTATTACTACATTGGAAAGTTATTGTGTAAAAGTACTCTGAATTCTATAACTTTCTGAAAAGTGAATAGAAGAGGACTGAATTTGGGGGTTGAAAAAAAGCCAACAAAAGAAAGAAAGAAAGAATTTGCAAATGAGCTAGATCTAGGTTGGGGTTGCAGAGAAAAATGATATCCCTCCAATGCATCACTATGGGAGACTTTGTTGGGCTATCACTCAGAATGCTTATGGCTCCTCCATTTTCAGTGAATCTTTCTCTTCCTTCCTGGTCAGATAATCTAGAAGGAAGCTGCAGTTAAGAGAAAGAATACCAGAGTCCATGCATTTTCTACTTTGTTATTTATAATGGTTTGTTTGTTGCTTGTAAATTGCTTTGGAAAGATGCTTATCCTGAAAGATGGAGTGAAATTAATTTTAATTAATACATACAGTACATCGATAAATAAAACAATACTGTGACAAGGAAAACAATAACCACAACCATAATCTCAGAACAGAACAGAATAACAGAGTTAAAAGGAACCTTGGAGGACTTCTAATCCAATCCCTGCATAAACAGGAGACTCTATACCATTCTGGACAAATGACTGTCCAATCTTTTCTTAAAAACTCTAGTGATGGAGCACCCACATCTTCTGAAGGCAAGCCATTCCACTAGACTAGCTAATTGTTCTCATATCAGGAAATGTGTCTTTTATTTCTAGGTTGGTTGGTGTTCTATATTCAAATACTCACCCGCGATTGGTTGTTCCAACGGCGGAAACTTTGTATTTCTGTCATTGGCTGGTGAGCCGCGAGCAGCCGTTATAAGAAAGGCTGCCGCGGCTCCATAGCCGTTCAGTTCCTGAAAGTAAAGCAAGAAAACTAATCAACTGAGAGTGTGCGTCTCTTTCTTCCACCTCCAAAACACTGGCGACGAGGGTGGGATCGAGACATTAGAAATTCAGTTGAGTACGGAGCGGCGAAGATCGAGTGGAGAAAATGTCTGGCAACAACGCGCCACCCGAGCAGTTCAGCCCCGCCAAGGAGGAATGGCAATCATACGTGGATCGTTTCTTAATGTTCTTAGAAAGCAGCGATTTAAACGGGGTCTTGGAACATAGAAAGAGAGCTGTTTTCCTGACCCACTGCGGACCCACCATTTTCCGAATGGCAAAGGCACTAGCTGCACCCACAGATGTAAAAACATTGACGTGGCCAGAATTAGAGAAGATTCTCTGGGCTCACTATGCACTGACCGTATCAAGTTTGATCAAGCGGCACGAATTCTACTTAAGAAATCAAAAAGAGGATGAAAGTATCGCCGATTTTGTAGCAGCCTTAAGGGACATCGGCGGAGAGTGTGAGTTCTTGAACTTTGATGAGGCACTGAGAGACCGCGTGGTCCTCGGGTTGAAAGACCTCACTTTACAGAGCCGTTTACTAAACCGTCCGAAAATCACAGTAAAGGAGGCCATAGAGGAAGCCACCGCTGCAGAAGCTACACACAAATCGGCCGCCAAAATGAAGAAAATTAATAAATCAGCAGGTTACATCAGTAAGGAGCCATCCAGACCAGAAGGAGAGAAAGAAAAAACCACAACGCACCACGAGGACATCGAGTCGGGAACCAGTAGCAAGGAAGATGACGTATACCACTTAAAAACGGGAAAAGATAGAAAAGAGCGGGCCGGCAGGAAATTTGAATTTGAATGTAACCGATGCGGGGGAAACCACCCACGTTCAGAATGTCGTTTCATTGATGCTATTTGCCGGAAATGCGATAGAAAAGGGCACATAGCTAGAGTATGCCGGTCCAGAACCAACTACAGCCCCCAACGGAGATGGAGCCCACCACAGAGAGAGATATGCTTTGGAGAATATGTTGACCTCCTCTTCTCTGTGGCAGCCCTTAAATATTTGAACACTGCTATAATGTCACCCCAATCTTTCTTTTCACCAGACTAGACTGCAACCATTCTTCCTATATTTTTACCTTCAAGCCCCTATTTATCTTTGTTGCTCTTCTCCACACTTTTTCCAGTGCCAACATCTTTTTTATATTGTGGCAAACAAAACTGGATGCAATAGTTCATGTGTGGTCTTTCCAAGGCATTATAAAGCACTATTAATACTTCATGTGATCTTGATTCTATCCCGCTGTTAAAGCAGCCTAGGATTGCATTGGTTTTTTGGACAGCTGCACATTGCTTGCTCATATTTAAATGATTGTTCACCGGGACTCCAGGATTCCATCTGTTCTGTATCTGTACTTTTATTTTTTCCTGCCTAACCTACTTTTTGCAACACTCACTTTTCTTACCACTGAATTGTATTTTGTCAACTTTGCTCTTCCTAAAAAATCCCCAAATGTATGGAGAAAAATCCACAAATGCATTTAGATTTCTTCAGTCAAATTAATTCTGAGAACTAGTGAGATCACACTTGTTCCCAGCTTTGAAAACATGATATGGACCTAAACAGACATTTCTTCCATGTAGTCAATTGTTTTGATCTTGCCCTAAATTGACATCTAATAAATGGTGTATCTATGTACGCTCAGGCCATATATGGTTTCCTTTTATTGAACAGATAACAGATAACATAAAGCTGTCCATGCTTGTGTATTTATTAAGGAAACAGAAGACTCATGTGAATGGGTGTATTGACTTACAAATAGACAAGCCCTTCTACAGTTCTGTACTGAACAAATCCTTGAATGAGAAATGTGTTTCTAATGTGGTTTACTTCCATTTTGAAAGAGCAGAGGTACTGAAATCCCTCCCACACATACACACACACACATTTCATGTTTTATGCATTAAGGAAACATACCTGTGGAGACAGCTCCAAGGGGTGGTAATTAAAATGTGACCACATGCCACATGGCAATGGGATACATTATCAGTTCAGCATTTTATGTGATCATGGCTTTTCCTTCAGAATTTTACCTCATGAATAAAGAGTTGCCTCAATATAAGAAGCATGCTGGGGGAATAAGTCTAGTCTCATTTCTCATCCTTGCATAGAAAACAACAACAGCGAGCCCTAACTGTCTTCTTACTTGGTGATCTAATGCCTTTCCATTCTCTGCAATGGCTGTTGAAAATTGGAAATGTACCACAGAGAATCTGACTATAAAATAGCAGGGAGATGGTTGTCAGGGAGAAAGAAATGAATGTATGGAAGAAGATGGAAACCTAAAAATAAAGATGTGTAACAAATTGTGTCTTCTTTTCCTTTGTTTAATAGACCATCTTCCTTAGACACATAATATTCTAAATGCTCACTGCATCTCATCTCCTGTATGTGATGTCAATTTAGTGAAGAGATATGGTAAATATATCAAGGAAAGAGAGTCTTGTTTATCTCCTCATTATCACACTGGGTTTATGGTGAGGGAGAAGGAAAAATTTGGGGTATCCCTATCTTATCCCCAGAACACTCTGATCTTCACTGTCATTTGAATAAATGGCTAATGGAATGCAGAAAGAGAAGTTAGGGAAAGAAAGAAGATTAAAACCATGAATAATGGGATGGAAGGAAATTTTAGACCAGGGTAGAACAATATGATAAGATCATTCACATTTCTACAGTTATGTATATCTATAATTGATTTGGAAGGGAAGCATAATTTAAAAACTATTACTTGGGTTGAATTTTTATGTGTTACAAAGTTTGATCATCCAGAGATGCAACTTTGGTGGTACTCTGTGTATAAACATTTAGTAAAGGTGCATCCTAAATTTCCAGGGTGTTCTTACAGAAAGGAAACCAAATTTAGGTAGCAGTGTCCATAGTGCTTCATTGCCACCAGATGGGGAAATTGGTGCCATCTCTGTATAAATACCTCCATACTGCAAATCTACTTTTTTGTCTCCTAAGACGGCACCCTTAGGGCTAGTATGCCATAATTCGGGAAGGATAACATTAAGGAGAAATAAAGAGTGAATTTTAGGGGTAATGGGAAATGTTAGATAGATATTATAGTTTGAAATTGAAAACCACATGAGCCTGGGGTTGAAACCAGAGGTGGTATTCAGCAGGTTCTGACCAGTTCTGGAGAACCGGTAGCAGAAATCTTAAGTAGTTCGGAGAACCGGCAAATACCACCTCTGACTGGAGATTTTACAGTATCCTTCCCCTGCCATGCCCGCCAAGCCACGCCCACAGAACCGGTAGTAAAATAATTTGAATCCCACCACTGGTTGAAACTCTGTTCAGAGTCTTTTGAAATGTATTCAACTTGAGACCAACCATTTTCCATATGTTTTAAAGCCTTTGCCAAAAGGTAAACAACGGATGTCTGGAACTGGTCTGCCTTTGATGAAGACAAGCCAAGAGCAGAGCATGGGTAATTACAGGAAATAAAATCTAAATGAAAAGAGATGAGGAGCTAGACAACAAAGCATGTAAACTGCTAAGTGTTTAATGCAAACAAATTTGAATGAGCTCAGGGAGTTGTTATTATAACTGAGTTGAATTTTCAAAGATACATTTGTAGAAGTCAATTGAGGTAAATCTAGCCTTCAACTCTGTTTTTGGTTCTAGGGAAAAATTCAAAAATCCCAAACCTTTGAAGATCCTTGCTTAAATTAAACACAATAAATCAGAGAGGACAGATTACAAAAAAACAAGAAAATATTTTTTTTAAAAAAAAACCTCATATTTTTCTTATATCGTTTATATGTAGTGTTCAATCAGGCTGACAATTAGGTACTTAGAAGCTTGAGCCAACCATTTTCAAATTAATTGCAGGCTATTCACCTCTAGCATTTCTTAGCATTTCCTTGTAAAACTAAGAAAGATACCAAGTTGAAGCTCTAGAGATGTGTGCATTATCTGAATGGGGCTAGTATATGGCAGATTTCTAAGTTTAGAAAAATAAATATTTTATAATGTTGGATCCAGAGTTTGTGAGTAGGGGCTTAGGCAAAAAGCCCTGAATACTATCTCTTTCCAGCATGTATCCTTTCTAATCCACATCATTTTTATTATTTCTATTGACTTAGTCTCTGTTTCTAATGTCATGGTGCCTTCAGATGTTTTATAGCAATAGTACTTATATACCGCTTTATAGTGCTTTACAGCCCTCTCTAAGCAGTTTATAGAGTCAGCATATTGCCCCCAACAATTTGGGTCCTCATTTTACCCACCTCGGAAGGATGGAAGGCTGAGTCAACGCTTGAGCCTGATGGGATTTGAACTGCCAGATTGTAGGCAGCTGGCTGCAGAAGTAGCTTGCAGTGCTGCACTCTAATCACTGCGCTACAGAGGCTCCTTATATATCTCATGATAATATCTCCTTATTTATCCTAGGAAGAAGAAGAAAAATTGAGCATAATTCTAGAAACACCTGAGTCTATAGATCCTGTTCTCAGTTCAGGGATCACTTGATTCCATTCCAATTTTCAACCATTTCTATGTTCAAAAAACTAGTAGCCTTGAGTCATATATCAAAATACTGAAACACACAGCTGTACTATGCTACAAAAAGGACTGAGTGGCACTAATGATCTATTTGATTGTGAATATGCCTATTTTGAGCAAATTTAATGTGGACTAGCTGGGTTAGGTTGAAGGCTTAAAGGTTTTAGCTCTCTTTCAGACAATGTTCAGTGTTGAAAACAATATTTGCTATTGCTTTGTGTTCAGAACTTTGACATAGCATAGTTTACTTCTATATTATGCTGAACTTTAGCTTCTGGCTAGCTCATGGACTTAATAGTTCTGATTCTACTACTTTGAAGTGAATTGATCTCTCTCTCTATTTCCACATATGTCCCCATGTGTTGCTATTTTTTACTTGACTTCCTTGGTATACAACTTCTGAATTCAAGATGTTCCAGTCTTAAAAGGATGGCACAAGCTGGGTAAAGTTGTGGCTCCTTCTGCTGTTGCTTAGAAAAGAAAAAAAATTGACATTGTGACAAAGGGAGCAGTCGCAAAATTTAAAAAATTTTGGTGTGTTGGCAACGGGATCCCTCTGGATGTATCAATTTATACTAATTTCTGGCATCAGGCCTAACCCAGGAACTATATTTTTAATAAGAGGTGCCTGCCTCTAATTTTGTTCCAAATATGAACTAAGCAAAGTTTTCATGGTAAATCCCTGCTAAATTCTACCCTCAGCCTATAATGCCTATTATGAGATCTTGCAAAGTGCCAACAACTCCGAGAACAAATGTGGGGTGGTAGTTCTGCCACCAAAGATTGACCCTTTGGCTTTCATTGAACTTCAGAGCCTGCTTGCTGTGAGTTAGTGAGGTTAGTAACTGAAAACAGTCAGCCCTGCTTTTCAGAAAAATCTCCTCTAAGTGGTTTGAATCAAGCTCTGCATTTTTTTTTCTTTAATGTACATGTATGTGCATGAGAAACAGAAGAAAGAAGGCAGATCATAAATCAATCCAACTTCATCTTTTCCTGGGAGTGAAGGATTTCATTAAATGTTTGCCCTATAACCAAATGATTAGGTTTTGGGAGCTTCAAAAATAATTTGAAGAAATAGTTTGGACTTTGTACAAACACAACACTCTCTACAATTCATTTGTCATTTTTCTGACTTCTGTATTTATTAAAATTAATTAAAATTAATAAATACCAGAGGGTCTTTCCCTACTTTCACCTATGTAGGCACAAACATGCCTGGGCATCACACTTTTTCAGTCATGTCCCCTCTATGTTGCCTTTATCTCGTCCTCAGTCTAAGAGTTAATGAGTCAGCCCTGAGTCACCTTTAAGCTTTATTTATGTTAAAATAGTATTTTTGCTCCCTTGTATCTCAGGACAGTTGTATTGTAATGTTTGTGCATGACTTTGTCTGTGGGTTTGTGCATGTATATGATAGGGGGTATATTTTTCTTATTATTTAATCTCAGTCATTGTTTGTTATTGAAATGTTGAAATCTAATTTTATTTTATTGCTATTTTAATACCTGTAAATTGCCAAGCATCTATAAGGATTGAGGAGATAAATTGATGGAACAAATAAATTAAAAACATATAAAATCTATTTAAAATCTGCTACAAATTATTACTTTGGAGAGATAAAAATATGCTTATAAAGGGGCTCTGAGAAAGATGCAGGTTAGGACTTGATAAAGGAGATGGCAAATTTGGTTGGCTTCATTTTTTGTTACATGGGTAGATAAGACTTCATGTTCTTCAAAATAATTTTGGTGCAGGCATCTTTTGGGGATGAGGTGCAAAGGCCACATTCACCATTGCTAGAGACACACAAGAGGACAAAAACTTAAAAGTACATAGTAGCAGGAAAAATTTGATAAAAGCATGGAATTCTATAAGCAAAACAATAAGTGTGACAATTTCACTATTAACTTCTCCTCTAAATGGTTCTGTGTTTGAGACAATTACGAACATGTAATTATGTATGTTGATGTGGTTCACATAGACATCATGAATAGTTCAAAGCCACTACACAAATTACTCAATAAAAACTGGAATATACGATGATGTACTTATAAATTATTAGAAGGGTACAATCAGATCTTTAGAACAAGGATAAGACAATAAGAAAAATGACAAAATTTGTTCCAAATTGTTTTGCTAGCCAGGATTAAATGCAAAAACAATAAAAGCTCAAGAACTTCTTTAAAAATATTTTTAAATCTGCATACTAAGGAATACATTCCATTGAAGTTCCTCAATGATGAAGAAATACATTTGACTGTGTAAGTGGTTCTGTTTGCTATTGAACTCAAACTGATTACCTGATTACTGCAACTGAAACAAGAAAAATGAACGACTATGATTATCATCAACCTGGCATACTGCCTCTTGGGTGGGATTCCTCCATTTAAAGATGTTTGTTTTATTTCAAACCTAAACTTAATATCTAATTTAATGGTTGATATATTTGTCTGAAGCTTTCTCTCACCAAACATTTCTCTCTTTTGATTGACTGTTCACCTGGTTGAATGAGCCAGAGGCATCAATCAGCAGGTAGTTGAACACCATCAGAATACATATTCATGAATGGGCAACTGGCCTCACTCCTTTTTTATGGGAGTGTGATGCAAGCAACATGTGTTTAAAAAAATAATCATCCAGTCACATCTGCCATTTATTGCTATTGATCTTGCCCTCTCTGCAGATTTGCCTGCTGTAAACACTTTGTTTGTAAACCAGCAGAATGTTATTAGATATATATTGTTTATTACAAACATTTGTGTATCAATCAACAACTAGGACTATTGGAGTTTTATGACAAGTTGTGTATCTGTAAAACTTTTACTTTTGATTTATGGTGACTGTCAGAACTAATCCTTGCACTTTTCTTGGAAAGATTTCAGAGGTAGTTTTCCCTTGTCTTGTGTCTAGGGCTGAGAAAAAGTGACTGGACTAAGGTCACACAGTTTGCTTTGTCCTTAAAATCAGATTAAACCTCCTGGTTTCTAGCCTGACATCTTAATTTACTATAATTTAACTGACATCTGACACTAAACTAACTGGCTGTCATTAGAGGTATACAGCAATAAAATACATACATACAAGAACAACAACAAAACACTGTAATCAGAATGAATAACCAAAAAGGCAGCCCAATACCACTACTAACTCCCACATGCCCTTATTTATATTTTCTGGGAAGCCAACAATGTGAGGGACAAAAGAAACTGGAGGTAAACTGATCACAATGTCAAGCGTGCAACTGAGAAATTCTGCCCTTAGGTTTCTATCCCATTGATCTCTCGTGTGGTAGAGACTCAGCTGATTGTGTAGGACAGATTAGTGTCAGAAGAGTAGTTTGAATCTAAACAGGATCCAAGCCATGGATGGTTTTGTTGGGTCAGAACTCTGAACTGGTGAAACAATACAAAGCTATCTACAGAAGAGACATTAACAGCTTGGACATTAAAAATTTATGAAGACTCTGCTGGATGTTAGGCTAACATCTCCACCTCCCACTATTTATCTTTCTCTTTCCTAAAGTGACCAAGCAGATATATTCAGGTAGCTTTATTCCACAATCTTTCTCTTATTGCTCCAGTGGTATAGCATTTTACCGTAGATACAGGTGGCAGTGTGAAGCTATCAAACTAGTTGTCACTGATCACTGGTGGTCATCATTGTATCTGATGGGATAAAATCCAATTTTTAGAACAGATTGAAAGAGAACATGCTTTGCTGAGCGGTATTTTTGCCCAACAAGCTCCTTGACAAGCCTTGTCTTCTTCATGTAGTATGGGCCTTCCTTGAATATCACAGAAGGGATATTCATTTTTCATAGTCAGAAGCCTGAATATAGGAAGCCTGGTTCAATATTGAGAAAGGATCTAATAAAGTAATATTTTTCTAGGGTGCCCACAATTGTATAAATATCAATTCTTTTCCTCACCCATATTAATAGTTTCTATTGGTACTTAGGGGTGGTTTTTTTTAGCTGAAATCCAGTGTAACTGCACAGGTTTGCTTACACTGATATGCTTTTGCACTGCCTATAAAGTACATCATTTATACTTATTTCTGAATCCAAGTCACAAAATTCAGTATAAGAATAATTGTTTCAGTTCTTGCTTGTGACTTTGTCTAGGAGTTTTATTATTCATCAGAACAGATTTAAGTTTAACATTATTGGCCTGAGCAGTAAATTTCTATAAACAAACAAAAAATGTATGATGGCTTCCCTGGATGCCAGCTCAGGTGACGAGGAAAGAAGGGCTCTAGGGATTTCAGGTGGGGCAAGGAGGAGCATTGGGAAGAGCCAGGAATGGAAGGACTAGAGCAAGAAGTGAGGCCGGGAAGCCCAGCTTGCAGACTTAGTCATTAATGTGAGGTGGAGAAGGATAGCAGCTGCAGCAGGTTGGTAAGGATGAGGTGGAACTGTCTCCTTCAGCAGATCCCATGATATGTAGGGCTGAACAAAGGGAGGTGCAACAGAGCTCAGTGAAGCTATTCATGAGGAGGTAGCCTCATGCCTCCTAATGGCTTACACTGGTCCACATCCACTTAACCTGATGCATGAAGCAATGAAATGCTGGAAATAACTGCCCATTTTTTCTGCCATATGTGAGCTCAAATTCTGTGACTCTTGTTCTCATGATTTCTTACCTGTACTTCATGTAACCTTGCACTTCATCTTTGTACCTGCTTTTAGGACTTTGGACTTGAACCTTGGCTTGGATTTACTGTGTGTGGATTCTGAACCCTGCCTGAATTTTGAAATGTGTATGTGTGGATTTGTGGATGCATGCATTTGCCTGTGGACTTTGCAACTCTGTGCCTAGGCTGAGCAGATGTGGACTCAGTGGAATTAATTGAGAATGGACCTGGGAATACCACAAGGGGCTTGTGGTATCTCAGTAAAGTATACTCAGTAAAGTATTATGCATGTAGACTGGGACAGGACAAAAAAGAACCTTTGTTCCATGACAGTAAATTAGATTTAAAGAAAGAAGTAAAAATGACTGAACATTCCAGTTTGTCATGTGTCCCCTTAGGAAAATTAATTGCCCAGCCCTAATTGCCCATACCATGCCCATACCAGACACAGGATCTTACCCAGTTCTCTCTTCCATTTTTATTTCTTTGGTTTTACAAACTTCTACAGTTCCTTCCAATTTCTAGTGGAAAAATTGTCAGAACTTACCAGCATAGGTTTTATCATTTTAAAGCTGATGAGTGTGAAGATCCTTGCTCATGGTTATCTTGACAATGATTTACTCCATTAATTCAGTCCTCCAACTCTCAATAGTCATTTGAGTTCTGCATAGCCTGCATTAGTCAATAGCTTTTCAGCTTGAAATGTCAAGACTTTTTTCCTGAATACCAAAGCATGTGTTTGATTTTGCATATTTGTTTAATCTGTTGCTAAACTTTTGTTCTCTGCAGTACAAATTAACGTATCATCAAATAATATGCATAATGTTCAAGTATTTTATGAAATAAATTATATACAGTTACTAATTCTTTTAAAAGACCCCAAACTGGGCTCTTTTCTTCAGCATTTATCTTCTTTGCCTGGTCTGCAAAAATGAACTTTTTTTCCCAGTGAAATAAAATTGTCTAAAATCTCCAGGGAGGTATTATTTTTCTCCTGATAAACATCTCCATTATATGTACTTAATAAAAAAGAGACAGAGTTCTTCATTCATTTAATTATAAGAGAATAGCTTTTCCCCAAATAACAAGATGATTTCAATTGAGCCATTTCTCCCCAAGAAGTATGCCAAACCTTGATTTAAATTCAATTTACTCATGATCACACAAGGCCCCTCAAGCAGTTTTGCAAAGTTAAAGAGAAAGAGATATATACACGCAGATCAAATATTTCCAAAATGTCAAATATTGCTTAGTTGTGGCTGAAATCAAATTGTTCTCAGTCTGTGTGTGATCTGCTTCAGTTTGTGTGGCTGTTCCTGTTCCTTTAGCTTTTCCCCTCACTTCAGAGGTGAGTAGGGAAAAATCTGAGTCAGAATCTGCAATTCACTCATCACATGGTGTACAAGTGTGAGTAGAATTATAAAATGTAAGAGTTGAAAGGGAGCCCGGAGATCATCTATCCCAATCATTTCAAGTGTAGGTATCCACTACTATACATTTCTAATGTTTGATCATCCATCCACTATTTAAACACTTCCAGTACTGAAGAAGAAATTACAATCTTCCAAAGTAGTTAGCTTCATTGGAAGGAAGTAGGTTTAAGAAGAAAGGTTATGAGCACCAGCCTCCTAATCAGAAGAATGCCACTTATTAAAAGAGAGAAACCAAGAGGGAGCTTTGTTGACACATTTCATAGCATCAGGTTAGATTTTTTTCAATCCTTAGCAAAAGATGTTTTAAGTAAAAGTTTAAAAACTTGATGGGGGCAGGGGGGGATAAACAGCAAAAGGGTGAGTAAAATTTTGATTTAAAGAAAGTTACAACTGGACTGAGGATTTAGATAAATTTGAAATAACATCTTGGAATGAATTATCTTACCATGGGAAAATGCTTTTGTTTCAAAAGATAATAAGATAACATTTGTATTAAACTCAGACAACTATGTACTGCAATGAAAGGAAAAGACCTTTACAGAATAAAACAAAATATTTCAACATTGGATATACTGAAGTATATTTTAAAAGTGTCTGCCTTTTAAACAGTGTTTAAAAGATGTTATGGAAGAGAAGCAAATGCAACTCAACAAGAGTGGGACTGAGTTGAAAATGGATTTCTACAAGATGTTGAAAAAAATGCTGCCTTGAAGATAGAAAAAAAACTGGCTGATATAATTAAAAAGGATATGTAAACAACAAACCGAGACAGTGACCTAGATAATTTTTCTATATTGGATTTATAAAAGAGTCTGGTTAAAGTTTTGAAGAATTATGTGAGAAAGAACAAAGAAAAAATTAAAGGAAACTAGGCCCAACAACATTATTTGAAGGGAGTAAAGATTAACATTGTTAGAAGTAAAAGGAAGGAATGGAAAGTTGGTTCATTTTATGAAGTTCAAAATAGTTATTTGTTATCTCTGGTAATCCTTATGGATTTTGGCTGACATGAGGTCTGAAATCGATTTGTTCATGGATAGGATAAGGAATATTTAAAGAAAAGATTATTTGTGTATTTTAAGAGAAGGTGATTAAATTTCTAAAATTGTTTATCCTTGCGATGAAGGTGGAAAATAACTTCTTTATATATTTATTTAAATTTTCTTTACTATATCCTTATCTTTTCTTCCTCTTTATTTTTTGTTTCTTTTCTGCACCTTCTATTGTTTTTTTTTAACTTTTAAAAATTCATTTTTATTGTTATTATTATTGTCTTTAATATAATTAGTATTTTTTTAAAAAAATAAAAATGGTACCCAAGACTAAAGAACTTGTATGAACATGAGCGATATTGTGTACAGTACATAACGAGCAGGCAACATGAGTGGAGTGGGCTACAGTCTGAAAAAATGGCTGAGCTATACTAGAAAAACAGAAAAGAACCTGCTGATTTCTTCTCATAATTTGGTTGCTGAAGTCAAACTTGGGTTTGAACAAGCATCACACACATCTACTATAGAAGTCAAGATTATTAAGCCTAATGTTTTGATTTTATAATTGAATCCTGGGCAAGGATTCAATAGGAAAGTCAGTCTACCATATTAATATTACTCTTCAAAGTGTAACCTTTTTCTCATAAGAAACTGGTACCCCAAATATTCTGAGATATGAATAAATTCAGTCAAAAGAAAGATGTTCAACTTCACAAGGACAAGCATTGCCTCTTTTCTTTCCCATGTCTTTCCATTTGGTATTCTCTAGTGGGATGTAATGGCATTCAGCTCTAAAATAAATTGCCATTCACTCCCACAAGAACTTGGACCTCTGTACCAAATGATCAATTCAAAATAATCTAAGGCTTGGCTCGTACTGGTTCTAACAACACAACTGAGGCTCTTGAGCAGTGGTGGGATTCAAATTTCTTAACAATCAGTTCTGTGGGTGTGATCTAATTTGTGGGTGTAACTGGATGGTCATGTGACTGACTGGGCGTGGCTTGCTGACTGGGCATAGCTTGGTGGTCACATGACTGGCTGGGCGTGGCTTATATGTAAATATTTATTTATTTATTTATTATTTAAATTTATATACCGCCCCCTCTCCCAAAGAGACTCGGGGCGGTGAACAGCCAGAATAAAAATACACATATAAAACACAAATACAATATTTAAAAATTAAAAGAATTAAATATAATTGGCTCTTACAAAGATTAAAATAAGGGGTTTAAGAAAGATTAAAAACCAGATTAAAATTTAAAAACACCTAGGCCAGACCAGCTTGCTGAAATAAATAAGTTTTCAGCGCACGACGGAAGGTCATGAGATCAGGGACGGTCCTCATATTGTAAATATTTATGTAAATATTGAATTTTTTATAAAAAAGAGCAACTTTTACCCAAAATCAGGCAAAGCAGGCAGGCAGATTGAGTTGCTCACAGAATCACAGCTTCACTCAGAGGTCTACCATTCTGCAATCTATTGCCTGAGTCTGTACTCTAAAATTTGCTTGCAAGCAAACTCACAAAATTAACTCACAACACATCATGTATGTAAATAATGATTTTTTTTAATAAAAAAGAGCAACTTTTACTCAAAATCAGACAAAGCAGGCAGGTAGATTGAGTTGCTCACAGAATCACAGATTCACTCAGAGATCTACCATTCTGCAATCTATTGCCTGAGTCTGCACTGAAAAATAGAAGCTTCAGTCCTAAGGAAGGTTCAGCTCTGCTTTTAGATTACTTAGAAAGCAAGAAATCCAATGATTTCTGCTTTCTAGCTAATCTAAATCTCGGCACAGCATAACAGCTGATTGTTTTGAAGGGGGGGGGGCGGGGGGAAATAGCAACTTACCAAAGGCAGACAAGTTGGATGGTGCTCATGCCAGGTAAGGAGTGAGTGGGTGGGGTGGGGCGGGGCAGAGCCAGCCAGTGGAGCAATTTGCCAGTTCTCCGAACTGCACAGAATCGGACTAACCAGGTAGAATCTCATCCCTGCTCTTGATGTAGAGCCAGCCTCCGTAGAAAGTAGCTTTCTTCAGTGCTCCAAATCTGCTTAAGAAGCAATGTTCTTTCTTTACCTGCTCACTGGAGCACAGGATATGTAAGAAGCCCATTTCCATCCCAGAGAGCTATAAATTCATTACATTTGCTTCTGCTCAAACACTCTGATTTTTAATACATCTGAAGCAAAGTAGCCATAGCCTAAACACTCAATCATTTAAGTAATGATCCATATAGTGGAATTTAATTTCTGATTTGCATTGCTTTTATTTTACATGAATTATACTTTTGCTATAAAGTTTATACTAGAGTTTATTAAGGATTCCCACAAAATATTTGTTTCCAAACTTGGTTCGTACAATATATGCTGGTGGATTTTGAATACATTCATTCTTTTCAAAAGCAGTCACTATGTTATGAATTGCTGAATAAGATTGTCAGATGTACATCAGAACATGACCTTAGCTTAGTTGCATGTCTGGAAATGATGACATTACTTTCTTGAATACAGTCCATAGATATTCCTTGATTTATGACCACAATTTAGCAAAAAATTTCCATTGTTAAGTAAGACAGTTTTTAAGTGAGTTTTGTTCAGTTTTATGATTTATCTTGTCATGATTGTTAAGTGAACCACTGCAGTTGTTCAATTAGTAACATGGTTGTTAAGTAAATCTGGCTTTCCCATTGACTTTACTGGTCAGAAGATCGCAAAATAGAATCACATGACTCTGGAACACTGCAAACATCATAAATATAAGTCAGTTACCAAATGTTTAAATTTTGACCATGTGATTATGGGGATGCTGCAACAATTGTAAGTATGAAAAATGGTCATAAGTCACTTTTTTCAATGCCATAACTTTGAATGGTGTTATGAGTGAAATTTGGTTATTATACTTGAGAATATAAAGAACCAAACTGAAGCCATTTTGTGTTTGCAGTTTGAACTTTTAAAGCTCAGAACAGTTATGAAATGTGTTTTTGTGAGACAAATATGTTAGATTGCAACATTGTGTGCTTGGCTTAAGTTGGACATTTGTACTGGGGCACTCTGACATTATAACTGTCACATTAAGGAATATCAATGTTTCTTTATAATTTTCTGGAATTTGAAAAACAGGAAATCTGAAAATGTTGGAAGTTTTCCATGGAATGTCCATATATGGAAAAAGGAAGTGTTATGTAACCATGTGATTTGATAAACCTATATAAGCTGTATTCACTAAATGGAAGGTGTCTCCTTTTTCTTAGAAAATGTTTTTTTCCTGGGGAGGAGTCCATACTGCAGTATTTTCCCTAATAAAGCATCCAATGGATCAGATTATCAAAAGTCTGTTGTTTCATTTTTATATG
The DNA here is from genome assembly GCA_023653725.1 of Bungarus multicinctus. Classification (NCBI taxonomy): domain Eukaryota; kingdom Metazoa; phylum Chordata; class Lepidosauria; order Squamata; family Elapidae; genus Bungarus; species Bungarus multicinctus. The sequence continues at coordinate 138,878,085 of CM042838.1, forward strand.
CTTATAACAAATGGTCACTAAATGAATGGTTATAAGTTAAGGACTACTGATATATAGACTCTACTTTCATTTCTGTCTTATTACTCATAACTAATGTTTTAAAAAACTTATCTATTGAAAAGGTCTAGGACCATATCTAGGGTTTTGAAAAGCCATATATTGTACACTAAATTCATAAGTGGCAGGACTTCCGATTACAGGGTTTTAAAGGTTGCAGTTCAGTAGTGTTTGAAGAAATATCCATATGGTTCAGTTACAAGCTGGGAGAAAGGCACTGGAGATAAAATAGAGACTGGAGGCTGATTAGAAGGATGGTTTGTTGATGAAGCAGAAATACATGGGTGGTTCTGGGCAGCTGACCACATGGAGTTGAGAGTTGGGGGTGTATATCTTCTCTTGGGCTTTGCACCTGAGCTTCCTATTCCTGTGCAAGAACATGTATTCTATTGGCTGTTGTCAGACTCCCATGGTGCCATGTCCTAGATGTTTGTCTGAGCTAAGTTTGGTTGAAGTTTGGAGGGTAATGCAATATCCTTAGGAGATTGTGCAATGAAGTGAGTTCTGTGTCTAGTGGGTTAATCCTATTATGTCCTGAAGGATCATGTCTTAATCACTTCATTGCCCTGGAGCTGAAGGTCTTTTGTTTTGTAGATAGGCTGGCCCAATCTTTCTTAATGGGCACAAAATATCTGATGAGGGCAAGGAGTTGGGGCTCAGAGTTTCTGTCTCCCTTAATATATTTTTTTATTTCTCTTTTAGAGGAAATATTTTATCCTGCCTTTTAAAAATATTCCTCAAAATATTTCATTCTTCTAGGAAGTGGTGGTGGTGGCTTCCCACAGTAGCAGGACCTGACTAGTTCCAAGCTCAATACCTGCTATCATACTACAAGGCTCAGAAGTCTTCATACCTGAATACCTGAAAAGCATTGCAAGTCAGTATTGACTTGGATGTGTCAATGCAGGGATTCAATATATGAATTTCTAAGCTTGCCTAAAAGATGCAAAATGGACTAGAAAATCTCCAAGGTCTCTTCCAATCCTATTATTCTATGTTCTAAGCTTGGAATCAATCCTCTTAGTTACCAGTTCTGGGTTGTTTCTCCTAGTTCCAACTATATACTAGGAAATTTAAATCTTAGCTGGATGTTGTTGACATTCATTAATGAAAGAGAGAAAGATGTTTCCGTCCACATAAACTTCTGTTTGGCCTACCTAAAATCTTAGACCAGATTTTTTTTTCTGCATTGTTCTTCAAAATGCAGAATGCTAAACTTTATACTTATCTACTTTATATTCCCGAAGGACAACTATTGGCTGGAGGTGGTTGGATACTTACAGAGGAAGCACTTTTTTAACTTTAATTTTTCATATCTTTAATCTGTTTTTATAATTGTAGGATGTATGTGCATTTTATCTTGCTATAAGCCAGTAAGAGTCAGCTGGAATTGCAAAACGAGCAGGGAATAAATTTGATAAACAAGCAACAAATAATTACAACTGTCCCATTACCAAACACACATATTTTTCAGTATTAAACTGTGAGTGGGTATTTATCTTGTTATGCTGTCTGCTTCTGGGTGACAGAAATTGGAAGTACTTATGATGATTGTGATTAATTTCATTAGCACTCAGCTCCTTTTAATACTTCTCTCCTCCTCTCCCTCTGTTTTGGGGGTGGGTAGGGGTAGATATATACTGTTTTCATCCAGATTAGTTTAATAGATTCAGAAATACTTAGTTCTAAAGTGAACCTGAAATATTAATATACCATTGACCAGTTATGGGTTAAGGAAACTGAGGGCATAGAAAAGCAAATGATTACATACCATTGTGTTAATGTACTAAGTGGTTCTCACACAATGATTAAACATGTTCTTCAGTTACTTGGAAATGATTAGGTCATTGAGATGAATCTAATAAAAAATAGACGTGATTTGCTTGAAACTTAGCCTCTCATTTGACAAGAAAGTGACCTTTCCTCATCTTAATGCTTCTGCGCTTTAATTGTAATCAATAAAAACAATCCCTAAGGGGAGAACTGATAATTATTATGCAAGAAATGTGGTGACTATTGAAGTTCCAGCACACATTAAGCTATTCACAATCACATCTGATTCTATTCCAAATAAGTGGCTGGTAAGTTCAGAGAATACCACATATAACAGATATTTAAAAAATATATTTAATCTTCCAGACAAATTAAAATCTCTTTCCTGAGGTGTACATGCATTTTATACTTCTGGTTTTGCATAAAATTACAAAATAAAATTGCAAAATATCTGTATGGGCCTTGAATGTAAATTTTATAGTTCCTTCAAAAAGCCACAATACAGTTCACCTTCCATATATTACAGTATATACAGAGTGCGAGACAGAAACTGGCCTGAAATAGTTGCACCTGAACTTCACATGTGACTGAGAATTAGAACCCAAATCATCTCTGCAGTAGCCTAGTTTACGCATTACTCCATGTATTGCTGTGATAACTCTTTTCAAGTCAGCCAGATTTGGCTTGCAATTGCATCAACCTCTAGAGAAAACATTATAGTGATTGGGACAACAATAATCCATCATAGAGAGGTGCCCATAGAGCTAATAGATCACATACTTGGATCATTAAGTTACATCATTTTGAGATGTCATACACATAAGAAAATGCAACATAAATATTTTGATTTATTTATTTGTCAAACATATACAAGATAACAAGTATAAACATAAACAAGAACAATGGAAGGAAATACAGATAAATGGGGACAGTAAGGCAGGGACGGTAGGCACGTTGGTGCACTTATGCACGTCCCCTTTAAGGACCTCTTAAGAATGGGGTGAGGTCCATGGTAGACAGTTTGAGGTTGAAGCTGTGAGGGGTTGAGGCTGTAACAACAGAGTTGGGTAGGGACATTGCAGGCATTAATCACTCTATTACTGAAGTCGTATTTTCTGCAATCGAGTTTGTATCGGTTTACCTTGAGTTTGTATCGATTGTTTGCTGGTGTATTATTGTGATTGAAGCATGCAAACAAAAATATTTTTTATATGCAAACGTCCCAAAATTCAGGGACTTATGCCACCTAAAAGATAACTGTGTCCAATCATATAGTCATCCAGGGAATGCAAAGTTCAGGCAACTTTTTTAAAGATATTGTCATGCCCCTAGTGGAGACTGACTCTGGGGGAGAGGAGAAACAGCCGACGGGGAGTGAGGTGTGGCTCCAGAGGTTGTGGAGGAGGCTGGAGAAGGGTAGAGGCTGGCTGAGCAGTCAGAGGAGGACCCAGGCCCATCCCCTATCCATCCTAGGGCATGCAGGGAGGAGAGGATAAGGGAGAGATGTGGTCTACTTGGGAGGAGAGGACCTTGATCCTCTTCATGGGCTGCAGCTGTGATAACTGAATAAGAGTTTGGACCTGCGTACCGGCGAACGCTGGAAACAGTGTGTTTTATTTTGGTCTGAAGTTATCTTGGTTGGCGTCCTTCCAACAGACTGTGCCTTATTATCTCCTTGAATTTGGTAAATACTTCTCCTGTTCCATTGTGGAAATTTTGTCATTGTAGTTTGTTTGGTTTTTTATTTCACTTCTATCTGCTCATTAAGTTTGGACTGTATTGCTTTCTTTTGAAGATTATTTTTGAGTATGTTTTATCTCCAACTGAGTATTATTGAACAGTGGGGCAAGTTAGAGGTATTAAAGGACATTTATTTACGTTTTGGATTTTGTTACATTTGTGTTACACTCTGGGTCATCACAGATATAGGAATTTTTTTTCCAATCCATTAGTCATATAAGGCAATCTGCTTTACTTTTGCTTGCAAATGCAGTATCAGTAAATACTAGACAGGGCTAAATACAGGTAGTCCTCAACTGATGACCACATTTCAGCCAAAATTTAGGCTGCTAAGTGAGAAATTTGTTGAGTTTTGCCCCATTTTATGACCTTTCTTGCCACATTTGTTAAGTGAATCACTGCAGTGGTTAAGTTAGTAACATGGTTGTTAAGGGCATCTGGCTACCCATTGACTCTGTTTGTCAGAAGGTCGTAAAAGCTGATCACATGACCTCCACATAACCGTCATAAATATGAACCAGTTGTCAAGCATCTGAATGTAAAATCTGTGACCATGGGGATGTTTACAATGATGGTAAGCGTGAAAAATGGTCATAAATTACTTATTTTCACCGCAGTTGTAATTTTGAACTGTCACAAACAAACTGTTGTAATCTGTATAGGATTGTTTCAATGTCAGAGGTGATGCAGGATGTAAATATTTTCCCTAAACTCAGGTTTTTGATGAAGCTCTGCGTAGCTTTGAAAATATAGATTGAAAATGATTAAGTATATTAGATGGTCTCTGCAGTTTTGTCCTAGTTACCTTTCCAGAAGGTTTGGTATCTAGACTGCTACAGTAGTCCATTTCTAAACATGCCAGATGGATATCTTTATACTTTGGGTTTTGTTTTGTTTCATTTTAAATTCATTTTAGGCTATTCTGTGCCTTTTCTACATTCATCTATATTTTGAAGAAACGTTTAAAATTTAATACTGTATATAAATACAGTATTTATATACTGTATAAACTTGATACAAAATTTTATATGCACCCTGGTATTTTTTTGATGCAGGACTTCATTATAAAATGTAATAAACCACAACATGAAATGGATAATTAAAATTTATTTATTTTGGGGAACATTTGTATATCATCCTTTACATCATCAGGATATCAGAACAGTGAACCATCAGTGATATCATTAAAAGCCAATTTTTTTTTTAAAGAATATCATAGCAAGGAAGGGTGGCTGTTTCCTGGCCCTCCCAAAATTATTGGACATCCATCACCATGGATGAGAAGTACCAGGTATAGCAATTTGACATGTAGAGAGCTATATATTGCCCTACTTCTGTATAATTTAGCAAATAAAATCCCTAACAATAAAATCCAGTGAAACTTCACTCAAGGACCTGCAGTAAAATTTAGACTGAAGGTATAGGCAGATATAGATAGATTTAAATGTCACTTAATCAGGGATGGGATCTGACTGGTGTAACTTCCAGTTTGATGATTTATGTTTTGCACGCACATGCGGATGGAACAACTCAACATGGAACAACTCAACATGGCCAACTCACCATGGTCAACTCAGTGCAAGACAAGAGTTACACTAATATAGAAGAAGTAGTGGAATAGAATCATTAAAGAAAGGATGACAAGGGAGAGATAAAATAAACCGTGAATGATAAAAATTAAAATAATGTTTTACTTATTTAAAAAATTAAATTGAATTGTTGAATTGTCCTGCAGCACATTGTCTGTGGCAAGTTGGCCATGGTGAGTTGGTGAGTTGGCCACAGCAAGTTGGCTATGGCAAGTTGTCCCATTCCGTACTGGAATACAGGCTTGACAGGCTGTGGAGCTGGACTGAGGGACCACATATAACCTGATGGTCAAGGTTGCCTGTTCTTTATAAACATTGTGGGAGAGCTGGAGAAATTGCAGGATGCTTTGCTGTACAAGAACATCAGGTCCAAACAGCTGCTGAGATGTTTGGTGCAGATGTGCTCAGCTAATTATATTATTGCAATAATACCATCATTTTCTGAATCACCCATTGTGTCTAATCAGATATGTCATTTTAGGCTTTTGTCACCTGATATTTGCCAACCCAAATGAACTGTGAAATAAATTAAAAAAAAAAAAGAGTTTGCAGCCACTTCTGAACTAGGATGTTTCATCTTTGGCTGCCATGATCAGTCATGTAATCTAATAAACCTAATGGAGATAAGGTGCTACAAATGGAAAGGAAGAAAGTGCCTGTTAGCAATGGAAGACTTAACAAAGGAAAAGGATCACCTGAAAGCTTTTAAAAAATGATACAATTCTGATATAACTATTATTTAAATGCAGTGTTTTCACTGGAATGATTGTATTAGACCTTTCAAAGTCTCATGATATCAGTAGATATTACTCATACATGGAATAATAATGCTCTCCTTTAGATTTAGTCCTGCTATTTCATTATTTGCACCATATTATGCAAAAGGCAGCTTTATTTACCTAGCTAGTAAGGTAGATAGTGTAGATATGTATGATATATGTATATGCATATGTATGTATATATTTTGTATGTTTCTATGTATGTATGTATATTGTATGTATGTTTATGTATTATATCCTACTCCAATAGCTCATGGCAGCTTACAAAAGCATAACCAAATAATCCATAACAAGAGACAAGTAATAGGCTAGATTGACCAACTATAATTCAGTTTCCATTGCTTTTTTCCTCAAGGCTAATTTCTGGCTCTTACACTAGAGAAAGTAGCAAAGATTTGTAGATGTGAATATTATTTTTCTTACATTCTACTGTCTGCAATATTAACAGGTCACCTTGATCCTATTTGCAAGTGCTTTGGGATGGAATCTGAACTATTTGTGAGTTATCAAGCACATCCTATCAGATATGTGTGCTATCATATGGAAATATTTTTGTTTTTATAGTCTGAGGCAAAAGACACACATAGGCAACAATCTTTGGCTTGCAGTGGTCATTGCATCTTATTTCTTAGATTTCTGAGTTGGTCAATAATTTTGGAAATAAATTCTTCATGTCCCAACAAACTGTTATTTGTCTCCTTTTTGTATATAGGAATTAGGGTGTTCTGTTATGCAAAACTGGATTCCACAACTTCTTACTGCTATGCCAATGGAAGCCTGGGGCAAGCTGCAACGTGCCTTACTGAGGATTGGGAAACTCAAATATGATTTTGTGTTTATACAACCGAATCAGACTCTTAAAGCACACATTCAACTCTTTCAGAGCCAGCTGGTAATTGTGAAAATATGAGGATACAATGCCAATGATCTCACCTCAGTTACATGTTTCATTTCATTACAGAGTACAGTAGATGGATTGCACCCATTAATTTTTCTGGGAAATGTTTGTGGCTTATTTTTAATTGTCTATTACTGAAGAACTTCAGCTGAGGTTGGCAACTCATGAAAAGTGAGCAATGCTTCTAGAAATCCCATAACCAAGTCTAAAAATCACCTTCCCAGCCCAGGACTTCAAAGGCCATTATTGCAAGTGGCAACTCAGGAAGAACAAGAATTGCTTCCAGCAAACATTTGCAAACTGAGCTTCTCAATTGGAGAAATAAGGATTCAGTTTCCTTGGTTATCTGGATGAACCAACCAGTAACCAAAGTTGACTTTAATGTGCAAAGTATGTTATAAAGAAACCCATACAGGTTTATGCTGTAGTTCAAAGATTTTGATTTAAAAATATCAGTCCAGTGCAATCCAGGACTAAGGTTAACTCCCAATTATAGGATAGCAAATTCTGATTGAATATTATAATATTAGGAAAAAGGTTTTCTCAAAATAAGAACTAAATTCAGGATTACAAATATTTAAGAAAGAAAAAACAGGAATTCAGAAATACACAACTGCTCACATCATTATATTGGATCCATCCCTGAACAGTAGGAGCAGTTCAGGCACTTTCCAAGAAAGTTAATAGATCCTCTTTCAGTGGAGGCTAGACAATATCTATCTTGAATCTTGATTACTAAATTAACAACAGATTAGATTTAAATTGTACCTACCAAAGTATGAATTTATGAAACTCTGAATGGAGATTAGCCTTTTCCTTTCTGGTATCTTCTAGAAGGGTTGGATTTCATCGGCATCATTGGCTAGTACTACCGTGTTTCTCCAAAAAGAAGGCTGGGTGTTATTTTCTTTTTCTTTTGAAAAAAATGGCTAGGCTTTCTTTTTGAAGGGTTCTAATTATTGACTGACCTTGCGATGATGGCACCGACAGCTCTGCCCAGCAGGAGCCTGCTGCTGGCCCACTTCTTCTACGGCCACTTTCCATCACTTGCACACATCGCCCTGGCCTCCTTTTCACCTTCATATGGCTTCCAAAAAGCCCTCTGCAGCCAATAATAGAGCTCCAGATCGATCTGGAGCTCTATTATTGACTGCAGATGGCTTTCTGGAAGGTATCTGAAGGTGAAATGGAGGCCAGGGCTATGTGTGCAAGTGGCGGAAAGTGGCCGCAGAAGAAGGTAAGGCAGGTGTCGGGATGTGCAAGGCCTAGTAAGTAGAGCAGCTCCACCCCCCCATCCCCACCATAACTTATTTTTTACTTATGTGCCTCACCCTACCCCCTGCACTCTGGGGTGGGCAAGTCTTAATTAGGGCTAATTTTGTGGATGGGGCTTAATTGGATCACATGTGCTCAAAAACATGACAGGCTTCTTTTCAAAGTGGGTCATCTTTCTGGAGAAACACAGTGTGAATGTTGATGTCACAAACATTTGGAGTATACCAATTGGTCCAGTAATCATCATTAATTATTATGGTTAAATGGATACTGCTTAAATCCTTAAAGGCAGTATATTATTGAATAACATAATTCTGGAATCTGATACCATCAGTCTTGTCTATATTCCATCCACAAATATTTATAAAACATATAATCTGCCCCAATCCTAAAGGAACTGCGAAGCATAAAAAATCAATATAGAGAAAAAAACTGTATCAATAATCAGCTAGTTTCTATTTCCCACTCCTCATGCCTACTGTATAAACTTTATTGAGACTTTGAACACAGGTCTTTGGGCCCTGATTCACCTGTTGAATTACCACATTTGGTTGTGCAAAAATGTGGCATCAAATGCCTTCAGACTAGAGCTGGCCATATATGCTGTTCCAAATGCAACTGGATTTTAGTTTCTGGCAGCTGCCGACAGCATGGCCAACAGCATGAAATCCTAAGAGTTCTAGAGAGCCATAGATGGTCTTTAAGTACCCTGCACTAATCTTCAGTCTTTTCCCTTGATTTAAATTGAGGGTCTTCAAACTTGGCAAGTTTAAGACTTGTGGACTTCAACTCCCAGAATTCCTGAGCTAATATGACTGGAGGAGGAATTCTGGGAGTTGAAGTCCACAAGTCTTAAAGCTGTCAAGTTTGAAAACCCCTGCTTCAAATCTACTACAGTTTGGCTTCTTTTTCTTCTTCTTCTTTTAATGACAACACTTTTCTTTTAAAGTGAATTAAAATGACAGGTATTATATTGGTCTCTCTCTCTCTCTCTCTCATAAGCTTAGGAACTGAGGCCTTACTAATATCTGGAAATTGAATCAGCACACATGGTTAATTTCTAAGGGGACTGTCATACTTTCCTCTGCTTCACTAGTTAGGTTTTAAAGCCAAGCAAGGTCAATTAAAACCATGTATTCACTTTATTACGCAGAAAATAATTGTTCATATTTTGTTACACGATGAAAGGTTATAGAAGATAACTGTTTGAAGTCTTTGTTATAGTATACTTTAAAAAATTCACTACACTAGGTGGCACATATGTATATTACATTTCATAGAGCATAAAAGGCAATTGCTAAGTTACTTTCTTCCCTACTCAAAAATGTTAAATTCTATGGCTATATAATGGTTTAGAGATTTGTTTTTGATTTACTTCTGGAGATCCAACCAAAATTAGATTTTCCTATTATTTGTTTTAGCATCAGTTAATGGGAAAATACAATTCCATTATGCTGTAGGAAAAGCTTTTGGGATCAGAATACCTAAGAGCTATTTTTCATAATAATCAACCAGATATTTTCACACATACTAAATGAATGTCAGTACACTGCATATACTTCTGAGTTGGCAGGGGCACATGCTGCTGTCAAACTCTGGACTGGGATTTGCCATCCCCCAGGGAAGGGACCCCAGCACAAGAGGTGGGTGGTGGAAAGACTGTTCAGTCGGAGGTTGCAAGTGGCAAGCAATGCGGAGCCAACAAACAGCTGATCCTGACTGTAGGCAAGCCGGCCGATGATCAACTGACCCCAACAGAAGGCAAGCCATTCAACCATCAGCTGATTGTGGTTACCTACACGCTGGCTGACAAGCAGCTGATCGAGTCTGCCGGCAGCCCAACAATCAGTTGATTGGCCCCGCTGGATGGTTGGTTGCTCCAATGTAAGGGCATAGCTCCAACCATCAAAGGGCACTGGGAAATGGAGGCTGCCAGCACTAACTTTATTCCTTTTTATCTCATTGATGAAACTCACTGTGTGCCAAGAATCTGGCTTAATAAACCCTTTTGGAACCCGGAGCGAGTGGTGTCCTGATTGTGGTTTAGGTCCAGTGCTCGAACCTTTGAGAGCTGCAGTATGCTATTTGGCACAGGAGTCTCTAAATTTGGGTTTCTAGCTTGCTATCAACCATACAACTAGTGAACCCAAAACAAGGAAACTCTCTTGGGAGAGTTGAATCCCCCAAAGTAAAACTCTATTGGATACACCATGTTGGTACTGAAGAAACAAAACCAGCTTTGGTTTCCCATGCAAATCCTTGCCCAATTAAACAATACTTTCTCCTTCTCCCAACCCCTGATGACATTGTCCAATTATGAGCTGTTCTTTTGTTATGGGAATGGTCCATCTCTTTTTCAAGCTTGTGTGGCAGTGATCTTAATGGTTTCCATGCTCTCATGATCTCTACATACATTCTTCACATTTTCCCTCCCCCCAGTTCATTGACAAGTTGAAAAGCATTACAGTTTGAATGAAGGAAAGCGATTCAATCTTGGCACTTGCATAAAATAACTTATAAATGCTTGAACTAAAACTGGGCTTTGATTTATGCTATATTGGCCAAACTGGTATCATCTTTACCATTGGCGATTATTCCGATAGATAGAAATGCAAGAGTCCTTAGTTTCAGATCTGTGCAGATTCCAAACTAACATAATTTAAAAGTCAGAATATTGTGTCAAATATTGAAATAACTAGTATTTCAGATTAATGTATGTTTTGAAAACTATTTTCTTTATTTAATATTCAACAAGAAAACAAATACAACCTGCAGCTGGAATAAAAAGACCCAGAAAACATGATTTGACTTGTGTCTTTATTTCTAAATTAATTTATTAATTAATATATTAATTAATCAATATTAATATAATATTAATATAATCAATTAATTTCTATAGCTACCTGTCTCGACAAGGTGACTCTTAGTAGCTTACAATTCTAAAACATTAAGATGTTTAAAATGAATAAAAACAACATCAAAATAAATATATACAGCAGCTAAAGTAATTATCCATTTTAACTATAAAGAAGAGAGATGGGAGCCTGCTAACCAGCATATTTATGTATATCTAATACATCTGGTAAAAAAAAATGAAGTATGTTTCCATGCATCATGTTAAAAATACACTACTTACAAGATTTGAAATGCAACCTGAGTTCTGGATTTCATCATATTTGTTATGCTAAAATGGGTTTTGCATTGGATAACCATGGGGAGAACCTCCTCTTCAACTTAAATTTGGTCTTTTCTTTATGTCCTTGGTTGTATAATTTGAACAGCCTATAAATGTACATTCTGAAAGCAAAATGAGGTGAGCAGGCTTTTTGCGGGAAGGGATCCCCAGCTTCCTTGTTTAATCTACTACTCTGCTAAGATTGATCAGTTTTGTGAAGGCTGATGAATAATGCTCAGGCTTTCCATGTTATCCCCTCCGCAACTTAAATATTCCTACTCTAGCTGCTAATGCATCCCATGATACCAAGTTAGTTCCTTGACAAAGGCAGCTTTTAATGAGGATCCGGTGAAAATGTCCATCTCCAACCCACAATCTTTTAAGAAGTTCATTCCTTCTGCTGATCCCAAAGTCAGCATTTCCTTTGCTAAAGAAAATTGTAGTTTGATGTTAGTGGTGTGGGATGGGAGGCAAAATGTGCATAAATCAGTTTGATAGGAATCAAAACTGGAAGTCTTCTATGGTTATGGAAGCCTGAAGGAGTTGAAGAACAATAACTTCTATTTATATTATAAAATAGAAATAATGTTCTGTTTTTAAAGATTGCAGATTAACATAGTTGAGGCTATTTGAAATGCTGAAGACATGAGAAGAAAATCAATTTTAGCCACACTTTGGGGTTTTTGTGTTTTATTCTTCAATAATATGATAATAGCAACAGTTATATTGACCTACAGTAGCTTCTTGTGCAAATACAACTGGAGTGCCCGAAAAAGTGCACTGAACATTTTCTACCTGCACTATTTGAATTAATATTTTCCCCCAGCCTGTACTGTAGTTGTTGAATTCTTCTGCTGTTCAAAAAAGTACTTGGAAAAAACAATGTTGATACTCCTCTTACTAGGCATATCATAAATGCAGAACAGGTTGAGCAACTTGGCAAAATAATCAGAAAAAGCAGATCCTCTGTAAAACCATTTCTGAGAGGAGGAAGTTGAATGAGAGTGGAAAGGAAAGTGCGGGAAGGAGGAAATGTAGCCAGAGGAGAAAGTCATTTGGAAAGACAGTACAGAAGATTTAATTAGAACTAAGAAGAGTCAGAGTGGAGACACTGCAGGAGTTCAGGAAATTGGCTCAGTGGAAGAATGAAGATCAAGAAAACCAGCAAATTACTAAGGAAGAATCTCAGACGTTGGATCAATGGAAAGTGCAGAATTTAATTCCAGCACCATAAAACCAGTGTAGAAAACAGATGACAAAAAAGCTATTGTCTTGGCAGCATCCGCTTTTCTCTGGAGACACAAAACATTACTGTTTGTTTTTATCATCTTGCTTCCCCTTCCTTTTTAATATATAGAATGAACCAACAATTTTCAGTGGTAATAGTGTGTAAATCATCATCATCATCATCATCACCACCACCACCATCACCACCACCACAATCATCATGAACATTTATTTTTCTTCCTCCTGACATTATCTAGCAGTTTATGTTTTCTGAAATTCCATTAAAAAAAAAAAAAAGGCAAGGGAGGGATAAGATTATCTTCATTCATTACCTTTATTTGCAATATTATCTTCCTTTGGTTTTCTAAAGAACGTGCAGGATCTAAGCAACATGTGGCCAACAGCAACTTTTTTGTGGTCTCTAGAGCTCCCACCATCACCAAGGGGGCTGGATGGATTCTACAAGTCTGACCTCTGACCTTTTTTAAGTAAGGTTAGAATGTTAAGATTAAATTTTTTTAACGACCCTGTAATCCCTTGCATTGGGGCGGAGTCAGGGCAACTGAATGAAGCTGAGCATTTATTGGCCAGATGCCCTTCCTGACACCTATGTGGAATTCGCAGCAGATATTGTTTTCTTTGCATCCACAGAGAGAAATATCTGCTCGAACTCACAACCTTGTGAGGTGAGAACTCCACTTCTAGGCCACCATACTGCTCTATGTTAAGATGAAATGTTCGTCTTAAACCAGGGGTGGGCAAGAGGCCACATGAGAAACTGGGTCTATTGGGGAGGGCCACCATTGCTGATGCACCCCCACAGACACCGCCATCACCCCATCTCCCCACCGATGATGCCCTGCCTCACACTGATGCTCCCTGCTCCCTGACATAGGCCAGGTGTTTTACAAAATGTAAAATGCCTGGGTCTGCCTTAAACTTTTCAGAAGCTCAGTGCAAAGCAAAGGTAAACACCTCCAGTGAATGGCTATCTAGCCTCGGTATGAAATTTTACCTTGAGGAACAGCCAAATCCCCAATCTTTATTTGCAGTGGAGGAAAAGGGTTGTTTTGATGCTCTAAGGCTTGACAGCAGCTCAAGGCATAGCAGTAATTTTCATTGCTTGTCTCAGCAATTTGGTAGAAGACGATGGCAGCCTGCTCTCAAATTGCTTCTGAGGGTGTGCTGAATTGCCCTTAATTTCATAGTATGCAGTTGAGCTTCATAGCCCACTCTAAGCGGAGGAATGCTATTACAACTAAAGACAAAGCTGTTGTGCATATCTGAAAGTTGCCAAAGGTGTTCAGGTGTTTTTTTTTAATATAAAAAAAATTAACTCCTATATGTAATGCAATGCTATAAAAGTATAATAAAACCCAAATCTCATTTGTTCCACTTCATGTTCTTCTTATGCAGTGAAAAAAAGAGACCCCATAAAAAGCAGCATCTGTGCTCAGGCTGTATACTAGAAAAAGATCACATGGCTGCTAATTCCATTTACATGTTTTAACTGTTCACATGCCATCTAATTCCATTTGCTACATACTTATTTGGGCAGTGGGGAGGGGGGTGTCATTTACTTAGGGGAAATGAAAATGAAAACAGCCATTCACTTTCTTAACAAGACAGCATTGAAAACAAGTGTTTTAGTACATAGTGGCCTGCCAGTACATACTAAAATCACCAGATTAAAAATAGTGTTTTTTGTTTTTGTTTTAAAGAGAGACTTTGCCAGCAGGATTTCTACATTTGGCTCACGACATCCATTTTGCAGAAAGAAAACATGACAGAATTCCATTGCAAATGAGCCAACAATTTAGAAGTCATTCATCTGTTTGTAATTCAAACCAAAGTAATGCCTTGGAACATCAAATACTTTCAGATTGGTAAAGAAGGAAAAAGCCATAGCAAAATAGAGATTTTGTTTTAATTTTATTTTCTAAAATACCGTATGTCTGGTTGGTGATAACTGTTTGCATAGAAAATTAGGAGAATTCATTTTGCTTTAATGGTTTGTATATATTAAATAAGAGTCAGTGGGTCTAGTGGTTAATGTATCAGACTGCAAACCAGAGATTGTGAGTTCGAATCCTGGTTAGGCAGGAATGGGGAAAGAGGGGGAAGGAGGAGGAGGAGAAGGAGTAGTTTCATCACTGGAGGTTTTTAAGAAGAGACTGGAACAGTCACTTGCTTGAAATGGTATAGTATCTCCTGCTTGAGCAGGGGCCTAGATTAGAAGACCTCCCAGGTCCCTTCCAACTCTATTCTGATTCTGATTCAACAATCCAGTCCTTGCAACAGTTCCAAGAAGGCTCCGCACCCATTTGCATTACTCAGTGACCCTGATGACCCTGATAATCCTCCTGGTGGCCTCAATGACTCTCTAAAAGAATGCAAATGACCAGCTGTCTTCAAGGAGTATAGATCCTTCCATTCACCACCATCCAGCCAGAGCTTCTTGGATGAGAAGTGAAATGTCTTCAAAGAAAAAACAAGAAAGTCCAATTGCCTCAGTAGAGGGATTCAAATTTTTTTTACTACTGGTTCTGTGGGCATAGCTTGGTGAGCAAGGCTTGGTGGGCATGGCTGGAGAAGGTTACTGCAAAATCCCATTCCCTTCCCACCCCACTAACCTGATTTCCAGTTCCATTATCCTGTGCAGGGCAATCAAAAAAGACCCAGCCAATCAGCTGGGACTCAGGAGGCAGAGAATAGATGGGGGCGGGGCCAGTCAGAGGTAGTATTTACTGATTCTCTGAACTACTCAAAATTTCCGCTACCGGTTCTCTAGAACTGGTCAGAACCTGCTGAATACCACCTCTGAATTGCCTCTTGAAAAACCACATTTGGGACTTTAAAGTAGTCGTTCCCAGAAGGGACTGTATTACTTTAATCAAGGCCAGTGGGTGGCTAGTTTCAGGTGCAATAAAGGTAGAGAAATACTAAAATGTAATTCTTCTTACTACCATAAAATAGGCCTTGATAGCAGCTCTAACTCATGCTAATCAGAATGGATTGGACTTTGAAGGTCTTCTAGTCCAGGGGTCCCCAATCCCTGAGGCCCACTACCAGGGCATGGCCTATTCAAAATTCGGCTGCTTGAATGGCTGGCTGGAATGTGTATGTGCATGTGCATGCAGCTCAACTTATGTGAGTGGCAGGCTAGGTAGGCACTCATGCACTTGCATGCCAGCCTGTCACTCCCACAATTTGAGCTGTGTACATGTGCACCAGCTGATGATTTGTGCAAGGGCTGAGTACATGCCAGCCCACCACAGTCCAGTTCTCCTCTCCTCTTCCCAGCTAGTCACAAATGTTGGGGACTACTATTCTAATCCAACCATCTGCTCTAGCAGGAAACCTTATATCATTTCAGACAAGTAACTGTCTAGTCTCTTGTTAAAAACCTCCAGTGATGAAACCCCTACAACTTCTGAAGGAAAGCTGTTCCACTGATTAATTGTCCTCACTGTTGGAAAGTTTTTTCTTAGTTCTAGGTTGTTTTTCTCCTTGATTAGTTTCCATCCATTGTTTTTTGTGCTATCCTCTGGTACTTTGAAAAATAAGTTGACACCTTCCTCTTTGTGGCAGCCTCTGAAATACTGGAAAACTGCTATCATGTCCCTACTAAGCCTTCTTTTCTCTAGATTAGCCAAACCCAAATCCTGCAACCATTTTTATATATTTTCATCTCCAGGCCTTTAATCATCTTAGTTGGTCTTCTCTGCACTTTTTCCAAAGTCCTAACATCTTTTTGTAATGTTGTGATCAAATCTGGATACAGTATTCCAGGTGTGGTCTTACTAAGGATTTATAAAATGGTACTAATATGGCACTTTACTTTTGATTCTGTGACTCTGTTATACAACCAAGAATTGTATTAGCTTTTTGGGCTGCTGCTAAACACTGCTGGTTCTTATTTAAGTGATTGTCCACTAGGGTCTTTCTCACAGTTACTGTTTTTGAGCCAGGTTTCACCTAATCTGTACTTGTACCCTTGGTTTTTCCTGCCTAAGTGTAAAATTTTCTCCACATGAAATTTCATTTTGTTAGATAGGGTCCATTGTTCAAGTCTGTCAAGATCTATTTGGATCCTGAGCTTGTCATCTAGAGTATTGGCTATTCCTGCCAGCTTAGTGTCATCTCCAAATTCAATGAATTTTCTTTCTATTACTTCATCTAAGTCATTTATGAAGATATTGAATACTCATTCCTCCTCCTCCTGTGGCAATCTAGCATCTCTTTACCACATCAATTTATGTCCCTTGATTACTAAAATAACTAATAATTGTAACCGTGTAACCAGGGGATATATATATATGTGTGTGTAAGGTTTTTAAGCTGATAATTTTAAAACCTTACACACATGTAAACAAAAGGCAACGAAACAAATAGCTTTCTGTCGGTATGGTCTCTGGTGATGAGCCGAAAGACAGAAAAGAAAGCAGTATGCTTTCTCCCTTAATTGGGGCTTAACAGGGTGTTGTAATACAAAGTATATATATA